>JAEMWC010000379.1:495000-500000 GCA_016490735.1 Pachyseris speciosa
GTCGAGAACAATGAACTTGGCACAATACGCAAGATCTAGATATCACCTTCTGTGCATGTTCTCCTGCATCCCAAGATCGCTTTAATGCTTTTTCAAAGCGCATTTGCATATGTCTCCATGGTTTGATCTGTTCGGTTTCTTCGATGAACTTTGAAGACAAAAAGTTCAAGCAACGATATTCTTTTAATATTCTTGGAACTGCAAGCTGTCGCAGTACAGTTGCTAGTTTGCTTTATATCGAAAACAAGAAATTAACACACAAAACACACAAGAAATTAGTTATCCAGTGCATTAAGTGAAAGTTGCCGGTGGTCTTTTTTTTTATATTTTCTACACAATTTAATACGAACGTCTGAGGCAAAAGAGGACGTGAGTGATGGACTATTCATCGAAACGAACAGATCATTGTCACTGAGCCATCAACAGTTTTGATGCGCTCGCCTTTAACCCTGAACGATCACGGAAGATATTTTAAAGGGGATTTGTCTGGAAGAGATAATAACTTTAGTGCTCGAGCTTAATCAGGTGCTTAAGGGGGACATAATAAGCGTTCAGGGAACAACTTGCTAAGAAAATTCCTCTTTGGAAATATCTTTCTCCTCACTGACACACAGACACATATGCACATATTTTACTAACATCGTCACAGGCCTACTCAACTGCACCAGCTACGCCAGTTTTTAAAGTAAGACGTGTTCCTACATCATTTAGATTAAAAATCAATCTCGAAAAGGATAGATGAATCAGACTTTTTTAGTTTAAAGAGGAGTGAAATTCCCACATTTTCTGTAAAAATTGTCGAGTGCACCTTCAAACAAGAATTAAATATCTGATCACTCTCAGTAAATCTAATGCATACTAACCGGGCGGTTCAGAAATCGTAGAGAAGGACCACTAATACCGCTCGTTTTAAATGTGTGGCTTGAATGATCAAAGCAACATCACTAGCGTACTCAATTTTCCAAGAACCTTTTTGCAAAAATACCTTGCATTTTACAGAATAAAAGCCTTTCGGGAATTGACACTGACTAACCTAATATAGTGCAAACCGGTGAATTGACTATTGGGCAAACTTGAAACACGATTGGCTGCGCTGATTGCCAATGAACTGCCCAGGAACGCGCGCGTGTGAAGAAAATTGCCATAAACATGAAAAGCAAACCTCCCTTGCCGAGTTATGAATAGATCGCTCACTGAACTCCGCCAAAAAAATTAAACAGCTTGTTTCTTTTGACTTTGATAGTTGACTAATGCTGACTAACCCCTTGCCAACCACTGGTCGACCAAAAGCAATGAATGAGCTTTCTCTGTAATTGTTATTTTCCTGATAGAAAGCTTCGATTCATGCTTTTATCTCTTTCCTTCAATGTTCGAATTAGTCTGACGAATTTTGTTACTTTTTTTTTCAAACCACACAAATACTTCATAAAACCTCTATCAAACTGTAATATTTCAGAAAGGTAAATGATGGTAGATTTTAACTTAACGGACTGACAATAAATGAGACATACAATGGAGAATGAATAATTTTTTTGCAAATTTCGCTTCAATGCTTTAATGTCTGTTTGGTCAACTGGGAAAGTAAAATTGGTTCATATCAAACTTCATGAAGGACAAAGACTGCTTTGTTATGATAATTTTTCTTATAATAACTTGAAACACGCTGCTGTCGATAATCCAAGTAGGAGGTTCTCCTCACATGCTACGCATAATTACCCAGCGTGATCTTAATTATGAGGTTGAGCACCCAGGGGGGGGGGGGGGGTACTCTAAGTATACATGACGGAGGGGTCCGACGGAGCTTCAAATTGCATACCCAAAAAAATACACGAGCTGAAATTTTAGACCCAAAAAAATACCTGGCATCAAAATATCCTACCCAAAAAAATCCAAGACTTAAATACCTCAAAAATTATTTATTCAATGAAACAGTCGCACACGTCGCTGAAAAAAAAGTTCAAATGAATATTATTCTGATCCACTGATCGCAACGAAAAGTCCTCTCGGAGATGTGACCCAAAAAATATACGCGGATTTTTTAAGGGCTAAAAAATTGCGTGACCGATCTCTTGACCCAAAAAATACCGCGCGAGTAAATTTTTAACCAAAAAAAAAAAATACGTCGGACCCCCCCGTCATGTATATTTCGAGTACCCCCACTGGGATTGAGCATTTAAAGCTAAGAACATTTCCCAAGTTCTAAATTCGCGATTTTTCTTTTTTTGGCTCCTCTTTCTGCTATATGATTGATAAGTTGGTTAAACTCCATTCTGCTGTTTTCGCATTGGACCGATTGTTTCTCCATCGAAAAGGGGGCCAGAACACCCTGTGCAAGAGAATATCAATAACCAAAAGGCAATATTCAAAGCTATGGAGTTCGAACTTTATTTTCCTCCGGCCAAATTTCCCATTTTTTCTGCACCTTTGCTGATATCACGAAGAGAAAACTAACCATATCGTGCTCGAAAAGAAGTGTTATCTAAAAAAATAAATCAACTATTGTAGCATTTTAATTTCAAGTAAGTTATGACAACAGACTTGGTGTTCAGTACAGGTCCGGGATGAAGGATAGCGACCACAAATCACATCTATTGAAGGCTACGCTTATGATAATCGCCTGAACTAGCGTAAAAGAAACACAAAACGCCTGCCATCTCATCTGGACATCCACTGGAAGCCTCCTGGTTGAGAAATTAAAAACAAAAAATATGCTAATTTTCTTACAACCCAGGCCAAGAAAATCTCTTTTAAGCCATGGTAAAAAAACTCTTGGGAGTTTTTCATTACTGTAAATCACCTGGGTTTAATAGTTAGTATTCCAAAACTATTTTTAGTTCGTGTTAAATGTCTTGGTCTCTTGTTTATTATGAAAACAAAAATGAACGGGTAATTAACAGCTCCTCTAAACAATCAGAATATAAATTAACAGTGCACGAGTTCTGATAGCATGCTAATTAAAGTAGCAGTTAAATGAATTTATTCAACTGGAAACCTGACCATCTGCCTTGGATCTTCTTTCGGTATCAAATGAAACATCCCTTGCAAAGAAATTTGCATAAATAATGATACAAAAAAAAAACTCTCTCCCAAAACAATGAGGCGAACTTTGAAAAAACTGCGCACAGAAAAGCAGATGTCAACTATTTGAGAAATTCAAGAAAAATGTACCTTAGAATTGTATTTCACCCGCGATAGTTTGCACATTTATTCATTTGGATGCACTGTCAACAAAGTTCAGAACGAAATTCCGATTCCAGGATTTGATTTTTACTAGCTCTCAATAAACGACCACCGTTTCATCTCATTTTTCTGATAAGACGACTCACATTTCAAATGCTTGACCTTAAAATCATGGTTTCAAGGGCTTTAAAATTCCTCGACACTTCATTCTTTTTTATCTTTTTGATTTGCAGTGGACTCTACCAACTTAAATCCTGATATTTGTGGTTGCAAAGTGTTTTAAAAATCGATATGAATTTTCTTACCTTGACTTCCTTGAAGCACTGCACCTTGCTAAACGTTAGTAAGTCAATACGATGTTTGAAATGAATAGTTGACCACTTGACTTTGGGCAATGAAAGTTTACTTTCCTTAGAGGGTACCTTTCCTATTGTTTAAAGATCTGCAAAACAGAAAACTACCCTAAACAATCATTGTTGTCCCCTAGCCTGTTTACATCCGCCTCCTCCCCTCAAATAAATCCCCGATTTATTTGAGGGAAGGAGGCGGATGTACACAGGCTATTCTCCCCCGACCGCGTTTCTAAATCTCTAGTACACATTGGCACTTCACTTTATTTTGCACTTAAATTTTGTAATTACAATATTAGCATAAAAAAGAAAAAAGAAATACATATATAACAATTAAAGGTGACAGTGGTGTATAGTTTGTGCATGGAGGCTAATAGGACCGCGAGGTTATCGAGTTAGCCTCCATCTCGTTTGAGTGAACATATAAAAAACATGGGAGTAGAGGGACGGGTTACTAAATTAAAGAGCTGGAAGAATTGTGGAAACTTACGTTTGATATTGCTGAGATAGAAGATAGTTTTTAATTCTTTTGGAGAAAGCAAATTGGAAACGTTATAACAAAATTCTGCTAGAAAAGATTTTCTTCCAACACCTGTTATTTATTTAATTAAATGAGGTTTGCTAATTGATTTCATCGATCGTTATGGAATTATAAGAATGTGTCTGACATAGGACGTTTTATAGAGCTATTGAAAACATTTTTATTTTAGCATGCGTTTTTTAGTTGATGATTTCATGACATTCATCGTTTTACATAATTTGAATATCTCCTTATCAATTAACTTAAGAGTCGAACTATTTGCAAAAAAACTACCTTTAAGGCCCGATTCAAACGCCGTAATTTTCATGAGTCGCACCTAATGCATTAAATTAAGTGCATGAAAAGTATGGCGACTGAATCAATTAAGAATGGCTATTTTAATTTAATTCTCTTTTCCCCTGGAGCAGCAAGCAGTTTTACTCAGAACTGGAACTGTATTAGGAAGGCCTGTGGAACAGCATCTGAATCGGGCCTTACGTTCGACAAAATGTGTAATTTTCATAGCATATTTTAAATGTCTCTCGTATATTTTATCTATTTAATATATTATATATATTTTATTCATTTATTTCATTGATATATATTACTCTATGAGTGCATCTGAAAACTTCCCAGTTGATGCTTGGCTATATAAATTACAAATCAGTATTGTCATTGTTTGATTTTATATATTCTAGTGCTAGCCCACATACAGTTCTGAGAGATTAAGCAGCTTTTACAAACATCTTTTGATCTCTTTGAGCCTTTGTAACAAGGCCATCCCGTTAATGATGCAGGCAGATGGTTTGGGCAGGATGCCTGCCGCTGGCAAATTCCTCGGCGCAGGAAAGTCACCAGGGGTAGGGAAGTTTGTTGTTGTTTATTTTTTCATATACGAAGAAGGTATTCAAACTGTCATATAAACGTGGTTTACAATCAACCTATTGAGG
>JAEMWC010000379.1:505000-525000 GCA_016490735.1 Pachyseris speciosa
AACAATTTTGAAAAAAAAGTAGAAACTTAAAGTTTGCCCATAACTAGTGTCAGTTCAGACTGGACTTACATGTTGTTTTCTAAAACTGAAAAGTTGTTTGTTTTTATAGGTTTGTTCTTATTCAGTGTTTGCATCCATGTCTTCCACCTTCTTAGATTCAATTGTGTTACCTTGTTTACAAGTATGTAGGTCACATTCTTTATCTAAGAAAGGGTTTTTTTTCAATCATCTGACACGAGAGCTTTAAAAAACAAAATTAATGCTATAAACACAAGGTGGATATTCACTCACCAAACATAACCTAACAAACAAAAGGAACTTTTAAATGTATTACCTGTACATTCTCAACATATCGGATGCATTGCCACATGAACAAGCAGATTACTGTGACTAAACGTAAACAAAACTTATACTACCAAGCTTAACTTCATAAGCAATTTTGAACAAAAGCGGAAACTTTGCCCACAACTTGTCAGTTCTGTCTTGCCTTACACAGTGTTCGCATTGTTTTCCAAAACAGTGAAGTACTTTGTTTTTTTTTTTAATCAGTTTCTTCTTATTCAGTGTTTGACGCTACTTCTGCTACCTTCATAGATTCAATTGTTTTATCTTGTTTACAAACTTTAAAGGTTATATCCTTTATCAAAAGAAGGGTTTCCTCAATCATCTGACACGAGAGCTTCCTGACATCGGTCTCCACGATACTATAACCATCCGTTGTTGAAATGGACTCGAACATGGCGTTGAGAGCTGCATAAGAGCAATAAAACCGGCCAATGTTTTCTGCACCCTGCATAATAACTATATTTGCAGATACAGTAGAAGACATGCTCTCTTTGAACATGCTTAGGCTGCACGAAGAACATTTCATAAACTCTGAGTTGTCAGCAGCATCATTATTTCGAATACGGCCTTTGCAATTAATGCAAATGTACAGTTTGTTTACGTCAATTGCTAATATTTTCCCATCGATAGCTTCAAGTTCTTTCTCTTTTGGTTTCAATTCCTCTGCGGCTGTTGAACTTTCACTGGAAACCACAATTTGCTCGCTGCAAATGGTAATTTGCGAGTCCTTGGTGGCATTAAGGTACTTCTTCTTGACTTTGTACTTTGTCAATCATGTCCTCCCAAATAGAGTCCTTAAGTGTGACGTCACGTTGCCATGGCGCTAAAATTTTCAGTTCCAAACAAAAGTCAGAATTTCTTGCGCGGGGGTCACGCAGTCTTTGTTTGAAAGGTGAAAGCCTGTAATTATCCACTGTTAACCAAAGAAAGACATTTGAAAAGACAGATAAGGTTGAAAGAACATCAAAGGATCATCTGGTGTCTAAGATTTGTGAGGGGAAATACACAAACGGAAAGAAATGGTTTTCTGTTTTGCCCCGACTTGCAACCATTCATCCGAAGGCAACATTTGCTCGTTCTTCGCCTTTCCAAGCGCCTTAAAGAATAACAGCGAAAACCGGCGATGAATTCTACTTATAAGGTAAGAACTGATATTCATGAATGTGACCATCGCTGTAGTTATTGCGAATTGCGTGGTTTCAAGCGAGTTTACCGGCACTGATTGATGCCAAATGTGTGACATCGCTTAACGCCTGATCAGACAGAACGTGAATCTCTTACGGCTTTAGCATACACTGTGTATCTTTTGCTTTGTTTTAATACACTATTAGAGAATTATGCCGTGGTAGGAAAAATCCCCTCCATCGATCGAGACGTTTTTGAAGTTTTCGATGGGCCCGTGCAAACATTGAGGTTCCCAGGCCAAGAACTGAGATCGGCAGATCATATTTTAACCACAGAGCTGCCATGTGTTGGAACCTCCTCCCTTATTCCTTTTAAAACCCTACCAGTCTTAGTTATTTTAAGCCAAGAAATGTCTAAAAACCATAAGTTTTGAGAAAGCTTCCTGTAGCATTTCTTTTAGGTCAGTGGACTTTCAATATTTTTAGATATACATGTAATACTATACGTATACTGTAGAGGTCAATCTCCTTTTTTGATCATTTTATTTAAGAAATTCTCTTATTATATCAGTTAGTGCAGGTCCACATCAGGACTTTAGTCTTGCCTATTCTGTAACCTGCTCAGATAAACTATGTATGTATGCATTAATGTTGCTCATGTACAACTTTTAATAAAGACAATGACTTTTTTCAACAGGAGGAAAGACCGAGCTAGACCCCAATAAGCACTCAAGAGTGTGTAGCTGTCATTTTAGGAATGGTAAAAAAGCCAATGGTCCTGAAGTTTTTGAGCGCAATCAAGTTAAAATATTTGCTGAGCAGCGGGGACCACAACCAAAGTAAAAAAAGCCAACTGAGTCGAGGGGGCAATCTCTGTCAGAGATAATAGAAAATGCAAGGAAAAATGAAAAACCATCCATTTGTGAAGCTGATTGCAAGGAAAACCTGCGAACAACCCATGAGGTTATTCTGGAAGTGGAACTTGAAGAAACCAATCATGAACTGTTTGTCGCAATACATGTAAGTCTAAACAGAAACCAAAATTATAAATACCATGTAACTATTTTTATTGTAAAAAGGAATATCGTGTTATGTTGCCTATTAAAGACACATATCAACACATATAATTTGGTGAGTGACTATATCTTTGACAATGACCTCCCTTGGTTTGCAAACAACTGATTAGAAAAGCCCTGTTGAATGAAATGGCAACGTTTGACTAACTGTCGAGAATCCTTCAACCAATTATTTTGTCTATTCAGATGATGGCAGTTTAACACTAAACGTGGTTATGACTCCCTTTGTACTTTTTAATTGCTCCTAACCGAGCACCCCTGAGGGTAGCTAATTTTATCAGATTTGTTTCAATCAAAAAGATTTCATATTTTGTTACATTTAAATGCAGCAAACAATTTTTATTTTTTAGTAACTCTGCAAGAGCTATAAAAGGTTTCTTACAAAATTCTCCCCACAATGGCAATTTATAATCAAGGACATGAAATCCTCACGACAGAAAAAATATTAACATTTGAATCTTTAATGAGGTAGAAGAAAGCCCCAGTCACAACTAACAAACTTCAGTTCGCCTTCCACAATTTTGGGGAAAATATGATTAAAATGAAAGTCTATTAAAACAGAGATATTTGCTGCTCATGTTTCATCCCTTTCTATTTTAGAACAGCTACATCTTTTGTTGTCCACACAACAAAGTAACAAAATTTCCTATGTGAGAAAAACATTTCTCCCTGAACCTGATGCCAGTAGACATGATCTTTCTTCAAGGAATAGCCCCCTATAGTTTCACTTTTTTCAAGGCAAAATGTTGCAGACTTAACAGCCTCTTCAATTGTAAGATTTCGCTCGGTGTAAAGACACTTGGCTTCAAGCACGGTGTTATCATCAACAATTCCATCAGGGGAAGCACCAAGAATTTCTGAACTGTGCAACCAGATTCCAGTTTCTTTAACAGCTTTCTTAGTTTTAAGGGTGAATGCTTTAAGAGCTTCTTCCTCATTGTTCACTCCCCACTGAACTGCTTTTACCCTTGATAAATCGTACTCCCCAAGAAGACGTTTTAAAAGCGAGGGGGTGATTCTCTTTGCTTTGAGAACAGCACTGAAATTGCTAGCGGTAAGACGACGCCTCCTTGCCAAATGCCAGGCAGGATTGTCTCTCTGACCAAAAGTCAACTCACTAATTCTTGAAATTTCTCCTGCCTGTACTCTGCAGTGTGTTACTAGACAGTCTATTTGTTGTTCATGTCCCACAGTTTGAAGAAACTCGTCTGAAAAAACTATCTCCTCTATTGTTGGAATGGGCAGCTTTTAGCAACAGGTGGCGCGGGGCTGAGCAGCCAGCAGCCTCCACTGGCATTCAACGTCAGTTTTGCTGAGGTTGTGAATGCCATGGATAAAAAGGGCCGCCGCGTGACTGCATTTAAACTTTCCTCTCGGACACTCACACTCCGTCGATTTTACTTCAAATTCCTCATCGAAATAAATCTGCAAGAGTGAAATGAAATGTCTTAGTAGGAGGTAAGAAAAATCGCGAAATGTGTTTTTCAGTAAAATTGTAGCACCTAACGATTTCGTGCGTCGAAGAAGTCCAACTATTAAACGACTACACTCACATTTTCTCGTTTTTTTTTTATGACCGCTATTGCACCAAAGAGCGTCCAAATTTCACCTTAGATGTATTTAATACATAACGATTTAAGATTATTCAGCATCTAGCTTTATAAAGGTTTCATATACGTGACGTTTTTCACCGCAGCTCTAAGAGAACATGTTGTTAAACTCACCGTGAATTTGTATACCTTGTTCTTCATACTTGCGTGTACTTCACCGCATAAAACGCCCTGCTGATATGTAAATGCCTCTATGTGATCCGACTTATAGTGGTTTTCAGCCTTCTTGATCGATTTTTTCTCCTCTGAGAAGAACGAAAGCAGTGAAGTGATCGATAGTGTCGCCATTTTGAATGGATATGCAGGTTTGTTTGGAACTGAAATTTTTAGCGCCATGGCAACGTGACGTCACCGCTTTAGGACTCTATTGTAACTGGAATAGCAGCCGTCGAATCGACAATGATAAGCTCGCACTTTCTCAATTGTTTTCTCATGTTATGGGAATAAACAGTGTCTACTTGAAACTTAGAAACGACTTTGGCCTTTAGCGACACAATGTCGCCATTCGTGCTGTCATCGAGAATCTTCTTCACTGATGCATTGTTCAATCCTCCTGAAATGTCGTTCCACGGAAATGACAAATTCTTGGTAGCCATTACTTTGGAATAGTTATTGAATCTGTATTCCGTAGTGTCCGGTTCATACTTGCGCTTCTGAGGGCTTAAACTAGTGAGACGAACCGCCGCTTTCGAGTTTTCCTTTTCTTTCACCTCCTGCCACTTGTCCGCAACAAAACACACAACCCTTCGACTTTCATCTCTTTCTTGTACCTTGAAATCAAAATACCTCGATCCTGATGAAGGCACTTTTACCTCAGAAACTTTATGTATGTAGCCTTCCACATCTTTATATTTACCCATCGAATCTACAGAAGTACGAGATGGCGAAGAAGGTTGTTTACCTGCCATATTCGATAGGATCTGCAGCGTAGAACCTGTTGTTGACGCGAGTGAATGAACGTGTATGTGAGCACGTGCTTTCTCTGTCAACTTGCAGCGCGGGAGGGAATGGGTACCACACATCTCCATAGAAACAAATCGGCCGCCATTTTGTAATTCCCCCCATTTGTTTCCTAAAGCATTTTTCTAAGCATATGTTTTTTTTAAGAGAACAGTCGTCTGGGAAACAATCGTGAATTGTGAGCTTGAAGGTGAGTATTTTTCGGATTATATTCCGTGACAAAGCTGAAAGGGCTGGAAAGTATAATTGCTGAAGCATGCTGAAGCGATGGTCATTTTCCTAAATTATTCACAATGTTTACGTTCCCTATGCACAATTGAACATAAAATATATTTTTGCAGTTGAACACTTGTGAAAATTGTTGTGTTAAAACTTTTTTTCTGTTCTGTTGTTGTCATAGCTGGAGGCAAATAAATTTTACGCGGTGGCCACCGTGATATATTTATTTATATTCTCTCTATGTCTGCGTGAAATTATAATCTCATTTGTGTGCAGGAGTGCTCGACGGAGCCGATCTGCAAAATAACCGCTCTGCAAGCCGATTTTGGGCTGGCTGGCAAAATGTTTGCTGAAATAAAAATCTTGCTGGCAGTGTTATTTCAACGAAATCTTGCTAGAATTTGTGTCCCTAATGAGTCTTACTGGCTGACAGGAATCAAAACCCGTCATTTCTGGCAGTTTGTCTTATTTCAATTTTCATGCTGGCTGAGAGTACTGAGGGCGCACTTTTATCTGCGTGAGATTGAAAATAAAGTTAATAAAAAACAAGCTGTCTTAATATCATGGGCTCGTAACGCAACTTTCAAGAGTCTCAAGTTAATGAATAGCATGTGCTGTCAGTTGGCGGAGTCAATCGGCATTCGCTTTCAACAGCGGTATAAATACATTGCCGATTGACACCGTACATGCACTTCGTATTTTGGTGGATTTTTATCTGCGAGAAGATAGGACTTCGGGAAAAAACTAAAAGTAAACAACATAGGATACAGATATAAGACTACTGCCCGTCTTGGGAACGATCTGACATCCGAAATAAACCATTTGACATATTTTGCCCAAAAATCAAGTTAAAATCAATACTTAGCTGGCTGGGTATCTTTCTTCCTTACGCGACTGCTGGCTGGCAAACTGGAAAGATTCCACCCGTGCTGGTTGGCATTTCGTGTTTTGTGGCATTTTCAACTTTGCTGGCTCGTTGAAAAACGACAAGCTCGTAGCTGGCTGGGATTTTTATTTCTCAAAAGTTTTGCTTGCTGGCATTGAAGAGAGGTTATTTTTTTCCCAGGAAAGTTAAATATTAATGAAGATTGACAGGGGAACACTCAGCTAGTGTTTAGTACATCGTACGATAAAAATTCTCAGAAAAGGTCGTTGGGTACTCCTGTGTGTGTACACAAATTGTACCGGTAATTGATGCACACCAAAGGCAGGTAGTAGAAAATGATCTTAACTATCTTTTAACAATACGTGGAATGATAAGTTGAGAATTAGGGTTTCCATTGTTTTTAGGTATATCTTTAGTCAGATAAGTTGTCATTATCCTCACTTTAACATATTATACTGGTTTAAATTCCTCATTTGCTTTCAGTGGTTTCACCAAGTTTCACATCACTCATCATTATGAAAACTATGAAGGCCAAGGAGGTCTGTTCCTTTGAAAGACGCAGTATTCAGCTACGTATACGAATGTTGTCGTTACCGTACAATTCCTTCTTACAATGTGCTGAAGTCAGAAATACATTTCCACGTACAGCTATGACCATGCCATTTTGTTCCATTACACAATTAATTCTTTGTTATCTACTGTATGGTAGTTTGACATCAGTTAAATTGTTCCTCGGTAAACAGCAAATGTTCCAGATCCCAATTAGCCGACATGATTTTAAAGGGACAGTATTCAGCTGGGATTGTTGTCATATCACAGTAAAATTTCTTCTTGGAATGTTTTCAGATCAGAAATGCACGTTGATCACCATGACCATGCAATTTGGTTTCATTTGACATTCCTGTTATCTACTGTATGGTAGTTTGATACAGGTGCATTGTTTAGCTGGAAACAGCAAGTCCCAGATGCTGCTATGATCTTCAGCTCTTGCAAATGCTTTTAATTATACCAGTATAAAGGCATCAGTGATTGTTCAGCTGCATTTGGGAGATCCTTTTGTCTTTTTGCATTGATAAATCTGTGTGTTGTGTTTTTCTTTTCCACACTGCTATAGTTGTTCCTGTAAATTGATGGAAAAGTTCATGTTATTATGAAAGGCTATATAACCTGCTTAGTCTTTTAGGCTGGATATATGTGTAAACTTACCTGCCTTGTGTGCTGAAGGGCCCAAGAAACTTAAGACAGGGAGGCCAGCCAGGAGGCTCCCTGTCTTGTTTGATGGTGGTTTTGGTGAATTTGTCTGTGGATGCATTATGGTTTAAAATTAGTATGAGCCTGTGTACTCCAAAATATAATAAATTAACCTGGAACCTGGTACATGTATGTAACATGGTAAACATGTTATGCAAATAAAGTTGTTATGTAATATTACATATTATTTCAAAATAGTATGTATGATGCTACAGAAGTCATTATTTTAAAAATGAAAATTACTACTTAAGTTTTCAATGAAATAAACAGTGGTTTGTGATCACTGAAGTATGACTCAAGAACCTGAAGAGTGTACAAAATTTGGAATATTGGTATAGATATGATCTATCAGTGAGCGATAGTCTGTGGTGTACTGCTTTATTAGCTGTGTATAACCTCTTCCTTCTATCAAACATCTTGTTAGTGCTTTTTGCTCAGAAGTCTTTTCTAACAAGTTGACATTAAAATCACCAAGGAGTACAACTGGGATGTCAGGAGTTGTTAATTTTGAGTCATGAAGATGATTTAGAGCACCGATAAAGTTTGCCAAATTCACATTTGAAGTTGATCTGTAAATACCAATAACATGCAGGTTTGGAATTGGTTGGTCAACAACTGTTATTGTTATTTCTACTCCATTGCAGTTAAATCTGTGGGGAATTGCTCTACAGTGATACTGGGCCTTAACATAGACAGCTGAACCATAGCAACTTCTGGTTGGTGATTGATTGTAGTCATTTCTGTATAGTGTAAATCCGTCTGTTATACACATCATCTCTGTCCAATGCACAAAGTCTAGTTTCAACAAAAATGTTTACATCAGCTTTTTGAATGTTGTAATCATTTCGCACATCATCAATGTGAAGATGTAAGGATCTAACATTATGAAATACAATTGTAATGGAGTCATTTAGAGTTTTGAGTGTCACTAAAGGTACAAGGTTTGCTTGGGACCTTAGTCTATTCATCTCATTCACAACCTTTTCATTTACCCTTATTTTATGCTCATTTAAGTTGATGATATGTAGACTCGAACTGTTACGAACTCGACTTAAGCCTACATAGTGCATGTGCTCTTGAGTGGAGCATGGGAAATCAACAACTACGGCATTTAGTGTGTCACCTTGACAACGGTGAATTGTTTTTGCGCTTGCTGCTCTTAATGGAAACTGTCTGCGAAGAATCTGAACTTGACTTTTCCGATTTATTCTGAACTACCTTGTTACTTCTAGAATTGGTGTCCATGTCTTATCTATAATAGCTGTGGTGTTGTATAGATGAGAATTTTCTCTGTGTTGGTTTTTACCTATGTCAGCATCAGGAAATAATACCCATATAATACTAGGTCTACTAGAGTTTTCTACCCGATAGTCAATTTTTTTAATGACACATTCTGCACCATTTGTTAAACCATCTGTTACTTTAACATTTGTAGTTAAATCATATTTTGCATTAGTAGCTATTGAGGTAAGTGAAAATAAACCCATTGTTTTTGTTGGATCATTAGGTATTTTGTCCTTCATTTGTTTCTTAAGGTCATCAGAAATATCTCCAACTACAATGTCTATTGCTTTTATCTGACATTTGTCACTTTCACATTTAGCATACATGTTGTTGTTGTGTGCATTTACTGATGCATTTGTAGTAAACAAATGGGTTGTTTCCATGAGGTAATTTTCATCTCCTGGGGCTGTGTGTAAAACCCTTTCCTTTAAACAATCTATATCCTGTTCAGAATGCTTTCCTTCTCTCAGACGGTTAAGTAACTCTGCAAATAGTTTATCATCTTTTTGCCTCATTATGTCTGTTAATTCAAATAAAGTAAAAAAGTCTGCCCACAAATTACTTGCCAGTGAACCGTAAGATGTGTTTGGATTTTCAAAAATCCACCTGTCAAAAACAGGTTTCAACTGGAACAGATCACCAACAGTTATTACAGTTATTCCGCCAAATGGTTCCTTGCTACCCATTATCTGTTGCAACCTCAGATTAAGGAAATTGAACATACCACTTCCTACCATTGAGATTTCATCAATGAATAGAACTTTAAGTTTTCTTAATTTTGCTCTTATTGTGTTAAGTCTGTCACTATCAAGTGCACAGTATTCAAATCCCTTATTGGCTGGTATTTTAAAGGCTGCATGTAATGTGTTTCCTTTGATATTGAAAGCTGCTTTTCCTGTTGGAGCTGCTTTAATCACCTTGATCTCATCAGGATTTTCACCTGCTACAGTATTCAGATACCTGATCAGTGCTTCGTACAGTGCATTTGTAACAGTAGATTTACCAACACCAGCACCACCTGACAAGAAAAGTCTGAGAGGGTCGTCACTAGTTTTTACTGAATGCAGTACATGATAAAAGAACACTCTTTGTTTTTCATTCAATGAGCGAACAAGCTTACGATATTCGTCATTTGAAATGCGTTTGCAAGAAGTTCCTCTTGGTCATCACATCTAGGAAAAATGCCTATGTCATCAAGCAAGTCATATTGGCTATGTTGTTTATTATTCCCTGGATCAAAGCAGCCAAACAATTCACTTGGTTTTGGCTTTGTTGCACGATCTTGCTCATTAATATGTTGTACGTTTGGAGCAACACTGCTAGAGATATTATTCAAATGATCATTTTCTAAATCCTCCTTTGCTTTGTCCAGTATTTCACTGTGATATTCATAACTTTGTCTGTTACAGCGAACTTGTTCCTTGTTCTGATTAAATCGTCCTTGATAGGTTTCGCAACCTCTAAGCAAATCTGTGTTCTCGTTTCGCCAAGGAGAATAAAGCATAAGCTGCTCTCTATAATGATTTTCAGGATCTTTGCTTTTCGGGAATCGGATGGACCGAATAATTTTAGGCTTTGTTCGCTTCACAAGTTTCATACCACCTCTTATTTTGAGCTGTTGTGGTTCACTTTGTTCTTCATTAATATTATTATCCATATTGTAAGGCTCATCATCAGTGGTGTTGGCATCAAAAAGAGTTTCTGGTATAAAATCGTCAGAGCCTATATCCAACTTATCAACAAATTCAGTGTCTGATTCGTTGTCCCTGACACAATTGAACCAGGCAACAAAATCAGCCAAGCAAATGTTTTCTAACTGTTTTGGTCGTCTTTGGTATCGCTTAATGATGTTATCAGATTCTATATCACATGAGTTATCCGGTAGCTCCTTGATCTTGTCTAATTTCTTTAACAGAAATGCTCTTTCATCAGGATGTGAAGTGTTAATGAACTGAAAGTCCCGGGTAGATCTTCTCATTGGCATTTGTAACACCAAGTATGCAGCCTCTTGAGCACTTATTTCTACAGCATTTAGAAATTTGTTTTCAATATGCCTTACTCTTTGAGCAATATCTTTGTTGCCTGTCTTAACTTCTTCAGTAGCTTTTTCCAGAAGCCTGCTCATGCCTCTCTGCCCTTTTGTAATGTAGGATAAAATATAAGTTGCGCAAGCATAAGGGTCTAAGACATATTGCATATCCATGTTTGCTCTCCATGCTTTCAGTAGTTGCGTATTGTAATTATTTATCCTTATCTCTGATGGCTGTCTCTTTAAAAATAAAGTGTTACGCTTAATTGTGTGCCTTAATGCTAGCATGAAATTTTCCTCAGTCAATCCTAATTTCTTTAGGAATTGCTCAAAATTCATATCTTCACCATATTTCATACTGTCAAGTTGTGTTTTAATTTTCTCTGCATTTTGTTTAATGTTTTTCTGCTTGTCATTGTCGAAAGTCTTGTATTCCTCAAGAGGTGTTAAAATAGTAGTTTGTCGCATCGGTGGCAAGGGAAAGTTAAACCTGCAAACTTTGTTTCCCATTTTCTTACATGTTTTAGCATGCCTATGCAATTGTAGATTGACAAGTTCTTCCATTTCACTAGTATGAGCCTTCTGACAAGTGACATATTTATCAATGAAACTGACAATTTCCTTCTCAGAACTTTTGCCAAATTGTGGTGTATCTTTCACCCAGAACAGACCATGAATATGAGGACTTCCTCTTTGCTGAAACTCAACTCTGTAAAAATAATCGACTATTTGTCCTATTGGCATAACATCACTTCTGAGAACATCATGCATGAATAACCGCACCATATGCTCAAAATTTCTTGCACATGTTATAGGATCTCTCTGGATAAGGTTTGATTTTTGTTGCCAAGTCATGTTGTTTATTTCCTCATCAGAATATTCCTTTTTTTCAACAATTCTGCCGAGAGTTTTTAGCAGATGTGTCCATCTCGTTTCTGCAGCTGAGAAAGAACAGAACCATGTAGGGTTGCCAAGCTGACGGATCATCGAAAACAAATCTTTTTTGCATTTTTGAAAATACGCTGGGCTCCCTCTTAGATTTTTTAATACTCTAAAACCTTCATCAAGATGAATCAGCTTGTTAACATAATCCTCTGACCTCAAGTCACCAGCAGTGTAGTTCTTGCCTTTAGTTTTACACTTTCGAAGAGAAATGCTAGCAGTGTCCTGAATTTGTTTGATTTGTAGCTTTTTAAGCTTGTAAAACAAATTAGGGACTGATTGTGCTGCTCTTCTGTCTTGACATCTCAATTCCCATTTAGCTACTGTGCTATATGAAACAGGAACCTTTCTTTTTTTGTTATCTGTTCAACGTTTTCCACTGAATATTGTGGGAAATGATAGAAATTCTGAATCTTTATCCATAAAAATGTCCAAAGGTTTATTTCCCTCTCCTGGTGCAAAGCTTATAATGTTATCACCATTTCCTGCTATTTCTGGTTGTTGTAATAGTGTCTGACACTCCCGAGGGGCGTTCATCAACTTCACACCAATCATCATCATCATCATCATAGTCAATAGTTTCAGAATTTAGAGAACCTGAATTGTCCTTGTCATTATTATTTTCAACATTTTGAGTGTTTTTCTCAGAATCTTTTCTAATATTATCATTATTGAGGAACTCATCCCATTCGTGACTTTCTTCAGCTTGTGTTGTCACACTGTTTTGCCATGTGTCTTCTACCTCTATACCTTCATTTTTATACAATTCACTAGTGTTAACAAGATATTTAGCTGCCTCTATTACTTTTCGTGGTCTCACGTTTTGAAATTGATAATGGTGCTTATAGCTTAGTCTCCTCTTGAATTTTATTGGAATAGTCTGTGACTCACTGATAAGTCTACGAAGGGTGTGCACAGTTGAATTAACATCACTTGGTACATTTACTACATGTCCATGAATAGACAGCTGACCACCTCTTGGAAGTTCATGGATTTGCATAAATGGAATTCGCGGTGCTATTAGCCTTTCTTCTAATGAGGTCAAATCAAGCACCGATGGTTTATCAGGGAACCTCATGCCATTTGCCTTTGAACACTGAGGCAATTTACCCTCTTTTATATTTAAGTGGCAAGTATTACAAATCCATTCAGTGTCATCAACACTTTTTACTCCTGTAATACAGGACTGAACAAGGTCTTTTTGGCATTTGGTGTAATTGGTTGCATTACATTTTCTAACTGATGTTCTGTACCACAATTGATCACAGCAGGTACAAATATACTCAGGACCACGATTAATACTCTCATGAAACTTGGTTATCACAGATATACAAGCATTTGCATAACTTTCACTACAGTCAGACAATACTGTACTGCAATTATTCGTGTCCTTCTGTTTTTGCATATTTTCTCGTTTCTTTCGTATATATTCTCTTTTAGAAGCTTTACGCTTTTCTGCTTTATCTTCTTCTGATAATTTTAATCTCTTATGGTTATCTTTCACTTTTTTAACAGCTTGTGCTTGTTTCCTTTGCATAAATTCTCTTTTAGAGGTTTTACAATTATTGATTTTCTGTCTTTGTTCCATATCAGTATCGCAATTTAAACTTGCTGATCTCATTCTATTTTCTTGTTGTCTATAGTCTGCACTTTGTCGTTTCTTTTGTATATATTCTCTTTTAGAAGCTTTACGCTTTTCTGCTTTATCTACTTCTGATAATTTTAGTCTCTTATGATCATCTTTCCCTTTGTTAACAGCTTTTGCACGTTTCTTTTGCATAAATTCTCTTTTAGAAGCCTTACGCTTTTCTGTTTTGTCTTCTGATAATTTTAGCCTCTTATGATCACCTTTCCCTTTGTTAACAGCTTTTGCACGTTTCTTTTGCATAAATTCTCTTTTAGAAGCTTTACGCTTTTCTGTTTTGTCTTCTGATAATTTTAGTCTCTTATGATCATCTTTCACTTTGTTGACAGCTTGCGCACGTTTCTTTTGCATCAATTCTCTCTTAGAGGTTTTACGATTTTTAAATTTCTCTCTTTGTTCCATGTCATTATCACAATCTATGCCTGCTGATCTCATTCTATTTCCTCTTTGTCTGTAGTCTAGATTTTCACGTTTCTTTTGTATGTACTCTCTTTTAGAAGCTTTACGCATTTCTGCTTTGTCTACTTCTGATATGTTTGCTCCCTTCTTATCATTTTTTCCTTCATCACGAAGTTCTGATTGCTTCTTTTCCGAGAAGTGACTTTCTTCATATTGCTCTACTATGTTTTCATGTGAACTTACTGATTTTTGAATTAGTCCATCCTCACACGTCATTTTAGGGGTAAGAGAGTTCAATACTGGCACTGTAGACACATAATGACATTCTTGTATATGGCCAATAAAAATGTTTGTTGTCTGTCCATTAGTATTGATTGGATTTATAACTGTGACAGGGGAAAAATTTGCATTAGACTCTACGATATTGATAGTGACATTCAAGGAATTTTCAACAGCTTGAATTATTATATTATCTGCCCATTTTCCTTGCCTTGCCATATTATTCACATAGCTTTGCCAAGACTGTTCAAAGTTGCCTTCTATATACAACTCCGGGTGATGCAGAAGATGCTGAACTCCAAGAAAGCGTATATAGAAATGATACTCAGGGGTGTTATACAGCTGGCATGACACAGCACGGAAAAAACAGTTCCCATCTCCTAATACATTCACTGGAAGTCTACCAAGTTGAGATAATCTGGATTCTAATAACGAAACTGAATTGACTGATTTGATACATGACACATTCTTGTCATTATTTGTTTGAGTGAAAGGCCCAGGATTCTCCTCTATATCTCCACTTAATGCTATTATACGATGAGCTATCCATTGTATTTGTAAACTAGAGCACGGCAATTTCTTTGAACCATGTTCTTCGGTATAAACATAGGCAACACACTTTTTGTGCTTTGAGGTTCTTGTCTGTACGAAAAGCAAACACAAACTCTCAAGTTTTGTAAAGCAATGATATCTAGATTGATAATGACTTTTATTGAAGTTCAACTTCTGCTTTTTAGCTGATTTATGCTTATGGTCAGAAATTGCAAAGAATTCATTATTTAACCTGTGGTATAATGCACTGCTTTTACTGCTTAAGTATGAATGAAGCTTTGAAGAATGTGGAAGAACTTTTCGTATATGTTTTTTTGCTTTAATTATAACTTTTTTGCTCTTTTGCAAAACACGCTTTATTTGGGCTGTGGGAATTCTTGACACCGCTCTGCTCCTTCTTCGCCTTACGTTATGTTTACACAAATTAACATAAATATCAATGCGAGATCTGTACATGTTATTTTCACATTTTACCTGAACAGACACTTCATTAATGTTCGGTGAACAGAAGGTTGTCATTCCCTCGATGCGGCGTTCATCTTGTGATTCATTTATAAATAAGCTTAATTCATCCACGTGTGTTGTCGATGCCTGTGGTTTGGAGAAGAGCAAGCGAAAGTTACTGGCCAAAAAGGACAGCTTCGTCTTGATAAACTTGATAACATTACCTGTGATTGATCTAATGTGGCTGATAGCCATCTCAAGCTACTTTTAATGAGAGATTGTTTCGTGGTTTGTATTGCAAATAGTACAGCAGTAATTTTCAGGATATTGTGAAGCAGTTCTGTACGAGCGAGCCTCAAGTCTGGATCGAAACTGGAGCCCAAAAAATTTTTTAATGAGACTATCTTGGCCGCTATTATTGATGTGTGGGTTGTATGTTGAAGAGCTCCAAAAGGTAACCACAATAATAAAGCAATGATTTAGGTATACTCACCAGTAATACGGTATGGTCCTTTCCCGATATGGCCGCCTCGATATGCTACCTTGCACGTGGAAGCGTGTGCAAAAAATTCCCTTTAGGGTCCCCTGGGCGCGAATATTTCGGCTTCTCAACATCGAAGTTTATTTGGACTTTGTTAAGCCGAAGCGGGGAGGGGTGGTGAGGACACTTTCACTTCCGTCTACGGTCCACAATTTCCGTCCACAAATTTCGTCCACAACTTCCGTCTACGGACCACAACTTCCGTCGACAGCATACCCTCACGATACTCATTCATTGCTTGCGCATGCGCGCGCATGAATGAGCTAAAAAGGGGTTAAGTTTTAACATAGTATACTACTTGCGTACATAGATGACTTTCACCGGCTAAACTAGCGATTAAACCACTCTCACATTCTGTCGCTTCGTTTAGACTTAACGAAGACACGGTAAAAATTATAGGTTTTGAGGCTTGCTGTGAGTAAATGGGATGCGATCATTTTCTGTCCAGTATCTCCATCTTAACATTGACCTCCATAATTTTGCAGAAGCAAAACAAAAAAAGTGATTGTTGCCTTGTGGGTTCTTGACACCTGTACAACAAAAATGTTCGAAAACCGTTCAATTTCATTTCTACCAACATAAATTGTTTAATTGTTTACAAAAGTGCACAACAACTGAAACGACAACGTATTTACTGCACTGGACGTCACAAACAAAAGTCAGGATATACACGGAATTGGTTACAAACGTTTAAAGCCCTGACCTAAGATTTACATTAGCAAAATTGAAACTAAGCTACATCTTACGCCTACAATAGTACGATATAATTAACGCTCATTAGCCTTATGATGTTATCACGTAACATGATCAAATCAAACCAGTGAGACTCGAGGAAAATTCAGTAGTGAATAATAATATCCCATAGTAGTCGTGTTAACTAATTCATAACATATACTAACCAACTGCAATAGCGACCCATCCTCGGAGACCCAGGGGCATATAGTCGGGACGGGACAAAGATTCGGGACGAGCAAAGGTTTACAAGACAGTCGTGAGAGCCCCTGGGAACATTTCTTTATCGGACTCGTTCCAGAAG
Source organism: Pachyseris speciosa (assembly GCA_016490735.1). Lineage (NCBI taxonomy): Eukaryota > Metazoa > Cnidaria > Anthozoa > Scleractinia > Pachyseridae > Pachyseris > Pachyseris speciosa. The sequence goes on from JAEMWC010000379.1 coordinate 521,623, forward strand.
CTATTGAAATCCAGCTTCGTGATTGGGCGGAAATTTTCTGGCAAGGAATTTGTTTCTGCCCAATCGGCGATCAGCTTATATATCGCACTCCTTTCGTGACTCCTTACACCAACAAGTAAGCGGTCAATCTGCTGTCGACCACATTTTTAAGGGTTCCACTTGTCTCGTTCGTTCGACAGATTTATCCTACGAGGAACATTTTGGTGGCAAGGGACCCACAAAACGCAGAAACCCACAAATTAAAATTGAACTCAAGTAACAATCACTTGTAAGGAACTAGAAAAATAAAGATGAAGACCGACCGCAGGCATCGTAAACTTCACGCGAAGAACAGCATGTAACTCGGTCTCTTTCTAGGATCATTGTTGTTTAGTTTGGGCTTTTTTCTCTGGTTTACGTACGGGCAGTGGGCCGCTCCTGAAACTCTTCGGGGCGATGAAATTTCTGTTGCACGGGCAAGACAAGTTTGCCGATCGGGCGAGAAGCACGCAACTCGGCGGTTTAATATTTTGCTCACGATCAAATCGAACCTTGCAATCGACCGTTTCAGCTCAATTTCGAGAGAGACCACGAAAAGTCCTTAGAGAAAGTGTACAGTTCCACTGTGATTTACTGCAATGTTTTGGTTTTCATATTTCTGACTGGTATCTGTTGGCCAATATGCTTTTCTTCCCAAGGTGTGCATAAAAATATGCAGATTGCCTTGCAGTTGTGATAATTGCTAATTGTGTTGTACTGTACATGCAAGATGCATGGTAATTTGCACAAGCTTTCCATGAACTCTTTTACCACAGTGGTGCTGAGCTCAGTTAAAAAGTTTTAAAAACATGTTTTAGAGTGGGCTTTTGCAAAATTTACATTATGTTGACTGTGCTGCAACTTTAAGGTTGCAAAGTTTCAGATAAAGTTGTTTACAAGTTGATTTGGGATATTTAGTGTCTTGTATGCACTCGTCTTTATAAAAGCTGAAGTGTATCCATAATATAACAGTTATTAAATTCCATTTTTGCATGATACAGTCGTAGTTGCTGAGATTGCTAAGCCGATGGTACACCAGGAAAGGACTTGATTTCTCCCATGAGACCACACCAATTTTAGAATGGGTTCTTCCTGCCACCGCCCTTTTCCTTGACAATTTTTAATACATGAGAGAATGCTTTCAGTTAATCAAGGAATCATGTTTTCAGTTCCTCACATACTGTAAATGTGTTTTGTGCTGAACGATCCTCGATAACCACCTAATGACAAATTATTCTCAACTACACAGTTCACTGAGTCAAACAGTTAGGCTGATACAATGGTATGGCTAAGCATAGTTAAATTATTTCAAGGTACAGGACACTACACATACTACACACTACACACAAATCATACCCATAACCTGAATACAATTACAAAATATGTTAACATGGTCACTCAAACGAGAAAATTTAGTAGCTTCTCAGTAAGATCTCCCCTTTTAGATAAAGAAAAAAAAAAACAATAAAATAACAATAAAATAAAACTAGAAGGGATTGTTATTTCAATTATTTTTTGTTTGTTCAGAAGTTTTCTTGATAGTGAGATGTAACTTTAAATTCAAGTTTACAATGTAATCTGTTTGGATATTGTAGTGATTATGTGTCACAAGCCTTATGGCCTCTGAGTTGTTATTAGGTTTTAGAGTAGCTGACTGGAATCTAACAGAAGGTGGCTTTTTTTATGAGAATTTAAACAGCCTTCAAAAAACGTTGGAAACTTTTCATTGAAAAGCAGGTGGCTCAAAATTTAAAGAAGCCACTTTTTAGCCAGCTGCCAGCACTTCAGGAGAAGCCTACCTTGTACTAAATGAAATTTCCAACGAGTATACCCAAGATGAAATTACACCCTCAGTTTCAGAGGGGGGTACAAAGAAATCTAAAATTATTCTTAAAATTTAATTATCCATCTGTTATCTGTTGGTCTTTCACTTTGCTTTTCTAGTGGCCCAAAAGGGTCAATCACAAATCAATTTGCCAAAACAAAAATCAGTTTCCCATAACACGAAACAGTTTCTCAAAACACAAACAATTTCCCGAAACACAAGTCAGTTTACCATCATCATTCACTGAAACACCTGTAATAGGCTAATTATAGTAAGTGAACTGCACAAGATGTTCAGCAATACCATATCACACTGCCTAATTCTTAGGAGCTATGAAAGCCCTGTAATGCTACAAAAGGAATCAGGTCAATACCGTACCCCAATTACCATGCAAAACATCTGCCGCAAATCTGCAAAGGTCTCAAAAATTATGCTAACTCTACCAATAGTAAGGAAAACATTAAGTGTCTATATGCTCATAAGAGTGATGATTTTTGTAAAAATCTGTTTTCATCTTGACATAATACATGTCATTTTCCATTCCTTTCCCTCCAAAACACTGGAGTAGTTCCAATTTGAGCCTTACTCTGCAGCCAAGGTAATCACCTATTTCAAAAGCATAATCTGAACTCACATAAACGTTAAAATGGCATCTGTATGCAAGACAGTGTCAAAGTATTGGGAAACTGATTTTGATTTGATAAACTGGTTTGTGATTTCGGCCTGTACTCCGTACTTTTTCAAAAGCAGCCTTCATTTTAGCCTAATGACCTTAACCACTTAACCTGGTCTTTCATGATTGTCATAATATAAGTGGATGAAGAGACAACCACGACTACGGGTAAATTATTTTAAACTGGATTTTCTAAGGCCATTTCAAGGTCTCTCTCGAAATTGAGCTGGGCTGAGCTAAGACGTGACTTCGAGTTGATTGTAAGCAGTGGAAGGTTCGATTTTGTGAGCAAAACAAAATTCTTCGGCTGCGTTTCACTCGCCCGATCGGTAAACTTGCCTGGCCTGTGCAACAGAAATTCCATCGCCCCGAAAGGTTTCAGGAGCGGCCCACTCCCTGTGAGTACACCAGAGAAAAACAAAAACTCACACCAAGCAACAATTGTGGCCGAGTTGTCAACAGTTCTTCGCGTGAAGTTTACGACATCTGCGATCGGTCTTCATCTTGATTTTTCTAGTTCCTTACAAGTGATTTTTGCTTGAGTAGAAGTTAAGTTTGTTGATATCTGAGTTTTGTGGGCCCCTTTCCACCATAACCTTCCTCGAAGTGTCGATACAGCGATCGAAAATATGGCTGACAGCAGATTGCACCTTCGGTATAAGAAGTCATGAAAGGTGTGCGATATATAAGCTGATCGCCGATTGGGCACAAAAAATTCCTTGCCAGAAAATTTCCGCCCAATCAGGAAACTGTATTTCAATGGCTTCTGGAACTAGTCCGATAAAGAAATGTTCCCAGGGGCTCTCCTGTCCGTCTTGTAAACTTTCGCTCGTCCTGAATCTTCGTCCCAACCCGACTCTCT
>JAEMWC010000379.1:530000-547500 GCA_016490735.1 Pachyseris speciosa
GGATGGAGCGAAAGCTTCAGAACCCAACAAACAAGTAAATTCACTCTTGATATTAAATCCGTTCAGGCCATTTGAGTTGGAAGCATCTGCATTAGATCTTGGAATCAAATAAAAACGGGAAAATAGGCCGATAAACAGAATGACCAACGGAGCTCGAAAATACACGTCCATCTTCCTTCGCCCTTCTGCTCCGGCAGGTTCCGGGCGGTTCCGGGTTGGTTCCTCGTTTTACAGACACCCGGATAGTCACGACTTCCCACGAAATAACCTGCTGGCTTTTTTCTTCCACGACAAATCTTCAATTTTACCGTTTTCAAATAGTTTTTTTTTTTAATTCAGAGCAATAGCGGTCAATAGCTGCCGTATTTTCGTTTCTACCTTCGACTTCTTACGGCAAATGAGGCAGACATGTACCGTTGCAAATTTTGAAAATTTACACTCGCTTCTGATTGGCTTTTGGGGTCTGTTCGGTAGTTTCTGTTTTAAACCGACGGAATCAAGTGACTGGTGTTGGTTTATGGTCAAGAACGGTTTTAGACAGAACTAAAGGAGTAATAAATGGGATGTTTATGAGAGTAGCGATGGAAACGGCGAAGAATACATTTTATTTTTTATTTTTTTAAAGCAAAATTGAATATATACTTCACGCGCGAATCGCGTAACTTGAACTTGAACTTGAACTTTGGCCACGCTCACTCTTAGTTTAGAGAAGCTGCTCGCTGAAATAGAAAAGAATAAAAAATTCAATATTTCCAAACTGGTGTAAAATCTGCGAATCGAGAAAACCTTTCACGGAATCGTTCTCGGCAACCAAATTTTTAGGCCAATGCATGGCTTTCGTGACATCTTGAGCCGGAGAATTCTAATGCCATGTATCCGATCCGGCACCGAAGTAACGCAAGGGGAGAATTTTGTAAACATTTTTTTTAAACTTATTGTCTTAACAGGAAAAAAAAAAGCTAAATCCCACAAATACTTACCGGTATAACACAGAAGTACAACTCAGAACACCGTAGACGCCGCAAAGAAATCACAAATACAATTGTTTGGCTCTCAGACGCGTTGTCTAATCGTGTCTGATCATCGCTTTTCGGTAAAATATCGTTCACAACATCAGTTTATTATTTGCTTATACATCAGCTCTGAAATAGAGCAAAGAACAATTTCAGTATCTGAAAACGGTAAAATTGAAGATTTGTCGTAGAAGAAAAAAGCCAGCACGTTTTTTCGTGTGAAGTCGTGACTATTTACCAAACCTATCGGGCTTTTGCAGTTTGGCGGTTATCTTTTGCGGTTTTATTTCACATCTGATTGGTCGCGAAACAATAAACATTCCAGAAATTTTTTCTGGTGTTCACGGTTATACGGGAAAGACTGTAAGTCCATATGAAGAAATATGAATTGAATTGAATTACACTGGAAAATGCTTGCTACATCCCCGAACCATTATCCATTATCATTTGATCCGCGGACGACGATCACACTGTCCGTGGAAAAGGAGAACTGTAAATGAACTGATCATGACCGGCTATTTAATGATGTAGGAGGACAAAATAAAGGATGTAGTCAAACTGCTTTTCTCTAGTTGATTTGGTACATTATAAGTTTTATAGCTAAGCCATATATATTACGTTAATAATAATAATAATAATAATAATAATAATAATAATAACAATAATAATAATAATAATAATAATTTTATTATTTCTATAGCGCGAAATTCATTAATATATGATCTAACGCGTTTTACAAATTGGTAAAATGAAGACTAACTAATGATAAATGAATCTAAAATATCTAAAAATATGCTTTCCTAAAAAGATGCGTCTTTAATTGTTCCTTGAATGAAGCAACGTTATCAACAGCCCTAAGACTGGGCGAGAATGCATCCATAAGACTGGAGCAGCAACCGCAAAGGCTGTCTCCAGTCGTCTTAGCCGATTTGATTTCGGACCTTGCTAAAGTGTTGTTGCCAATAGACCTAACATTATACCTAGATTTTTTTAAGAGATAAAAGATGAGTAATATATAAAGGTGCAATACCGCGCACAGCCTTAAAAGTAAATAAAATAACTTTAAAAATAATTCTGAATTGTACAGGCAGCCAGTGGAGGTCTACCATGACTGGAGTGATGTGTGAGTAGCGTGGCGTGTTTGTAACAAGTCTCGCGGCTGCGTTTTGTACGCGCTGTAGCTTATTCGTTTGGATAGCTGGCATACCATATGGAACTGAGTTGCAGTAATCTAGGCGGCTGATGACTAATGTTTGAATTAACGTCTTAGCAGAAATGTTGCCAAGTAACTAAGTACATTTTGCCTCCAAAAAAACTTTGGAAAGGTGGCTGCTTCGATCTCCATCACCGGCCAATTAGACCGTTTCTTGTTTACAGCCGCGTATCAAATGTTCCATGTATAGACTAGTTAACGCTTACCTGAACGTCTTATCGTTCTAAAGAAATAAAATAATACCTGTGCAGTTCGTCATTTTTATTCGCTTGGGATTCTGGGGACGCGAAGCCGGTGCCTTTCTCTTGCAACGATCGGAAGTTCCTCTATCATCAACAGATACACCTGTGCATTTAAAATGGACCATGACTTTTAATATTTTTCTCAACTTAGATATACAAGTCAACAAAAACAAAAATGAAAATGCCTGGTATGTTCAAAATGCCGCTTTACAATAGCCAAATGAAAGGTGTGAATACAGGTCTGCTTTGTCAGTTTTATTTCGCTAACTCCACCTTTGATTGAGAAACATTTCTCCAGATTTGGCCTGGGAGACTCTCGATTTCATAACAGGCACTTAGATCGCTCCTTTTTTTTTTCAGCTGACTATGAAATGTTGCATTTCTAGACTAGTCTAGTCCTGTCCCAGAACTCCCTCTTACTCCGCATCGCATAGGGTGGGGCGGGAAAAGAGAGAGTCCTGTACAACTTGCAGGCGCATGCTCGGAAACGGTGCCATTTCTCCCCACATTCCGCCCCCCCCCCCCCCTCCCCCTTGTTCTGGGGGAAACAACATATTTGGAAGTAAAGCACGCGGATGATGCCATTTCTCCGCGCGAGCAGTTTCACTACAAATCTGACATTTTCCACAATCCAAAACCTAAACTTCTCGATTAAAATAGTACAGTCATACCATAGAACTGACGACACGAATTTTAAGTGCTGCTTGTTTTAATTGAATGGTTTTAGCCGCCAGTGAAGAATTGTTTTTAAACAAAAAAGTGTTGACGCAACATGTACGATCACTGACACCATTCCGCGCGCGCAAGCTCAAAATAAAATTTGCTCCGTTTTCTCACAAATTGAAACGAATTTATCTGCAAAAGTGGGAAAAGACTATATTATAAAACAAATGAAAAAGCCTTAACTGTGCTTTGTTTTGTTATATGGCACTTAAGAAAGTGACGAGAGCATTCAAGAAGTGGGAACATGGGAATGGACAATAAAAGGCTGGTGCCTAGTTTAATTTGAATGGCTCGTTCCGAGCGAGCATGCGCCTGCAAGTTGTACAGGACTCTCTATTCTCCCGCCCCACCCTATACAAGGCGGAGTAAGAGGGAGTTCTGGGACAGGACTAGACTTTGCAAAGAAATAACGTGTTACCTGAGTAGTTCATCATTTTAATTCGCTTGGGATTCTGGGGACGCGAAGCAGGTGCCTTTTTCCTGGAAGGATTGGAAGTTCGTCCACCATCAATAGATGCATCTGTTCATTTAAAATGTACCACGACTTTTAATATTTTTCTCAACTCAGATATGCAAATTAACAAAAACATAAATAAAAATGCCTCGTATGTTCAAAATGCCGCTTTACCACAGCTCAGTGAAAGGTAAGAATATAGGTCTGCTTTATCAGTTTTATTTCGCTAAGTCCACCTTTGATTGAGGAACGTTTCTCCAGATTTGGGAGGCTCTCGATTTCATAACAGGCTCTTGGACCCCTGATGCTGATGTATGCAATGCTCCGGATATTAATCTACGAGAGACACCCACCTAAGCTCCATTTAAGCGTGTCCTGTGTTAACACAAATTTTAATCCGTAGTTCTAGTTTAGCAAGTATTTAACACGCATTTTACCATGTAATTAATTTACCTTTATTCTCTTTCTTAATCGTTATTCTTATTCATTCACAGTTATTTTAATTTTAGTGTAGGTTTTACTTTAATTCAGTTTAGTTCCTAAATGAGGAGAATTCTGTAAACCACTTTATACATGTGATGTAGGCTTCCTAATTAAAGATTTTTTTATAGCCTCTGTCCACATTTTAATCAAAAATGACAGAAACGTAAGAATACAAAATCCTGCATGATCTATCTAGAAATTCGCTTATATTAAGAGAGGATAAACACAAGAGAATTAATCCCCCATATAGGTCCTAGCCCCATCGTAACCCTAGTTATTTTTACATGTCCTTCAAGATCCAGTATTCCCAGATCCAGTATTCCCAGTATTCCCAGGTTGAGTGATGGCCAATCATATGTCCCCATTTTTACCAGCTGCGTGTGTTGCTTAATAACATTGATGAACCAACACCATTACATACTTTTGATGGCACTTATCTGGAATGGAAGGATGACTTCAAATATTTAGGGTCATGGGTTGATAACTCAGAAAAAGACATCAGCATAAGGAAAGCACAGGCTTGGAGGGCTTTGAATGGTATGACGAAAATATGGAAGTCCAATATGAGTAAAGATTTGAAAATCAGATTCTTCATAGCCACCATCGAATCAATCTTACTTTATGGGTGCGAGAGCTGGGCTCTGTCAAAAGCACAAGAAAAGTCGTTGGACGGAACATACACTAGGATGCTGCGAAAAGCTTTAAACATCCACTGGAGCAGCCATATACCAAACCAACAACTGTACGGAGAACTACCAACAGTCAGCAACAAAATCGCCTCTCGTAGACTACAACTTGCGGGACACTGTTATCGCCATCCAGAGCTAAGTACCCAGAAATTAGTCCTATGGGAGCCCACTCATGGTCATCGCGGGAGAGGAAGACCGAAAACTACCTATATTGACACTCTTAAGAGGGATACTGGGGCATTCGAAGCAAGTGAGATTGCTGCACTGATGGCTGATAAGAGGCTGTGGAAAGATTTAGTGGTTGCCCACCTTCGGGCGACCAAGTGAGTAAGTGAGTGAGTGCGAGCTGTCAACATTGGTAAAAATGGGGACATATGATTGGATATCACTCAACCCTCTCGGGAACACTGGATCTTGAAGGACATGTAAAAATAACTTTAGAGGGATTACGATGGGGATAGGACCTATATGGGGGGTTAATTCTCTTATCTTTATCCTCTCTTGCTTATATTCATTACTTCCAGAGTCGACAACGTTTTTAAATTATGGAGAGTTATATACGTGGGATATATTATTATCGAAGCTGAAGATATCTGCTAATAATGAATGACAAAGGAAGGCTTTTTACTGAGACTCAAGCCATTTTTTTTTTCGAGAAATAAACGACTGCATTTGCTATTAGTTATTAAGTGCAACGCTTTGCTACAGGGATGCTACCTTTTATTTTACCAACCTCACCTTTGATTGGGAACCATTTTTGCAGATTTGGGAGGCTCTCAATTTCATAACAGAAGCTCTTTTGGCAATGGACCATCTCCCCTCCTGAAGGAAGTTTTAGTAGGCACATGCAATCCTCGTTGGTGCAGCGGACGTTACCGTGGTCACATGTGCTTTCCTCTCTTGGACAGTAAGGGCATTCCAAACATAGTTCATAGTCCAAGTTCTTCAACCAGGGCAACTCCCGTGACATGCTTTTCAAGGTATCTTCCAGGAACACGCGCACCGAACTTGCAGCTTCTTGCATATGAGCTTCAGCCAAGGATGCTTCCACGTTTGCGCGTTTTGTTTGCTTTAAGACAATCTTGATGAACCTTTTCTTACAAAAGAGGATTAAGTAATAAAGAAACTCCTTCTCAATGAAGAAACGGGATGCCCCATCAAATAAGTTTGGAGGCGTCTTGAATCCACTTGCTGAACACCATCTAGTACATCGTGACACGAGCTGTAAGTAAAGACCATGAGGAACAAACCCACCTTCAAACTGAACGTACAATGAACATGGATCTGATGATGAAGGCTCCGTGTCACGAAGATGTTTAGGTGCTGTCTTCAGCTGAGCTGGCACAAAATACTGTAAACCGTTCCGAGGAGAGTTGAACTTAACGATCAATCCGAACTCCTCCATCATGTCCAAGACGTCTTTCCTGACTAAGCCTTGTTGACAAAATTTGGAAAACACGTGATCAACAAGTTCCATGCTCAGGACACCTGTTCTTTCCATGTCATTCCACAATTTTGAATGTCTTGAGTCCTGCAACATCAGACAAGAAGGTCAAAAACGTGAAATAACTAACATTATTCACCGAAGTGGAGATGAATAGTGGTGGATATTTACCGAGCCGCGAAGTGGCGCATAAACAAATTTTGCTTCTCTGGCTCTGGCTGAGTCTTGCATTTCAAATTTGCGACTGTCAAGTAAAAGAAACTCGCACCACAAAACAAACGGAAAAAAACGAACAGTGCCTTCCAAAACAAACCACCAGCACACGTAGGAGAGAGGACAGTCGGAATTTTCGTTTCTCTACAGAAACGATCCAACACTCAGCAATAGCCCTGAAAAAATATTTCCTGGCGAACCACAGAAAAAAAAGTACGTAAAGAAACCAACTACAATGTTTAAAATGCCACGATGTTTTCTGTTTGACATTTCACTGTAAGGCACTACATGAGAAATTTTAAAAAGACGCACAATGGCTTAACAGTTGACAGACCCTTGATAAAACATCACACTCGCACAGAACAAGCTGTAACCTTTCCAAAAAAACAAACGAACAAAAACAATTTACAAAAAGAAGTGACACTCTTGGAATTATGGAGCCGGGGGGTAAAATCATTGTCCAACCCCCAAATTTACCACTCTACTAAATAATGGGTGCGTGGTCCTTATCTGCTGTAGCCAACTCGAACATTCACTACAGCTTTTCTAATGGATCAGTGCAGGTAATATAGGTAGTATTTTCAGAATAACATGCTGTAAATAAAAAATTAAAAAAAAAAAATTAAAAAAAAAAAAACGATACGCTTAATAACTGATATTAAGAGAAAAATGCGGACACGATTCAGTAATCGGAAATGGTTTCTCTCACTTTGCCTCAAAAAGAGGTGTTTGCGATTTCTCTATTGTTCTTCGTTTTATTCTCACTCTACTAATCTTTGATACCAGCAGTGCTTACGTATCCTTCTATAAAATAGGCCATAACTTTTAGTTGGGAGCAAATTTCAAAAAATCCCGAGCCCAATAGGTCGAAAAATGCGGCTAAACGAACTTAAAATGTTCACTCTTCACTGAGACTCGCAGATAATATTAATTAGTGGAGATCCAAACTTGACAACATATAATTAGCAATAACAGAATAAGAAAATGATTTTTTCTCATTATTTTGAAAAACAAATTAGCTTTTCTTCCCATTCGTTTTTGCAAAATGTTGATCCTAGTCTTCCACATTCCAATCGAAGGAGTCAGACCAGAAGAGGTCAGTAGAGCAATAAGAAGCGAAAAGGTCTCACTAATGCAAGTCAAAATCAGGCCAGGATGATTGCAGTGATAATACTAATGGTCGAAACAGCATAACTAGGTCCGAATAAATTCTTCAGTATTTTTCTATATCTTACCATGTCTTTGTAGGGGCGAATTGTTATGAGTTGTCTGAAGAGGTCAATCAGCCACTTAGCTTGTAGCACAACTGTGCTGCCGTGCTTTACAATGACGCCGAGATCGTGATAAAAATCCAACATAGTGGCACCTTCTTCGTCACTCTCGATGAAGCACACTCTCTGGATGATGTCTCTAAGTTGCTCGAGGTTGCAGTAATATACTCCCCTGGCAACAAGAGCTTGGATGACCTTCTCAAAGTTAAACCACCTAACGAGCAAATTTAAAGACGCAAATATTTCAATTAGGCAAAACAAAGAAATATCAGTTTGATAACTTTTGAGCGTAATATAAGCATTTAGTCATAATCATTTGTATTTCATTTTACCAGTTCAGGTGATATGTTAGTACAATGAAAATAAAAAATAAAAAAATAAAAAAGCAGTAAAGAAACAAAGGCAAATGTATCGAGGACTGATGTGATTTATTGAATACTGTACTGGCACACGCATACTCGGAAAAAAGTGTGACCAGAGAGAATAAACCTTCATTTACCATTTACGTTACAAATTCACTTTCTTACTTCACAGGGACACCCAACGAAACCAAATCAACCAAAAGCTGTAGAACTGAAGGTATTCTTAAGTATCTTAAGGCGTTTGAAGTCTGTTTAAAGTGATGTTTGGGGAGCTAGAAGAATTTGACTTATACTCGGGTTCCTTAGCTGAAATTTTAATTGCCCGAAAATGTTAGGGAAGAAAATCTTCCCTCGATAAAATACTAGCTGACGTTTTTACTATCAAAAAAAGCAATTACGACCTTTCTGAAAACCTCAGGGGCTACGATTTTCCTATTTCGAATCTTTTAGGCCACGTTTCAGTTACGAAACTGATCCGAGTGCACTCTTTAATCGACGCCGAAAGCCTAATGCGAAGTACCCTCCGAAAACTTGTCGTTGGGTGACCCTGACTTCACTCCCATCGTAATATGCCCGTAACCTATCTACATTCCGTTCCTAGTATACAGGACTATTGTCACGTGAACCTAGTTTAATGGCCCAGCTCTCATGAGCCTCTTGTAGCTCAGTGGTAGCGCATCCGAACAAGTAATCGGGAGGTCATAGCCGTTTGGTTCTTACGAGAAGTCGGAATTCGCTTTTCCGAGTATGCGTGTGACAACATCGTGCATAAGGTGCAAACAAGGGTTTTCTTTGTACACTTAGCGTTGATACGAGGTAAGAAGATAAGTAAATATAAACTATACTAGAACAAATTTTTGAACAAAAATCATTCAATGGAACTGACAATGATCTTACCGTACAGGTATGTTCTCTCCCATGTATGGTTCTTGCTTCAAAACTTCAATTAGTTTTTTCTGAAGTGCACGAATGTCATCACTAGATGATCCTTGGGTATTATCGATTGAAAAATAAGTCCGTATTACGTGGTGATCGAGTTTCTTTCCGAGAAGTTCCCTCTGAATTTCTAATTCTGTTTCTCTGATGTCTTTGCATGGGTTGTCAGCATGTGTTCCCACAATGAACACTGGAGGACGCTGATATGACAGGCCTGTCTCATCTGCTGGCTTCACTGAACAAACTCTGTGGATGGACACCAGCCACGACAGCAAGTTCTCCAAATTCGTTTCACCAGTTGGATTTTTTATAGGAGTATCAAAATTTCCTAATCTGACAACGGGGTCAGCAGTCTTGTTTAATTCTTTGCTGAGATTGTACACCAGCATGTAAACTGCTCTTGAAGACAGGAACACAGGATAGGACGCATAGTAAAGATGTTGTCCGGCAAAGTCCCACAGGTCAAGAGTCATGTGGTTTTCTGTTGACGAGGTATCATGCTGGAGGTTCAAACCATTTAAATACTGAATGAGAATCTGTGTGAACTCTTCTGGAGGTGAAGCAGGGTCGATTTTTAGTTCAGGTATCATAGACTCTATTGCTGCATTTTCACTGGGATCTGTACTGTGGCCAATACTTTGGTCTTCCCCAGCTGTGAAAACCTCCCTAGCTGCAAGTGTTGTTTCTTCCACAATAGAAACCTAAAAATAATTGTTTTGAAGGTTAAACTATTGCTGTTGTAATATCTCAAAAGAAGTACAAGACACATGGCGACAAGTATACAAAGCTGTACTGAGAATTTAACTTTTCTTAAGTCCCTCCTTTCGTACGAAAAGAATGAGAGTTGCGTAAACCGAAACGTAAATAACCACTCTGGCCAGCCACTGCAAACGAAAGATATGCAATAATCAAATCAGAACTGGAATAATATAATAATTATATGAGGCCTTCCAAAGAGTGGTCTGGTGTCGCTTTGCCGCTCGTTTACGACTCTGTCTGTCGCTTGTTTCGTCAGGGACAAATCATAGATGTCATGTCGCTTGTCGCTTCTACCCCTTGGAAGGCCTCATATAATTATGTAAACTGCTGCAAGCGTGAATATTTTGAATAGGTCAAGGTGGAGTTGACTCCTAATAAGTCGCGAAGTTTGTTAAACAATCACAAAGCGCTTTCAATTTATAACGAAAGAAAACTTAAATTATCAAATCAAACTTCAAAACTTATGGCGTTTGAGCATTCTCTATGTGTGCTCCAACAGAACGTTCTGCCATAGCAAATTTACAGTAGCCCAAATGCTGGTTAATTTTGATTACTGAAAACGGTCTTTCTTCAACATTGCATTACGTTTTCATATCGTAGATGGTTGATATTATTGTTTCAATTCTTTTACTCTTCAAGTATATTTTAAGGCGTTATGCAATCTCATTATTACCATGATCATAATTTTCAGCATCATCATCATCATCATCATCACCACTATCATCACCAACAACAACATCGTTATTCTCAACATTCCTTCGTGGCCATGTCTTTCTCAAGTTCCCACGCCGCGATAAAAACCAAACTACCTGAACATAATAACAAAGACCCTCTCTGACCTTAATAAATAAGCGGACACCCTTGGGACCCTCCTTAGTGTCCGCTTAATACAGGAAGTCGCCTTAACACAGGTTCTGATATATTGTTCAATAATAATTATTAACCCTTTTTGAAATCCTCCCGTTTATTACAGCCGCATTTCATTACATCTCTTTTATTCGTAATTTGTAATGAGCATTCCCTAATGTAGACAAGTACTTAGAAATTCGTAAAACCAGGGCCATCAAGAGGACATGATGTACGACCAACAAGTGGCAAAGAACAATGTCCAGTAAGTCAACGCATCAATGTAGGATTTTGCATTATTTCCTCTAGGTCAACATCATTTTCCGCCAAAAGCTCTTCTCGCTTTCTTTCTCTCTCCATTATAGATTAGAGGAGTCTATGAGACCGGGGCAAGGATGCAAGTAATTTGCTGAGAAGGATGGATTCAGCGCTGTTACGATGCAAGACTTTAATCAAAAATACTATTTGTAGCTAGTTTCACATTTTCAAACTGCAAACCCTGCAAACAGGAAGAAGTCATGGAATATAGTGTTTCTGCAAATGTTTCTGAAATCCAGAGCAAATGACAAAGAGTTGGAGGGGTGGGGTACTTATAAAAAGCCTTAGAAGCTTGGTATTGTAGCAAAGCGATATATGGAAGCAAGAGCAATGAATATTTTGAACCTAACTCTAATACTAAGCCTAATTCTAACCCTAACCCTAACCCTAGCTGTCACCCTAACCCTAACCCTGATTCTAACCCAACCCTTAACGTAATCCTAACCCTAATTCTAATCCTAACGGTAACCTAACCCCACCCATCAGTCTAGCCTTACCCCAAGCCTCAGAACTTTAACCCTAAAGCCAAAACAATAACTCTTTGCCTAAAATCCTCATTCTAAGCCTATGATTAAGCTAACCTTAGCCATCAATCTTAGTATTTGGTGTCAAAAGTAGTGGTCACGTGACCTCAATTGTTTTCATTAACTCTTTCTCTGTCGACTTTTTTTACATCTTTTGTTTGCAATTTCTGAAGGGTAGGAGGTCAAGTCGATCTCCTTATTCCAAATAAGGGGTTACCACGAAGATGTTGCTGATCCACAGCACTGAAGGCTATATCTTTCTTGTAACGCTCGTCACGCTAGCTGTCATTTATCTGTAAACGATCAGTGCAGCCACAATTCTGTACTATTTGATTTATAGGTATGTTTTCCGAGCCATTTTCCACCTTAGAAGCCCACTGCCTGGCATCATAAAGCTGGGTTGACGGGTAGAGGCAATCCTTTGAAAGAAAACAGAGGTGAGAAGCAATTTCACACGAAGTTTGCCGCCGAAAGTATTCGAGCGAGCCGTGGTGATTCACAGAGTAAAGTTGTGTCTTTAGCCGTTTTCTGAGTGGATTCCGGGGACGGGCATGGCCATTTTGGCGAGTTTTGACTTGTAAATAATGCAATCGGTGCATTATTTTGCCAGCAGGACTGGGTGGCTCGACACTTATAAAAAATATGTCAAATGGAAATTGGCGGAGTTCCATGCTGCTGTTAGTCAAGAATATCCCAAAATTCCTTTGGGTCACAAATGTGAAAATTTCAGACAGTGAGAGCAACTGATATCAAACGGCGTTATCGGGGTCGGGCTAAAGAAGTGAGGAGAAAATGAGGAACAGATTGCAAGAGGTGGAGTCAATGGTTCCTGCCAATGTAAACTTTTAGCTTTAAGAGGAATTTGACTTAAAAACTTCAAGACAAAGTTGCGTCAATTTTGGTGTTGTCCGAGGGCGTTTTTTGGTTTTGCAACAGAACAAACAGTCATATTAAATGGAAACTGGGAGCTTCAGTCAGTTTCCAGGGTGATAAAGTCTAAAACAATGATCACTTGGCAATAACAATGGTTCATTTCAACCATTGGGAAAGTTACAGGTTTGAAAGTCATGGACCACTCAGATGGTCCACATTTAGTAACACGGCAGAGAAAGAGTTAAGGATCGACGAACTCCTTACCTTCAAAATAAATAATGATCGCTCTTTGACCACGCAGTCTGTTTAGTTCTGTAACCGTTTGAAATGACTGTAGTAAGTGTACGAGACTTACCATACGTTTCACATTACAGCGACGTATCGCTAAATATATGGACCAGTGTTAAATAAAAGTCAAGTTACCATTCCTGTGGTGTATTGTCGTCTTTTTGCCTCAGACATGATACATTGATAAGGTAATTTTAACTTTTATTTAGCACCGTCCATACATATATTAAGCGATGTGCTGCAATAGTATGAAACTTAGGGTAAATCCTTTACATTTATATATTATAACAATTACAAAAGGCAGATTGTGTAGGCCACATTTAGTTAGACATGTTTCATCGCAAACTTTTGCAATTGATCGAATCGGACTGAATTACTGTACAGTGGTACCCCGTTAATACGGACACCAAAGGGGCTTCCCAAATTGTCCGCATTATCTGGGTGTCCGTATTAAGCAGCCTAACTTAATATATGACCTGCTTAGTTGCCAGAAAGAAAACTGTCCGTTTTTAAGCAGATGTCCGTAAGAGCAGGCTTCCGCTGTAGTTAATTACCGTAAAACACGCTCTTGACATTAATCTCACAATTGAATAAATGGGCAACCTTAAAGCCCTTGCAGTGTCCGCTTAAACCAGGTTTCCTGTAACAAAATGGCTTAATTTTGGTGTCCGTGTCGCTTTATGGGGGAGTCCGCTGAATACGGCTTAGTTTTACAGTAAAATGGGAAGAAAAGTTCGGGACCAAAGCTGATGTCCGCTTATAGGGGGTTTCCTGGTTTCCGCGTAATATGGGGTCCGTTTCATCCAGGTTTCACTGTAATATAATTTGGAACAACACTTAGGTTTTGGACTTTAGTGCATCGTATTATACTATTGTATCCCGTTATGCCATATCGTGTTTTCACCGCACAGCGTCTTCTGTGCGTCACCGCACAGCGTCTCCTGTCTTTTTGGGGGAGTAAACAGGGTACTAACCTGATTGTGCTGAGATATCTTTTCTGGTTCATCTTCAACCTCTACAAGTAGGTTTGCTTTCTCTTCTTTAAGTTGTTCAGCCACCATCTTTGCAAGATCACTTGCAAACTGAGATACCCCTGACTTTTCGTCAGTTCGCTGCCAATTCTTGACTTGATCGACATCAATCTCAAAAATTGATGGGTCAACCTCTATTCCGTTAGTACTTTGCTCATTGGGATCCAGTGGCAGACCTATGAACGACCTCTTCAAACTCGTCTTCCCTGCTCGATCCTGACCAATCAGCATGATTCTAGCACGGTACACCTTTACCTTTCCAGCCCTCAAAGCATTTTGATAGGCAAGCTCAGCTGTTCTTCCTCGTGCTTTGATTTCACTTGGCACTAACAAAATTATGAAAATTGTAATTTCAATCATTCAGGGTATTTAGGGGCAGTCAACAGTTCCAATTTACAACTTCGATTACTTGTACGCTTATTATCAAAAAAATATAACAAAGAAATAAACTTGCTGTTTAGAGTGATACGTGGAATTATCTCCGGCACGTAGTTCCCCACCCCCAACCCTCCCCTCGCCTCCGTACCTTCAAGAAAATTTAGTCCATGACAATGAAACTCGGCAGGCATAACACACAAAAAAATCCCATGTATGAAAAAAAAATTAAATCTTGAAAGATACTGTCATCAAGGCACACAATGTTTCCTGAGAAAATTCCAGCGCAGGATGTTTGATCCGGCGGGCACTATTGTAGGTAAAGGACAGTTTACCTTTGCAGACATGTCGTTGCCGATCGGGCAAAGACCCAGTTTACACTTCTCTTCAACGTTTAAATGACAACTAATCAACACGAGCTAGTTTTGTACTTAGTTGTTCAGGTACAAATGCTTTCGAGTAAGAAAATTTGTGAAATGCAATTTCTTTCACGAAACAACATCCCTCCGTCTCCAGAGCAGGGGCGTAGCCAGGATTTTTCAAAGGTAGGGGGGGGGGGGGGGAGGTCACGCTGAGTGAAATAGAGGGTATTCACCAGACTGCCACCTGAATATTGTGGGGGTTTTTTTCTTAAAAAATGGCTTACAAAGGGGGGGGGGGGGGCGGTTACGGGCATCCCAGGGTCCCCCCTCGCTACGCCCTTGCAAAGGAGGAAATTTTAATTTTTTTAAAGCATACCAAAAGGAAAAATTTGCAAATAAAACAGCTATTACCTGAAATATCATTTGAATGTCCTGCTGGAAATTTTCTGTTTTCAATTCGTTGCTGAGAATCATTAAGGTAATAATACGAACTGGCGAGAGCTCTGTGCCCCACTTCTTCTGCCTGTCTACTTCCACTTTCCTTGGCAATTCCTAGACAGTGTTTCCCGTGCTCAATGCTTTGTTGGTAATCTTTAAGCTTATAATACGAGAAGCTTAGAACTATGTGCCCCACTTCTTCTGCTTGTCTTCTTCCACTTTCCTTAGCAGTTCTTAGACATTGTTTCCCGT
Organism: Pachyseris speciosa; assembly: GCA_016490735.1. Taxonomy (NCBI): domain Eukaryota; kingdom Metazoa; phylum Cnidaria; class Anthozoa; order Scleractinia; family Pachyseridae; genus Pachyseris; species Pachyseris speciosa. The sequence continues at coordinate 545,110 of JAEMWC010000379.1, forward strand.
GCTCAATGCTTTGTTGGTAATCTTTAAGCTTACAATACGACAAGCTTAGAACTTTGTGCCCCACTTCTTCTGCTTCCCTACTTCCACTTTCCTTAGCAGTTCTTAGACATTGTTTCCCGTGCTCAATACTTTGTTGGTAATCTTTAAGCTCATAATACGAGAAGCTTAGAACTATGTGCCCCACTTCTTCTGCTTGTCTACTTCCACTTTCCTTAGCAGTTCTTAGACATTGTTTCCCGTGCTCAATACTTTGTTGGTAATCTTTAAGCTCATAATACGAGAAGCTTAGAACTATGTGCCCCACTTCTTCTGCTTGTCTACTTCCACTTTCCTTAGCAGTTCTTAGACATTGTTTCCCGTGCTCAATGCTTTGTTGGTAATCTTTAAGCTTACAATACGACAAGCTTAGAACTTTGTGCCCCACTTCTTCTGCTTGTCTTCTTCCACTTTCCTTAGCAGTTCTTAGACATTGTTTCCCGTGCTCAATACTTTGTTGGTAATCTTTAAGCTCATAATACGAGAAGCTTAGAACTATGTGCCCCACTTCTTCTGCTTGTCTACTTCCACTTTCCTTAGCAGTTCTTAGACATTGTTTCCCGTGCTCAATGCTTTGTTGGTAATCTTTAAGCTTACAATACGACAAGCTTAGAACTATGTGCCCCACTTCTTCTGCTTGTCTACTTCCACTTTCCTTAGCAGTTCTTAGACATTGTTTCCCGTGCTCAATACTTTGTTGGTAATCTTTAAGCTCATAATACGAGAAGCTTAGAACTATGTGCCCCACTTCTTCTGCTTGTCTACTTCCACTTTCCTTAGCAGTTCTTAGACATTGTTTCCCGTGCTCAATACTTTGTTGGTAATCTTTAAGCTCATAATACGAGAAGCTTAGAACTATGTGCCCCACTTCTTCTGCTTGTCTACTTCCACTTTCCTTAGCAGTTCTTAGACATTGTTTCCCGTGCTCAATGCTTTGTTGGTAATCTTTAAGCTTACAATACGACAAGCTTAGAACTTTGTGCCCCACTTCTTCTGCTTGTCTTCTTCCACTTTCCTTAGCAGTTCTTAGACATTGTTTCCCGTGCTCAATGCTTTGTTGGTAATCTTTAAGCTTATAATACGATCTGGCTATAATTTTGAGCCCCTCTTCTTCTCCTTGTATATTTCCACATTCCTTGGCAATTCGTAGGCATTGTTTCCCGTGTTCAATGCTTTGCTTATAATTTCCAAGCTGCGAATACGACTCGGCTAGAATTCTGTGCCCATCTGCCTCTGCTTGTCTATGTCCACGTTCCTTAGCAATTCGTAGGGATTGCTTCCCGTGTTCAATGATTTTCTTATAATATCCAAGCTGCGAGAACGCCTCGGCTAGAATTCTGTGCCCATCTGCCTCTGCTCGTCTATTTCCACCTCCCTTGGCAATTCGTAGGGATTGTTTCCCGTTTCCTGTTTTGTTTCTGCTTCTCCTTCCTTGCATAGCAAGAAACTGTTAACAACTAAAATATAAATCACGGGCATGAGAATTGTTTAACAAGAGTAACAAAAATCAGTGACGATATCAAAGTCGGCGAATCACTGAGTGACGATATTCATCTATAATCAGGGGATATCCCCCAAGATTTAGCCTACGAAGAAAGCGTTTCCATTGGGTTTTTAAGGTTTTATGTTCATTGTCCGCCCCATACCTGATACGAGAGCAGCAATTTTCCCAGTTTTCGCGCGGCCAAGGGACGAAAAAAATGCAGAAAACTCAACGGACACGCTTGCTACGTAAGATTGAACAGAATGAAGAGGAACAGAATGAAGAGGAAAATCTGTTCAACAGACATTTTTAAAGAGCTGACTTTGAAAGAGACCTCTACAACAACCACAAATTTTAGACGTAAAGATTTCATCATATTTAGGGGATTTTAACTTTAGCTTTTTACTTAGACTAAGTAATTAATTTGGGAACAGAAATCACCAACTAAGTAATTAAGTGAAAATGTGACTCAGCCAGGAATCGAACCTGGGTCTCCAGATTACCGGTCGGATGCCTTAACCACTAGGCCACTGAACCAACCACACTGGGAACACATATCTCCAAAGTAGCCATTATAAAGACTAAAAGAGTGATTAGTGCTTTTTCCTCTTCTCCTCCACTCCTCCTCCTCTCTCACTCTCTCATTCGCTCCTTCTCAGTACTGTGGAGTGATTGCGGGGCCCGTCCGCTGCAAAAAACGCCAGTTTTGGACCCATTTCGGTCAACCGGCTCCAAATTTCTGCGGGTACGTTCTTGCAAATTCACACAGATTATATATATATATATATATATATATATATATATATATATATATATATATATATATATATATTCTGTATATGAAGGCCACTGTGTATTTGTTGAACAGTACA
>JAEMWC010000379.1:557500-597500 GCA_016490735.1 Pachyseris speciosa
CCAACACGAGTTCAATTCTCACTTTCAAGCCGGATTTCATTGCTCAAAGTGGAAATTATTTTGAAACCACGCCTGTCTCAATCCTCTGGAAAGGCGCGAGAGCATTATGAGAGTTTCCACACTACCCAATTATTTTTGCGCGCGATTCAAATTTTCTTCTATTTTAGCCCTCTTCTAACAGAAATTAATCACACTTTATCAGATAAGTTAGAAAATGCCAATTATTATGTACTTAGAACTCTGTTCAATATACATGTACCTAAGTCTATTAGCTACGAGCAGATCCTGTCGCAGTATGATTTAAATTCTATTAAGCATAGGTGCTTGGTCCAAGTTCTTACACTTGTGTGCAAAGGCTATCCTAATTATATGTGACCCTCCACGGGAAAACAGTCACAAAGGTGAACGCAACCTCGTTCCCAGGGTCTCTCCTCTTCCCGCCCCCTGGAGCGAGAGAGAAGAGACCCTGGTTGGGTCTGGTCACGTGTCTCCTAGAATCTGGGAGATTACAAATAAACAAGTCGAGGGAGGGGCGGATTAGTGTGAAAGTTCTCTCTACTGAAGCTTAGGGGTGAACGGAAATGTACGGAAAGCCATCGAAGCGTGTGAGCAGCAGGGACCATGTCAAGTGGGATAAATCCTGATAAAAGAACGACGTTACCTAAAGATCAACTCTAATCAAGCCATTCCCGGCAACTGACGAGATCCACAAGGCAGGATCGAAACCATGGTCTTGCCTGTCATTTCATGACGTACTCAAGACACAACCAATAAACTGGCATTAACAAAAGGAGGAAACTACTAAGAACCGCAGTTACAGAGCGGAGCGAAACGATCACAGACAAAAACACAGCCGTAACCAAAGCTAAGTGATCAATTTCTGCTGCGTAGCTCTTTTAGAGCCAACAGTGCTAAAGAAAGGATCGAAAGACAGATAGCCGTGATAGGAACACTGAACATCTTGCCGCCGGGCCCGGCAATATAAATATTGCAAGATAATCACACGGCTAAAAACGCTATCCTTACAAACTTAAGATAACAAGACTGGCTGTACGGTCAACGGACGAACTGAAATGAGCCAAACCAAACGCCTCGAAGGACGTGAAAACCACAGTCGCTAAACAGAAACAACACGGGTTCCAGCAAACAGGCGTTGATAACCCAGAAATGACCTTTGAGGTCAAAATAACTAAAATACAAAGCACTAACATCCTCTGAATCATCATGTTAGCCCGCTGAAAACATACACGAAGCTAAATCGGCCAAAAGACGGCCAAATGATCAATTCTCCGTTGGTAAGCCAAACTTCACCGACGCAGCACCACAGACGCCAAAATTATGCATACTACGAAACAAAACAGTCGCTCATTTGCACAGTGGTAAACGCAACGAGCATTTCGTCAGCTGAAGTTTGTTCGAAATTTATATTTTGCTCGAAATTCAGTGGCTCGGAAAGAAGAAGAAATAAATGAGCTATATTTTTCAGAGGCTGTCGAGGATCCAAAATCTTTGACCGTGAAAATCATCGGAGGCGCTTTTCACAGGAAACGATTAGCATTCTTCTCATATGTACCACACCACGTTGATTTGTTACAGCACGAATTCGGATGCGTCTAAACCAAAGTGTTAGCAATTAAAAGGGAAACTTTTACACAGCAACCATGAAGAGTTCATGGGCATATTAGGATTCTTATATCTTTCCCATGTGCCGTCTCAGCCGGGTCGGGAACATGCTATTCTTATCAGATAAAACACTAACTCGCATCACTCCATGCTCGCCTTTTGATACTAAACCAACGATGGTGATAGAAAGCTTTTTGAATATCAGAGAATAAACTTTTTAGTTCCAACGGATGAGAGTTGTTTTGAAACCGATGACTTTCCCAGAACCCAGTCGATCGGCAGACTCCCTAAAATTGTCAGCGAGTAGAGAACACGAAAGTGACAAAAGGAACGGCGACAAAATATTGAGATAAGGACCCCTCCCTAACGTCTTCAATTGTCTCAGACACACGTGACCAGACACAACCAGGGTCTCTTCTCCCTCGCTCCAGCGGGCGGGAAGAGGAGAGACCCTGGTAGCAACACACTCGCACGATTCGGACACGACACGCTTATCGTGCGTATATTCATATATGCGCAAACAAGAACAATGGGACGTGTAGTAGCGTGTTTGTGGTCTTTGTTTGCACGTTTCTGACACAGTAGAGCTTTGTATTTTTAACACGATGGATTAACCAGGAGTACCCAACGACCTTTTCTGAGAATTTTTATCGTACGATGTACTAAACACTAGCTGAGTGTCCCCCTGTCAATCTTCGTTAATATTTAACTTTCCTGGGAAAAAAATAACCGCTCTTCAATGCCAGCAAGCAAAACTTTTGAGAAATAAAAATCCCAGCCAGCTACGAGCGTGTCGTTTCTCAACGAGCCAGCAAAGTTGAAAATGCCACAAACACGAAATGCCAGCCAGCACGGGTGGAATCTTTCCAGTTTGCCAGCCAGCAGTCGCGTAAGGAAGAAAAATACCCAGCCAGCTAAGTATTGATTTTAACTTAATTTTTGGGCAAAATATGTCGAATGGTTTATTTCGGATGTCAGATCGTTCCCAAGACGGGCAGTAGGCTTCTATCTGTATCCCGTGTTGTTTACTTTTAGTTTTTTCCCCGAAGTCCTATCTTCTCGCAGATAAAAATCCACCAAAATACGAAGCCAAGTGACAGCACATGCTATTCAATACGTTGAGACTCTTGAAAGTTGCGTTACGAGCCCAAGGACAGTTTGTTTTTCATTAACTTTATTTTCAATCTCACGCAGATAAAAGTGCGCCATCAGTACTCTCAGCCAGCATGAAAACTGAAATAAGACAACTGCCAGAAATAACGTGTTTTGATTCCTGTCAGCCAGTAAGACTCATTACGGACACAAATTCTAGCAAGATTTCGTTAAAATAACACTGCCAGCAAGATGTTTATTTCAGTAAACATTTTGCCAGCCAGCCCAACATCGGCCTGCAGAGCGGTTATTTTGCAGATCGGCTCCATCGAGCACTCCTGATTAACATGATATTAACACGGTAATGTCTTTGTTTGTACACACGCTAGACTTCTTAACAGGTTCCATGCATACCAGATTACATTAATGGCGAATCGTTTTTCTAATAGCATTGAAACCAGTATCTGCGGTATTGTGGAGCACAATAAAATGCCTCTAATTTATACGTATTCTCATCGTTAAAAGTGCTCATCACAGGAGTTGGATCGCGTTTCTTTTCGCTCCGAGGCGTAATGTGGGTTGTTAGTAAAACGCGTAAAGGCGTAACGGGTAACGGCGTAACGAGAAACCGCGTAACGGAATTTTTTTCCCTTCTTTTTTTTATTTTTGTTTGTTTGTTTGTTTGTTTGTTTTTTCCGATACTGTGGTTAATTATTTTAAAGCCAAAAAAACTCTAAAAAAATACAAGAGGTAAATAAAAACATGGCCCGCGCTGGTTCTTGTTATGAGAGAAAAAGAAGACAAAATATATATCAAGGATTTAGACGTGTAAAGTTTGTCGATTATTATCAGTTGGATTTTATCTTAGTGCCCTTCTGGTTTCTTGGGATGTCTCATGTCACACAACGATAAACAAAATATTTTGGCGCTTTTGTCACGTTGTCCGGTCTTTCGTTACCTGCGGTCACACACGGAGTATCGTCAAAGTAAACTCGCTACCCGCTGGGTTTAACCGTTTATATCGCTTGTTTACATAAGCAAAAAGATCCGATAAAGCCAAAAGATCCGACGTACTGTAGGATTTAGCTCCTCTTTCCGCTATTCTTTGTTGTAGCTTTTCTCAAACCTTGAAATAGTCAAGAGTTTAATTACACTTTGTCATCAGTTGAAATATTAAGGGTGGTATGAACACTTTTCAGCTTTGAAATGAATATTGCTTTAAAGCGAAAACTAAAAGTCAAAAAGACTCACACAAGCCAGTAGCTCCTACGCAGACATTCTTCGCCTCAGTTCTTAGGCTCGTGAAGCGGCGGAACGATTGTAGGACGGGTTTAAGAATGTCTGTGTAGGCGCAGCGTAGGAGGTTAGGAGACCAGTAGATATGTCAGTTTCGTTACAGCTACAGAAGTTCTAAATTGTTCGCTAAAGAAACAACCGTAGCCTACACAGACATCCCGGATCATGTGTATTTTGAGCACCCCTCGACCGATATATCGGCCGATATATCGACCGATACATCGGCCGAGTGTCGGTCGACATATCGACCAATACTCGGCCGATGTATCGGTCGATATATCGGCCGACACTCGACCGCCATATCGACCGAAGTATGTCGGTCGATATGTCGATCGATAGGTCGGTCAAGATATCAGTCGATATGTCGGTTGACATATCGACCGCGATTGTTTGTCCGACTGTCGGCCGACATGTCGATCGATAGGCTACCGACATTGTGCATATACTTCACTCATACTTGTGTACGGTTGATTGCAGCCTGCGTCGCAGACGTAATTTAACCTACAGTGAGCGACAATTAAAGGCGACAATTAATAGCCGTTTAGACACGCGTTCCGATATTTAAGCACTTGTTCTAATTTATTTACATCTAGCGTTTATTCTGTGATACCCCCAAGCCCCCAATTCAATATTATGTAGCCGCTGTGGTCTGTGCAGTTAAAGAAGAAATGGAAACATCAACATTGTTTATGGGGGAAGGGGGGAAATGTATCCAAGACACTCAGAAATCGATTTCATTGCCAAGTGTCTCAACACAGTCTAAAATATTTGATGCCTGATTATAATACAGTACACGACAGTCGACCGATATACCACCGACAGTCGACCGATGTTCCACCGACAGTCAATGGTTAACGTATCGGTCGAGTGTGGGCCGATATATCGGCCGATATCTCGGTCGACATATCGACCGATACTCGACCGATATCTCGACCGACATATCGATCGACATATCGACTGACATATTCGGTCGATACATCGCTCGAGTGTCGGCCGATATATCGACCAATACATCGGCCAAGTATCGGTCGATATGTCGACTGACACTCGGCCGATGTATCGGTCGATATATCGGCCGATATATCGGTCGAGGGGTGCACAAAATACACATGATCCGACATCCTTAAGGGTCTTTTGAGGTTCGTCACGCGCGGCGATTGCGTGACAAGGCACAATAGGAATGCCTGCATGCAGGGTGGGCCATGTTTTTATTTACCTCTTTTGTATTTTTTTGGGCCTGTTTACATGGAGGTGGGGCACCCCAGGTAGGTGAGGTAACTCGCCTCTCAATATAATATCTCATTTTTAGTGAGTCTAGTGCGCATGCGCTCTAGACTCTATCTACTCAGAGCTGTTCGCTGTCCACAATTGCGTTGGAGTATCGACTCAATTATCTTCAATCGATTCCTAAACGTGGATACGCAAAACAGACAACAAGACAGGCACGTCAGAGTATCGACGAATGCTGCTGCAATATTTCTCGATCGATTCGAAAACTTGAATACATCGTATCTGATCGTATCTAATGAAAATTGTTCGTGGACAAGCTGCATCCGAAAATCTGTGCTGAAGATTCTTGTTGCTGACAACGCGAAGCCGCCGGTACGTTTTACGTTGAATTATTCTAGATTTGGTTGCTACAACTCTTCTTAACATGCATTGAATCAATCAAGCAAAAGGTATTGCGAGTGTTCTACCACTTTTAGATCGATGGTTTCGAACAAATATAAGCTTAAGTTTAAGCTTAAGCTTAAACGAAACCGTTGTGATCAATTCAAGCGGACTGCATTTGCGTGTAAGATTAGTATGATTTCCACATTTGAGAACAAAAAGCCCTCGGTTGAGGCGAATAAACCGTCCTTTGACGACAATAAACCCTCCTTTGAGGCTGACATTAATCGCTCTGTCGAAGACAAATCGAATGTTCAGCGAACGTAAACATGTTTATAGTCAGTTCCACAGATGTTTGTAGATAAAACTGTAAGAATCGTGTAGCTTTTCTGAGTTTTCATTGCTATGTACACCTTAAGAGTTGACACAGTGTTTCTATATTTTTGTGAGAGTAAGTGCACAATAATTAGTCTCATGTGAGATAACTAGCACCTGCAGTACTAAATTGGTTATTCTTGTTTGGTTATTCGTTTCTTGGTATGAATTGAGATATTAAAATCATACCTAAAGTCAACATTGATCAGTTTAATATATTTTATTCACAAGTTGCGTGACAAACTATCTGGTTATTGAACGTTTTTTAACTTGTTGGTTATGATAAAAACTTGGTAATGTCACCAGTAAAATGTAACGTGTATTTGTAACTTGACCTTCTTGTCACAGGTTTGAAATGAACATTTTTCATTTTGATTGTGTGGTCTCAGTTTCATAAGTCCAGCCTCGCGTTTCAGCACAAGAGTATAGAATTTTGCACGTTGTTCTTCAAAATTGTCTCCCAAAATTGCACCTACGTTGGGCACAGACTAAACATAATGCTGAAATTTTAGAAACAATGAGACCTCACCTCCCCCAAGTGTAATGCAAGGCCTCAGGGCGTATTTGAAGTATTTTGAAAATGCTATGAACCACATTCCCATTTCCCAGCCCTCTCCCCCTCCTCCAAGTGGTACCCGAATGCCCCCCTACAGAATGGTGTCCATGTCAAGTTCCATTTGTTTCCAACCCTTTGTACGTCATGTGAAATCAGTCACAAATATCATCAGTTCGAAGCACTAGACTCGTGTACCCTACTGGGTACCTATTTTTTGATCATGTTTACATGATAGGTGGGGTAACCCGCCTAGGCGGGTTGCCCGGTCTGCCAGGTGGGGTAACCCTGTCAGCCGGGGTCGCATTTTACCATGTAAACGACTCAAGGTGGGGTAACCCGCCTAGCCGGGGTCGAGGTCATGTTACATTTGCAAGCGCCTTTGGCGGAGGCTTTGTATCATCAAAAGTGACAGTAAAAAGCCACAGCACTGAAATGTTGCAGCGAGAGCAGATAATGAGAGGAAAAGAACACTGACCGCCAAAATGCGTCGTTCGCCCGCCATTTTCTCTGTTTACATGCCTAGCGACCACGCAACAACATCTAGTAACGTCACCCCGGGACCCCGGGGTTGTAAATTTGCATGTAAACGCGGGCCATCTTTCGACCACGGCTAGGCGGGTTACCTCACCTATCTGGGGTCCCCCACCTCCATGTAAACAGGCCCTTAGAGTTTTTTTGGCTTTAAAATAATTAACCACAGTATCGGAAAAAAAGAAAACAAAACAAAAGAAAAGAAAAAAAAGGGGGGGGGGGGGGGGGAATCCCGTTACGCGGTTTCTCGTTACGCCGTTACGCCGTTACCCGTTACGCGTTTTACTTGTTTATTTCTATCGATCAGCTGGCGCGTTTCGCTTTTCGAAACTTCTCGAAATTCGACAAGTTGCTGATTTGTTTTATCCCCAAACGAGGCACGAAACAGCGGATTTAATGTCAAGGCAATGCTTTCTAAATGAATTTTAAAGGCCATATACAAAAAGTTTAAAAGAATTTGTGTTGCCATGCGATGCACTTCGAGGGAATGAGCGAAACTTTATATCGAAGCCCTGTTACGTGCGGCGACTGTTACACGGGAATTATCATGATGATATTCTGAATGACTTCGCGAACTGATTGACCTCTTGCAAAAATTTTCCAGACATGCTTCATGGTCTTTGTATTATTAATTTTGTTCTGATGAAAAGAAAACTAAATATTTTTTTAGTTTCACTGCTGTTGTTTTTCATTTTGCACGCCTGACTGATTTAAGAAAATTTGCATACTGTACTTTGAAATCTGATCTGGCAAGATTACGAGACTTGATGTCGGGGTCAGATAACGCAACAAACTCTTCGGCGAATTTGCGGATTAGCACAAGTAAACCATAAAATTATGGGGGTATAAATCTCGCTTGCCTTTAAGTTGAATGGTGTTTTTCGATGGTGTTAAATCACGTTTCATTCCCATTAGTTTTTTCAAAGTTATATTTCTGTCACCTGTTTGTTAATGGGCAAATGCATAATGGTCGTTCAAAAGAAGTTAGTGTCTCATGTTCCACACGTGGGAAACGAGTGAAAATTCAAACTCGAATACAAACCAAAAAATAGCCGGCCCTTTGAAAACCTTTAAGTGAGTGAAGAGAAGTTCGTTCTTTAAGTTGCCTAATCTACTTGTATCTGTGGTCACGTATGGAATTGAGGACAAATCTGCAATTCCGCTGCTTGTCGCGACGACTTTACGATGACTTTCCCAAGCTTTTCTAGAAAGAAAAAAGGTGAAGCCACGAAATCACTGCTGGATATCGGAAGACAATGGTTGTTTACCATTTACACGGGAAAACCGGTTGGTCGACGGTTGCAGTAAATGGTACGCATCACATACCTAAATGAAAATTTCCACGGAACGCGCGTGTTCCATTCACACAGACATTTCCAACGGTCAGGTTTACAGAGCGATCCAAGCCCAAAGCCCTGGAACTGGTAGAAATGAGCAAATGGAACGCATATTTCCATTTGGAAATTCAGTTTGGGAATGTTGGACCACCTTTCAAGAAATTCCGTTTTCCCCGGAAATTTTCCATTTGGGAAGACCAAAATAGGCTTCCATTTACATTCCAACCGAAATTTCCGGATTTTTTTGGTAAATGGTAAACAACCAATGAAACTGCTGACACGGTCACCGTGTTGGTACGTGCGATATCGCAGGCAGGAATCTCAACACGCTGCATTGTCTTCAGCGTGCGAAGGAAAACAATAACTTGGACACTAATGAGGAAAGTGACTTACATGCAGCCACCGTGTTGAGACACGTTTCTTTTGTTTTAACGTTCGACCGTGCCGTGTGCGTGCGTTCACCTTAGTGACTGTTTTCCCGTGGAGGGTCACATATATTAAGTAATATGTTTAGAATCAAAAACTCAATCTTCATGGTACTGGTAGCAGACTCGACCAGCCGGCCCCAAAACTAGTTCTGTAGCAACTTTTTGAATTTATTATGGCCCATGCACGTGCATGAATATATTATCGCTGGTATTTATACCGCACACGTGTTTCAGATGTTTGGTCAGGATCATTTGCTTCCCCTGAAGCTAGAGTTTAAATCTTCCTATGAAGAGAGTTTATAAGCACTATTGGATGATCGGTTTTTAGCCGTATTTGTCACCACAGTTTGTAAGTGTCTTTGCTGTTTTTCGTTTCCATTTTCCTTACTTTGTATTTATTTCATTTTGTTTGGTTCCAACATTTCATGTAATGCACATGTCATCGGCTTCCCAGTGGGGTCGACCCCCGGGCCTACCAGGGAGATATGTGGGGGAATATAAGGAGATGGATGGGATTCTCTGCCCGAGGGTAGGGGAAAATCTTGACATTGTTTTACGATCAAAGAATAGGGGGTGGGGGAATTCACAAGTTTGAAAAGGATGTCATGGGGATTTTCAGCTGAGACACACCTCACCCGAATGGTTGTCGAAATGTAGCAAAATTCGATAAAAATTATTTTCATTCGATGAAAATATTTTCGTTCGATAAAAAATATATTTTCATTCGATAAAATATATATTTCTATTCGATAAAATATATTTTCATTTCATAAAAAAATATTTTCATTCGATAAAAATAACTTTCATTTGATAAAATGTTTTCATTCAATGGAATATTTTCATTCGGTAAAAATATTTTCATTCGATAAAAAATATATTTTCATTCGATAATGTCACGTGACTCTAGCAGGCATGGTCACCAGGCTTTCATGGCATGGTCACAAAGCCTCCATAAACATGGCGACCGATGAAAATGCAACCAATTCCTCGTGGGAAGACTTTTTCTCGGGTCTTGTTAATCTACTCGACATTTGCGAGTACCATAGGTTGAATGTTAACTTGGATTTTCCCTCAGCAGCAATTTTGTTTAACCAGTTGGACATTACTGTATCAGTTCTCAGAAGTGTTTCTGACGGTGTCGCAAATTTACCTTGCACTGATCAGCTCCAAGAAATTTGTTCATGCTTTTCTGAAATCCACTGTATTGGTGGAATAGAATGGCTGAAATAGGAAGAAGAACCACTAGTATAACCGATTTGGGTCCACGTTCAAGGACCCAACGACCGTACGTACCCAATATAGGATTGGCCGGTGGTTACCCCGTGGCTTGAAATGTACCCTCTTATTATGGTGTCTAGCTCATAGTCACTAATGTCAGACCACCTTCCGCAGTGTAATCCATACTCCACCACTCTCCGTCGAATGGTCCATAAGGAAACTTGCAGCATGCGAGCTATTTGCATCCATGTGCACCCTAGAACTCTCAGGTTTTCCAATAGTTCCTGCGCAATTCCAAAATAAAATGTGTCAGATTTCAGTCTTTTTTTTTTTTTCTTTTTTTCCTGTGCAGCAAAATGCACAATACAATTACGTTCCGGTGTTTGGATTGGCCAATGCACAATAGCAGGCACGTGGTGGTGTGTTCATTGGTTAAAGCAAACCACATAGTCCAAAGGTCGAAAGGCTAACATCACGCGACGGTTGTTTACAAGTTATGCAAATTCATCGTGTTTGAGTTGTGAAGCTAGATATTTTAAGAGAGCACAGTCTGTCCCCGTGAAAAGGTTTGCCAAGTGTTAAGAAAAAGTTGGAAGCCTCGCACGTGTACGAAATCGAATGCTGTGACAGAAAAATTACAGATTTGCACAAAGTTATACTTCACTTATACCAAGTGAACACTCAAGGTTAAATGATCCACTTCGACCGCGGAACAAATTTTCCTGCACATATCTTTGTAAAGTTGTGAAACTGGATTTTAATACAGTACAGACTGTCCGTGTGAAAAGGTTTGCCGAATTTAAGACAAGGTTGGAAGCCTCGCACGTGCTGTGAGTATCGACTCGAATTAGAACGTTGTGACAGTTCTACATTTAGATAATCGCAAAGTTGTTGATGTAATTTGATCCGGATTATACTACAACTCAATCGCTGTGACAGATCTATATTTAGAGACAAGTTTGCGAATTTTTGGTTTTTACGTGCGTCAGAAAAAAAAACTCAAATTAAAAATTTACATTTTTTACCTTCATCAGGTAAATGACATTTAAGCCAAGTAACACGCTTTGTTTTGAAAATAGAGCAGTTTGAATTTCAAGTGCTTTTTACAATGCGTGACATCTGGACATGTCACATACACGGAAACGATTCGCCTTGTGTTTTCAAGTTTGTTTTCAAGCTTCGCAGAGAGAAAAAACTCTAGATGTTGCCACTTAATCTAGAAGTAAACAACAACAGCTGACAAGGAATATGGAAGGCAACTCTCAAAACGGTTTAACGAGCTTTGCTCGAACGTAAACAAAAAGGTCTTAGGTGAACCCAAAAGCAAACCATTGGCCGGATAGTTTCGAGAATCAGAAAGCGTGCGTCCGGCTTCTGGAACAAAAAAGTATCCCGAGTTAACGCTCATAGAGCGTCTTGTTTTTTTAAGAACAAGTTAAAAAGCCTGAGACTAACTTGCTTACGGGGTTGATGTGCAAGTAGCCTAAATTTCTCTCTTAAGGTCCCGCTGGAGACTAATGCTCTTATTGAGTATGTATCTATTTAAAGAGTGTGCATGAAATGTGAATATTATTCCGCAAACACGCGGAATGTTAATGATCAAGATTGTTTTTACGTTCTCAGTATACTCGTATGCACTGGAAGGCAGTGAATTATCATAATTACATTGCCAGCATAAAAATCGCGCGTTGCCTGGAGACAGAAAAGTTGCAATTTTGTCTCCAGGTTTTCGTCGTAAATATCAGTAGAATTTCAGGAAGTGGTACACGAGGGACATAAGCTTTGTACACTGTATGGTGATGGGACTGGTTTGAAGTTTGAAAGTCGTACTCGTACTTGATCTTGTATTCATACTCAAATCTAACGTCTGCAAAGTCCGAGGTGAAACCACAAAGGACAAGGCAGGGATACCAGCGGTTTACGGCTGACCCATCTGCAGATTGTACTAAAGTGGACTTAGAGAGAGGGGCCGGAGATGAGTTGGCACCTCAACACGTGACACGACTCACAAGTTCCTTGTAAGGAATTGAGATGCTTGTTATGTATGATGATGAAACAGGAGAAATCAAAGAAATTTAAGAAAATATGCGTTCTGCATTTAATTATATGTATTTTTTTCTAAAAATGGGCCAACCAGGAATGTTTTCAGGTCTTCAATTAATTATTAACAGCCACTTAACTGACAACTGACAAATGGACGAGATTTTAACTGTCAACTGACATTTGCATCACCCCATCCAGACCGTCTTCACATGTTTCAAATGGAATTTATAAGCCTGTCAACACCAGGACTAAGCACCCTGCTCCAGGCAAAAAAAGATTTTTCGCCGCTTTATTTTGGCCTCACTCTGTCAGTACTATCGCGCTCCGTTTACTATCTGAACGCTTGGGACAGGCTACTTAGTCCCTGTATTCACAGGCTCATAAATTCCATTTGGAAAATGTGAAGAGGGTCTGGATGGGGTGATGCAAATCTCAGTTGTCCGTAAACTATACCAAAGCACCATGTGGTGCAGTCATCAAAGAACAAACAAACATAAAGCACGATATTATGATTTGCGACTAAAGCAATGGAGGACTAAGAATGATTGACATTAAACTATTCACCAAAGCTCTCAAGTCAAGTTTGATAACAAAATATTTAGAGTATGAATGGTATATGAAATGAATCATATATGAACTGCGGAAATGAAATCAAATGAAGAATGATCCTCGCAGTTATGAACGCAATTTATGCAATTGCGAAAAGAAGCCTGAAAAAAATTCAGGACTTCAACGGGGTTTGAACCCGTGACCTCGCGATTACCGGTGCGATGCTCTAACCAACTGAGCTATGAAGGCCACTGACGTTGGGAGCAGGTCAATTGTGGGTTCATATGATCCCGTGAGAGAAATGAGTATGAATGATATATGAAATGAATCATATATGAACTGCGGAAATGAAATCAAATGAAGAATGATCCTCGCAGTTATGAACGCAATTTATGCAATTGCGAAATGAAGCCTGAAAAAAATTCCGGACTTCAACGGCATCGCACCGGTAATCGCGAGGTCACGGGTTCAAACCCCGTTGAAGTCCTGAATTTTTTTTTCAGGCTTCTTTTCGCAATTGCATTCCATTCAGGTCAAGTCAAGACAACCAAACAGACTAGCATATAAAATTCTCCTTGGCAAAAAGCAGAAAAAACCGATCAACAGCTCAAAGAAAATGGATCGTGGACTGCAAACTCGAAATCCAAGAAAACATTGATTGGGACACAGTGTACCGATCATCTTTTCTGTGTACAAAGATCTCAAAACTAATAGTCTTCCAATTTAAGCTACTACACAGGAGCTTAGCGACTAATAGTTTTTTTTAACAAAAATAACCCTACAGGATAATGAGCAGTGCACTTTTTGTCAAAATGACACGAAGTCTCTGATTCACCTCTTCTGGACTTGTAACGTATCCACTCTTTTCTGGCAAGATTTTAAGCAATGGGCAGTTAATCGTGGAGAGCTTTCAAATACTATTAATCTAACGGTATATCTAGTATTAATCGTTTAAAAATGGAAAGGTAATGTAATGTAACGTTTTTTTAATGTTATGTACCGTAACTTAGTGCATCGTAATTTTGTGAATTTATATAATTGATTATAAATTAAATAAATTAAAAAAAATTACTATTACTGGAAAAAAAAAGAACAAATAAACATTGGTGTAAGGCCATGACACAGTGAACCCTCTGCACATAAGCCACATACCCTTTCGCTAAATGAAATACCAGTAGCATAACTTCTATAATTTATCAAAAAAATGTACATTTATGTACATTTTACAAAGACCAAAGCAATTGAGCCAAATAAACATTTCTATTAGAGGTGTAAGACTGCAACATTGAAATCTGTATAAAGTATTTGGAGGCAATTACAGACCCTTGCTAGTGCCTGCTTAAGAGGCACCACTTTAATATGGTTTCATTTTACAATAAACATACAAAAAAGTATGGAACTGAGGGTAGTGTCCAGTTATCCTTGACAGGGTGTATCCTTAAAGCAAGTTTCACGCATAGTGGATATGGGTTTCTTCAGAACCAAAAGAAGTGTCTGTCATAAGGAAGTGTCCATAATTTTAACAGTTGGTCAGAAGGAGAGATTTCAGAGTACAGTGGGAGAACACTTTATGGACACCCACTTATAAAGACATGTTTACACTTTGTCCTAATAACAAGCTCAAACACTTTCCATACATTAGCCTGCCACCAGGTAGTACAGAATAATCAACACTTTAATGTGACCAAAGTGTAGCCCTGTCACACAAAGTTTTATGAGCACTGATGATCTGCACACTTTATCCACCTTCAGTGAGAGCCTGGCAGAAAATACCAAGTCTGTCAAGGGTTTTGCTTAAGGTTGCATGTACCCTTAAACCTGAAACATTATACAGTCCAGCTGAAGTTAAGGATAAGATTGAACCATAACGCATACAAGACAATGTTTTTCACCCTTAAAAAGACCCCTCCACCTCAAAGCATTGGAGCAACTTAAGAAAATTGAGCAAATTTCCAGTTTGCTTCTACTCAAGTCGCAAGTTAGCAGCTGAGTCAGGAATGATCTGTAGTTGTAATGCACCAGTCAATTGAAACCCCTGCACCTCCCCCCCCCCCCCCCCTTTAGGCCTTAGTAGGGGATTGCAGGGACTTTCACTTCAGATACACTCCAGTTTGGTTCCTCAGTAGGTGGGGATTTTGCCAGAAGTCATGGTCTTTGCATCCCCTGTAGGGGAATAAGCGTGGCAGTCACTCCTTGGTCAACGGTTTTCATTTTTGTACCTCATAGTAATTTTGCATATATTATTGCCACTTTCTTACGGAGGCAGGGTGGCCGAGTGGTTTGGGGTGCTGGATTTCAATGCGGTAACCCTGGGTTCAAATCCCACTCTAGCCACTAGACGGTGTTGTTCTGGGAAGTCCCTGGTTCAACTCCTCGGTCATCCTTGTAAATAGCCAACTGGTTAGCCTTCCAGCCAGTTGGGATTCTTCTCATGTTTATTTGTTTATTTGAATTATTTGTTTCTGTATTTGATCGGCCCCAACAGCCTCTGTGCTATAAATACTGCCAAGGGTAAATAAAGGTTATTAAAATTTAATTAAATTTTTCTTGACATACTCGATGTTGTATGCACTTGACTCATTGTTCTCGAATGAGAACATTGAAAGAATTCTTCCGGTATACTTGCGCTTGATTGATGTTTCTTCCCGAGTGAAAATTGAAAGAATCGGTAGGCATGCGCTTTTAACCCAAAGTATTTTATCATTTTCTGGTAACAACCAGCAAAAGGTGTAGTTGTCTGTTGTGCTTCATTGTCAATTTATCCAGAAGTATCAATGAAACTAGTTTTACAATAAAGATATTTTGACTTATTCAATGTGCATTGAGGGACCTTTGCAAGTAATGTGCTGGCCCCTAAAAAAATCATTGTGTTTATTTCATGGCTGGCAACAATATTTTTAAACCTGTGTCACGCTTGGTGATAACAAGTTATTTCACAAGGGGAGTACAATGTATGTGTGGAACAGTGGGGGTGGGGGAATGCACCACTCACTTTTGTCCACAGGGACCAGGGACTTCACTCGCTTTCAGTTGCATAAAAAGTGAATGCCCCCCTCAAGCCCGAATGGGGGGGTGGAGGGGATTTCAAATGACTGGTGCATAATGTTGTGCTCCAGAGCTCGTATTTACTACTAAAAATCTACAAATCTTGGTCACAAATAACAGAAAAACAGTACGCATTGGCTGAATACACAACATGGGAAAACACAGAAATATTGGACAGCCGCACTAGGAATTTAAATAATGTATCAATCAATTCCAAAAGCACCTATCCCCACCCCTCCCCCCAGGGCATACCCAGGGTATTTGAACCAAATTTGTCCCACACGATGGGGCATTTGACTATCTTGAATGGACTATATCATCCAATGTGCAAGCACGAGTTGGTCAGAAAACTTTTGAAAACGTTAGCCCAACTTTTTCACATGCCGTCAAAGGTTCCAAGTAGTCAATTTCATCTGTTTGAATTGTGTTAATCTTGAGAAAAATTGTGGAAGTTTTTGCTCACAATCAGTCTTAAGGAAATACAGACGGCTTTTGTAGCAATATCTTTTTGAGATTTGGCTTTGGAAGAATTATTTACTTGGAATTGTAATGTCTACTGGGGCAGCCATCGTGCTGGCAGCGGACGAAAGAGAATTTACAACAGCAACACTGTCAGACGCAAAGTTTGGCAACGTAGAAATCAGAGGATTTGTCTGGATTGTTTAATTTATCCTTCTTGGGTATCGGTGAAATTAAAGTGTGGGTATTCCACCGATTCCAAGTTCACAGGACATCTTCTTCAATGCTTTGCATTTAATAAGACATTCAAGTTTAGCAGTTTGTTTTGACATGACTTTAATTTCTTTGTGCCACAAGTACATAAATTGGTGCAAAGCACTTTGCAGTTTTACAGGGGAAACCATTGGTTTTTGAGGTTGTTTTTCAAGAACAAGTATTCTTACAGACGTAAGGATCGGTCTAAAAACCAAAGGGAAACTAAGTAAGTCACTGTCATCAAAAGTGTTTGCCACAATCGATCCGAAGAGAAAGTGACAGCAGTATTCACATCAGACAACATACAACGTGAATAAACGGGCTAGACTCACCACCATAGACTCGCTTTCAATGACAGCAATGACAATTTCCATGATTTCGAAAAAAAAACTCGTAAATTCTTCTCTCCGCGTTGTATGAAAGTGTTGTCGGCACGTAGGAAACAATGGCCGGCATCCTAGCAGGCGAGACTGTTGTGATGAGCTGTATGCAAATTAGTGCCAGCCGGTCCCAACTGTGCAAGTGCCCCAGCTGATATAGTCCCTTTAACATTGGTTGACGGTCGCCAGCTAAAGGGTTTAATGCATCTTCCGTGTGCAAATATTCATTCACCATGGGAGCCACTTCGCCCCCTTCACTTCAAGATTCCATACATGTACGTTTTCCGTTACAAGTTTACTAAATGTACAGTTGATATGCCTTTATTCAAAGCTTGGAGTGCCGACAAAAGGCATTGGAAAAGAGTTTTGCTCATAATTTTATGGATTTGGTTTGAAAAAGGTAAACGATTTTAGAATAAAATAATTCATTATGAGCGGGGAGCGTGCCAAAATGCTTCATGCAACAAGTGATGTATGCTTGATTTGCCCTTTTTGAGGCCCTGACAGTAGGACATTGACTGTCTAAACTAGAAACACACCAAGATGCCTTTTGGACTGTGTCCAACCTCCTCTGATGCCACACTGTGCGGGGAAGGGGGAGGTGGGGGGGCAGTTAAGTGATGCAAAGTGTTCCAAAGAGTAAACTGAATGAACCAGACTTTTGAGACCTGAAACAAAATTGTCTTTGCTTTCCTCTCACCCAAAACAGTAAAAATCGCTGTCAAACAGGACTTGCTGAAGGGAGCTGCCATAAACATCTAACGAGGTCAGAAAGAGATCATGTATTTGACTGACAATGATCTGAGACATAACAACTTCAATCGAAGGCTTTTAGAGAATATGTAGCTTAGAAACAGGCGCCTCTAGTCTTCAGTATGCAAAGGTGAAGAAAAAGTTAGGCAACAGGGTCGAGCACCGCTTCGCGGATTTCTTTTCGCCTTAATTACAATTACTGAAAGGTTTAAGACTTATCAAATGTGTACTCACCTTCCGTTTAGAAACAGCCCTTCAAGAACCTATACAGTTTTAAATCAACAGAAGAGAGGAACAGTAATGCACCTATCAATGTTAAGCCCGAGGGGGGGACCCCGGACATATGTGGGGCATTTGACTTTTCAGAAGATTTTTTGGTCAAAGTCCCCACCGTGAGGCCCCAAAACTGGGTCAAATAAGATCAAATATCCCCACCTTAGGGAAGTAATATCCCTAAAGTTCATAGTAGTTGTTGTGTATATTTTACAAATAATTGATATAAATTGCCAAGCTTTTTTTTATATTTTAAACTCCTTTGATGCTTTGTGTAATCCGAGGAAAATAATCAACAAATCTAGCATTTCACGTGAAAAAAATCAAATATAATTGTCTCAATCTTACAGGAACAACGCGAGCTGTATACCATGTTGAGCTTTACAAATCTAGCATTTCAAGTCATACAATCAGATATTTTCTCAATCTAATACGGAAAAGAATGTACCATGTAGAAAATACGAATCTAGCATTTCAAGTGATACAATCAGATATCATTTTCTCAATCTAATACAAAAACTGAATGGACCTTGTTGAGCTACACGAATCTAGAATGATACAATAAGATATCATTTTCTCAATCTAATACAAAAACTGAATGGACCTTGTTGAGCTACGCGAATCTAGAATGATACAATCAGATATCATTTTCTCAATCTAATACAAAACAACCAGTAGTGAGAAGCAGTGTTTTTGTTTACAGAAACGAGTGCTTACCTCAAAAACAGCCGTGCTTTCCAGCCAGCGCTCCAGTGAATTCCAAGATGGCCGGCACAGACGTGACTAGCTACCAGTCCTCCTCGCAAAAAAAAAGCAAACGTCCCCACCCTGGGGCCCTGATTCTAAGTCAAACTCCCGAGGGTGGGGAAGGCAAAAGAGGTCAAATGCCCCACATATGCCCGGGGTCCCCCCCCTCGGGCTTAACATTGATAGGAGCATAAAAAGCGAATCCAAATCAGTGAAATGCTTAAGGCAATTTCTCGTCCCCAGAGCCACTCGTTTCTTCGACCACGTGACCAAAAGAAACGGAGGCTCTGGGGACGAAAAAGGCTTAAATCGATTGCAATGGCTCAGAGGAGGGGTGTGTACATTCATGATACGCTATCACAAAATGCTGATGGGATGCTGAACGCTTGAATGTTTTGTTAGAGTTAAACATACCGGAGAAACTACACTGCGAGCAGTCCCTCTCTCTTTCCTTCGTTGATTTTGTGAGCCAGCGCGAGCGGAAATTGGCACTCGGTGACTTCCTCTCGCTAGCGCTTCGCGCTCGCTCACAAAATCGATGAAGGAAAGAAAGAGGGACTGCTCGCAGTCTACGAAGTAACTGATCAAGTACCCCATTTTGCACACAACTGTATTTAGACTGAGCGTCGAAAATCGGACAAACTTTCACCGTTTCGCGATAAAAAGAATGACCCCTCCGCCTGTTTAATCTGCTTGTCATCACTGACTGAGGAAGATAAAGCGAGGGCCTTTGGAGAGGCCTTCTCAGCCTCGTCAAAGGAAGAGAAGAAGAACCAGGTTTTTTAGCCGCGTTCTATGTGAGAAGATATCCGTAGAATCGTGACTGTGCCCTTCACACGTAACGCTATTGGAGTGGTTGCTTTCACCTTTAACCACCCGTAACAAGCGAATGTCTTCAGGCGTTCAGTTTAGTCACACGAATAGTTTGGAGGGTTTAACACTGCTCGAAATAATCCAAACGTCTGGAAAATCTCACCAACCTGGCCGACAGGTCGAATTTAGGCGGATGAGGTCTACCAAATTTTTGAGGGGTTGAGTGGAGAGGGTGAGGGAAGGGAGGGCTGGATTACTCTTTCTATCTCTTGGGAAATTCGTTATCATTGTCAGTCGTACATTCCAACCAGTTTTCCGAATTTTTACGGAAAGGTCACACTTTTTGTGTTCTGTATTAGAATAAGACTGTTCTTGTATTCATTTTTTGGCAGCCACAAGTACATAACGCAACTGACATGTGTGTCAGTGGATGGAACACTCGATCTGAGAAAAATGGAACTACTAGGTAATAATTATTCTTCACTAGTGACTCACGACTTTTTTCTTACACGGGCAAAACCAGTTATCGAAGAAAACAATATCGCGTTACCAGTGCGCGGTGTAAATCAGAAATGTAGCCATCTTCAGTTAGGGCTAAAAACACCGCAACAAAATGGCCGCAGTGGAATGAACGAGTTTAATTTTTCAAAACAAAATACTGGGTTATAGCATTGCCTATGAAATGATGGCTACACAGGCAAATTTTACCCGCGCACTGGCGCTGCGACTCTGGAACCGCGCAACAAGAATTTACTGATGCAGCAACGGCTCAAGGTGTTTTATCTAACTCCGCCTCTGACTGGCTGGGTATTCTTGTGTGTCTTGCTCCCCCATAATTTTAACTGTCAACATAAAACCTTTGTTATACACAACTTAAGACCAGAACTGCCTGGAAAGGGACACCATACACCACTACAACAGAGAAACCTACACGATGGCAACTCAGGCCAGTAAATGACAAAATTCTGGGATCGAACAGGGATATATTCAAAGGAAATCGGGCAATAATTTTCTCCAGGGAAACCATGTGTAAGGATTAACACCAAATGACAAAACAAACGTTTAACTGTTACACCGAAACGACCATTTAATAACTTGCCCGAGGAAAGGTACTAAAACAGTTTTGTCATAACTATTAATTTACTGCACTACGCTTCCTTTAAAACGCCACTGTTGAGTACACAAATCACAAACAAATCAAAGAAATAAAAGTCTGTCATGAACACCAACGTATACCAAATCCGAGGAACGATTTTGTACAGAGCTAACTACGATAAGTCCACCGAAAACACCGAAACATATATATTCCACTATCAAGACAAAACAAGGAACCCGAGAAACGAATATCAACTTTCAACAGGACATCGGGTGCCAAACAGTCGAGAGGACTTCGGAGACTACAAAATTTTCCATATTTCACAAAAAAACGCATCTTAACGCATCTAAACCAGGCCTATATCACATAAATTCGTGAACTCTTTTGAAGAGCCTGAAATATATTCTGTTTACAAAAGCTTTTTAAATAGAGCTCTTTTTAAGGGTTCGTTCATCACCGCCTCCACCTGTCCCGACTCCAGTGTTCTTTAAACCTTCTCTCCTGCCTGCGATCTTCGTGTCTCGGCCTTTCGTCGATCGGACGATCGTACCTGTCCCGGCGCTGTTCGTCACCGTACCACGGTCGTCCATGCCTGTACTCGTCACGCCAGTTTCTCCGCGAGTCATCCCGAGGGTATCGCGGGTCGTTTTGCCAGCCGGATCTATGTCTGTCATCTATTCTCCGTTGCTCGTACTGCTCATCTCTTTGGTCGCTCGATAATCTTCTTTCACGTGATTCAAAACGCGATTCATGAGCCGCCAGCCTCGCACGGTCCTCTGGTCGAAGGTCACCGTACTTCCCTACGTCCTGAGTGACGTTATTCACTTGACGAGTCACTTGCGGCGGTTCGGAGGGGTTCCATCTGTTTGTGTGAGAGCTTTCCGAAGGTCCTGGCTGATGCCCTTGGACTGATGTCGATCCATGCTGTGGTCTATGGTCTTCAGACGTTCTGTGGTCCGATAAAGGTCCGAGTTGCTGCCTGTGATTCGAAGGAGGTCCTACTTGGCTTCTGTGGTCTAACGAGGGTCCAAGATGTGGTCTGTGGTCCAAATAGGGTCCAGGTGGTCTATGGTCAGAGGAGGATCTCGGCTGCAGACCGTGGTCTAAAGGTGGCTCCAGATGAGGTCTGTGGTCTGATGAAAATCCAGGATACCGTGACTGGTCCGAGGAGCCTGGTTGCTGCTGCAATCTTTGGACAGATGAAAGTCCGAGTCGAAGTTTTTGGTCAGAGGAAGGGGATGAGTGAGGTCCCTGAGTACTTGATATAGCAGGATGCGAACTGTCACCTGATGTGACACCAGGTCGTGATAACCGTTCAGTTGGGCCCAAAGGCTTTGGCTGTGGATAAGAGGCACTTAAAGGCTGAGACGGATGAATCATGGGCACCGTTTGCTGTGACGCACTATCAGGGGAAGCTGCCGATTGGAGCCCACGACTGGCTTCTATGACTTGCTGAAGAATACTACTCGCTGATGCCGCGGACGGAAGACCATAGCCTGTTGATGAAGTTGGCCGTAGCTCGACACTGGATGTTGAGGGCGTTGAGGGCGTTGTTCCACTGTTCGGGTTAGGTTGGGTAGGTCCCACTCTAGATGTCGCAGTGGCTCCTTGAGGTAGAATGTTACTCAGTGCCGATAGGTTAGGAGCAGCACCTTGAAGCCTCTGAAGCGTGGACACCAACATCTCCAAACTAGAGGGTTTAGCCGGCTCCTCAGATTTGGAAGCAACAACCGGTTTGGCAGGGGAGGGATCCGTGATGCTAAGATCCAGATCTAAACCCTCCTCTGGATCATATGGTGCATCGTCATCATGGCCTCCACTCTCCCCTCCCTGGTGGGCTGCATTAGAAGCATCAGAGCCCTCTGGTTTATCTTGGTTTGTGCATTGAGCTTCATCTTGTGTGGTCCCCTTTCGTTGCGACTGCGCTAAGATGTACTGCCGCGCTCGTTCTTGAAGATCCAGCAACTGCTGCTTCTGCGCCTCAAGGGACGGAACGGACGATTTGTCCGTAGATGCGGTAGGAGAAGGCACAGCTCCGGTGGAAGACGCCACTGACGGCGTTGACGGTTCAGACGCAGGCGAGGCTTTTACCGATGAATCTTTACTTTCTTTGCTTGCTATCTTGGCTTGAGTGGTGTTGTACTGGAATACAATGTCGTCTATATCGGCGGGCGGTGAGTCACGCAGTTCACGGAGGGTATCTCTCTTGCTTGCTGGACTATCTACAGTCCCTCCATCACTGCTACTCGTTTCAACACTGGTAGAACTGATTCGACGTTTAGGAGGAGGCGAGAGGGACCGCTGACTGAGTGCCCGTGGACGTTTAAACACAGCTTTTAATCGAACTATAACACCGAGTAGCATATGAGGACGAGGCTCATCCAAACCTGACGAAAACAAAAATAAATAAATAAAATGTTTGTCTTCTCAGCAATTCACTTTGTATACGCCCTTGACTTGAATTTAAGGCACTGCACCCGAGCCAGTGATATTTTTACACACGTTTCGTGTAGTTTCGGTTTCTAGTGCGTACGATCAGACCGTAAACAATGCACACAAACAACAGTTATTTCCCATAGTTTTGTTTGCCAATATTTTACTTTACGAGTTATGAAAGGCCTCTTTGATCTCCAGAAGCAAGCTATTGAGCTTGCCATTTTGTTGTTGTTATTGTTTGTTTGTTTGTTTTTTGCACAAAAGTAGCTCAAAAAGAAGAGTGAATCCTATATCACTTACCAGGCCCATCGAAAGGAAGCAACTCTGGCGGAATAGGTTGATGTGAAGCTAAAGGCACCAGGTACATGTCCTTGACACCAGTGTAGCAGTTACTGACCACGCCACACCGCTTCCGACTGTAGAAGTATGAGTAAAGGGAGACATAACTCAACTTCTCATCATCTGAGGATGCCTCGTACCTTATTACACACACCTCCTGAAATGAGAGACAAAACATAACAGCATGCACTAGATGTGGAGTTATTTCGAGCTTAGCGTAAGTCACCAACATTCCAGCAGGTGATAAGGAATAGGTAGAAATTGAACTTAAAGTAAAAAGTTTGATGAATTATTAAATTCAAAGAGCATGCCTCTATCACTAAGGGTAATTCAGAAATCCATACCCCAGACGTGGCGCTCTCTCTGAGGTTTGCGTACAGAATCAATCAAAAAGGCAATAACAAATTAGTAGGAAAGCATCAGCAAGGAAAACGCTTGTATGTAAAGCGTAGCACTTAGAAGAGTTCAGCAATTCATACCCTTGAAGTGGAGCTCTTTAGCTGAATGAGGTAGTCCCAGACTTGCTCATGAGCTATCCGCCCCTGCACATGCAGTGTGTCGGGTAACAGCTGCAGAAGGTCATCGCAAGGCCCTGACACACGGAAAGCACTGGTACCAAACTTGGCTACACTCTGCATCATGACAAATCCTTTCCACACCGCAGGCACTTTCTTCGGAGTTTTATTGACAGCGGGTGGTGAGACAGGTGGTTGGGAGACTGAGGCCGAGTCAGGTGAGCTGCAAGCACCAACAAAGGTAATAGGTATCGTAAACCACAACCAAATCAATTCAAGAGCCAATCAAAACACACATTATCAGCACAATGAATCAGAATTTGAAGTAATGATATGTAGTCGGCGTCGGGCGGGGGAAAATGCTTGCGAGTAAGTCATGATTGGTTTTGATTTTGCTTCTCAGCTTCTTATTGGTTCATAAAGTAGGCGAAAGTCTGTCAACCAATCACGGAGCAGAATCAGACGAGGATAACTTTTGACGTTCATTTGAAGAACACCTCTACATGTAGGTGTCGTAAAACCAAAGAAATCACTCAGGACGACCAAAACAATGTGAGGAGCTAATATTAGAATTCGAAGCAGATTTTTGTAACCGGCGCCAAGACGAAGAAAACGGGCGAAGGGGAATTCTGACCAGTCAAATGAAAGATACTAGACGGTATTTCACTGTCTTAACGTTATTACGTTGCAAAAGGTGTTTCAAGTATTAATATTTTGTGTCAGTGGACGAAACCTTGAGGAGCGCCTATTTTATTTAAAAACTACTGAACAGTGCTCTTTTTACAGTAACGATATGGTGAATTTTAACTACTCACTTTGCAGACGTGACAATTTCCATTGGTGTAGGTGACGGTATAGAGCTCTCAGCAACAGCTTGTACTCTGGTGGACAAAAGTATAAGAACGAAAATCAGAACTACGCATAGAAAATATTATATCCTATTGTACATATAAACTATTATACTGTGAGGAGAAATCAGTGGTCATCGTTCAGCCATCTTTTCATCTATTAATACGGGCCACCACCAATGTCTACCCAACCAAGTCTAATGATTTTAATCAACACCTCGCCAGAAAAGCTTGATTAACATAGTCAAAAATAACTAGCAAATAGCTTAGTTATATGAAAACCAACAACAACAAAGCAGAAACCTTCAGAAACGATTCAAATCCACTGACTCAAGAATACTGATTTTCTGACCCTACTGCCTTTCACTTTTCCGTTATCCAAGGCGTCCACAGTAGTAGCCACCTTAAGTCACTGAACAGTAATGAAGTTCAGAAGCAATGGGGTTTCACTAGAACCTCGAGATCCAGATACCAACACGCAATTTTTTGTCAACATAACACCTGCCTTTGCAAAGATCAAAACCTGTTCATTCAAAATAAATTGCAGTGGTCTGGATACCCAAGAACGCGCCTTGTTCAAAAATCAATCTAAACATTTCACAGTACCGTTATTAAGTTATTTCCCACGATTGTGGGCCCCTGATACATGTAGTGCGATTAACACTTACATGGATGTTGTAGAAACAAGTGGAGAGGGTGTTTCTCTTCTGGGTGGCTCCCCTGGGGGTGCCATTTTACCCGTGCAGATGCGACAGTTCAGATCAAAGAGGTGAATACGATGTTCATCTGTGGTGTCAAGCAGCAAGGTACTGGAGCTTGTGTTGCTATCTGGAAGACCCTTCTCCACTTTCAACTCTGCATTGGCCTTGATGGAGTTCTGAACGAAGGAAAGAAACAGAAAAAATTCCAAGACATAACTTTATTTGAATCCGAGAGCCGAAACTTTTACAATAATAATGTACCAGGGCATCGAAACAAACCTTTAAACAACGTCTGAGCTCACAAGACTGTCCAAAGTGAAGTAGATACTTCAAATGACAGCTTTCAAACTCATTCAACACCAACTTTCTACTACAGTGTAAGATGAGGGTGTAGTTACGATCTGTTCTTAGTTAGACATGATCAATGTGAATAAGAGCACAAAACCAATCTTTTTGATCTGATGGCATGCCACTCACATTTGGTTTCCTGTAGTTGACAAGTATACTTTTGGAAAACACACAGCTGTAGCTATATGAATCATCCACTTTGATCAAGCAAGATTGAAACCCTTAAAAAATGCGTAAAGCTTGAGAAAAACTATCAACAGTTTGGCAACATTATCGTGTTTGTCCATCAACTGTCACCAAGTTTGAAATCTACACCACCTATGCCAATAGACCTTTTTAGCTTGTAGATTTTGTTTTCCCAATGTAGACCATGTGATGTTACCCTAGAGAACTGTTTCTTTGAAATTTCGTGTTATTCCCGTGCACATGTACGCATAATTTATGAAAAAAGGCAAATCCCCTTGGGAAGATCACATGGTCTACATTGGGAAAACAAAATCGACAAGCTAAAAAGCTCTGTTCTCAATCTCGTTAACATTTGATTCAATTAGAAAGAACAATAAGTTGTAAGAGTGTGAGAGCCACAACATTAGGAACTCTACACAGCCGAGACAGCCGAGCAATGCTTAAGGTAGATATCACACAAAAACAGTTACCTCAAGTGTACTTAAATCATCATCATCTATTTCAACTTCACCCTAAAGAATGAAAAGATCAAGATCAACACATGATGGTTAACTACCAGCTACAAGCTAAAACACTACCTTTACACTTGGGATCAAAGTGATTTACTGCCAGTGATTTGTAAACACTGTAAATGTGACTACACAGCACCACCTCACCCCTCCCCACTCCTTCCCTCAACACCACCACCACCACCACAAAAAAGGACGTACTTTGGTAATTACCTTGACAAATTTTGTCATCAAACATATTCATTTTAATGAACACCATCTGAAGTTTTCCACGTAACTGCCACTTAGCTGCCAATTTTTCTAAGCAGCAGTGAAATATATTTTAACACTTAAAAATTAATATTCGACAAGTGTTCCACGAGCATGCATTGGATATGAGACAATATATAGCCAATGAGATTAGTGGCAGAGAGTTGGCTATAACCATCCCATCTCTAACAAGTGCAAGTGGAGTAATTATTGTTTTATTAAAACAACCAAGAAATACTACTAGATTTTGTTGATCTTATTTTGCCAAACCAACCAGAAAACGATTTCGTAACCAAAATCTCTTGGGCACAGTGTAATAACTTCTTTCCAATGGCCACTAGCTAATCAAATCTCTGGAACTGAATTATCCAATGATCCAGCTTTTAATAACTTATGCTTGCCACTGAAGGCACAGTTCACTTCAAACTTTGGAGGCAAACCACCTGCTTGATCACCAAGGCAACAGTGATGGCCAGCCAATGTACCTGGCCAATTAATGTTCACAAACAAATCATATATCCTGTCTCATGACACAATTAGATCATATTTTTTAGTCACTTGCTCATGCTTACATGCAACCAAAGGCACCAAGAACATATGCAAGTTCCTTAAAACAAAGTAAAGTGGGGACTTCCCACACAATAGTAATTAATATGTAGTGATAACGGAAATTTGGTTTACCAACGGAATTGATAATCTAAATCGACCACTGTACAGGGACTTAAAAACCTGACGTTTCAAGTGTTAGCCATTCATCAGAGCAATTCTCTCTCACAAAGGACTAATGCTTGAAACGTCAGCTTTTTAAATCCCTGTACAGTGGTCAATTTACATTATCAATGCCGTTGCTGAACCAAATTTTCGTGCTTCACTCCCCCACTGACACAGCACCACAGTTTCTTCCCCTTAATTCAGTGATGAGTTCGTTATTTTTTTGTCTCCTAACTCAAATGACTTGATCCCAAAATCAGTGCACTCAGCACAAAATCCAGAGCTCTTGATTTAACACTCTGGACTTTGATATCATTCAAATTTTATGTGACCTTCACCTTCATTAACAACCACCGTCACTATAGGCCACACCCTAGAAAGTGAAAAAGTACCTTGTGTGTTTTCTTTATGTGAGCTTTTGTTGCATTGATTTCCTCTTGATTCAGTTTTATCATCTCCAGTGTCTAAACAAAACAATTTATAACATAGCTGGTACATTCATGTAGTCATATTCAATTGCACGAGCGTGCTTTATATTCCTATTGTGCATGCTGATGACGTAGCAGAGGGGATTTCTCTTTACATTGTAAAACTACCGTGTTGAAAATGTTATAAACAATTGGTTCATGTGTCAGCTGTGAGTTCATCGAGATTTGAAGCAGTTGGGCAGTTTTGGAGAGCACTCAAGAAGATAGAGTTGCTCGAGGCTCACGCATCTTTCGTGCTGTCCAAACTTCCTGTGTGCTTCATATCTCGATGAATGCATGCTGGCGCATGAACCAACTCACATCTTTGCAATATAGGCAAATCCTATCAGTGAAAACCAGATTAAAAGGAAAGGCACTAACTTCCCAGCATTCCCTCCCTTGGACACTAAAAATGGTGCAGATGTATGGACTGACGTAAGGTCATGTGAGAACCAAAATATCCAAGCAAAGATGGCATTCACTAATTTTTCCTACCCATGGGGATCCCTATGTATGCCAGCTCCACTATGCAAGAATTTGATAAAGTGCTGCCCACCAATTCAGGGGTTTCATTAGAAGCCAGCAACTGGTGAAAATCACCACCTACTAAAATGTCACAATTTACCTCTTACCACCACGTACTTTGTATTTTCACTCAAATTATTAAAAAATTCATCAGGTCGCCACCTACTTTAGTTAGCTCAGACGGCTATTTCAAAACTTATTGAAACCCCTGCAATTAGCCTTTGCTATTTTCAAGCACATAGAGCTGATTTGCACAATAATTTTATACAGTTTTTAAAGATTGATTGAAAGATTGCTTCTGGAGAGAAGAGTAAGGCATACTTACATGTTTAGTTTCCCGTTCACGCCATGTAGCTAGCTCTGGTGATGCAAGCTGCTCTGGTGTCATTCGAACAAGCCGATCTACAGTAATTTCTCCAGAGAGAACGTGCCGAAACAGAACCTGAAAAATAAAATGAGTGCTACATCCAAACCTGTTGAAGTGATCAAAACTGATTGCTTCATGCAAAGTAATGAAAGCCTTTGAAAAGAAAATCTTAGCATGCAAATTCATGTATGTTTCTAACAGCATATCTACAAGTAATCATATTAGAACTATTTTGAAGTAATCTGGATTTTTAGCCCAATTTCAACCAAGTCCTTCAATATTAAATACATTTTATAAAAATTTCTGAGAATGTTTTACCATTAATTTTGCATGCAGAAACAGTGAATGCCTCACCTTGTTGCGTGGATCCTTGAGGTTAAACATCAAACTGCGATACTTGTTCTTGTAGCGATGCCCTGTATCCCCAAAGAAAGAAAACATTTCACCTTCCACGCTGTGTGAACACTTGTCGATATCCTCCTCAGTCACATTAAGATCTTGTTGATCCTTTGATCTGCAAAGAGTCGTCAAAGTTCTTGGATTGATATTCTGGAATGACCTACATGTAGTACTGTTAAGTTAGTGGATTTGCATATTTAACTTTTTCTATTTTTTTTCAGACATGGGAGAGTATTGCAGCTGTGCAAGCCACTTAAGCAGCAGTGAAAATAAAGTCTCAAAAGAAAATAAATGCATGTTCAGTAGTCAAACATAATCAATCAAGTTTAATTGCGTACCATTTAGAGGATAATACAAGGAAAGAGAACACCAAATTAAAAACTAAAGAAAAAATATGACATACTGTACATAAATAGCAAAAGAATACAGTCATTCAGGTAAGAAGAAAAAAATTTTTTTATGTGTACAGTGACGAAAGTAGCCAAAGCTTTCGTGTTGGTCACTGTCATGTTTAGATGAATAAGGTGAGACCAAGATATCAATGCGACTAAAACGTTTTACTTGGAGACTAAAAGTTTGGGTTTAGTCGCCACTTTGGCAACTATATTTCTCTGAGAAACTGAAGATTAAAGTTTAGAAACAATTGACCAAGTCTTGGTTTTCTTTTGCTGCAAAAAAGTCTGACAAATTAAGTCTGTTTACCTTCAAGTATCGCCTTCAAATCCCGACTTTGACGCCATTATAGTGGTTTTGCACAAAGATCATGAGCGCATCATGAGTGCAGAATTTTAAAGAGAGACCACTGGATTTTAAAACTGTTGGGTGTTTGGACTGGACTTTCCAAAGCACATGCTTTAATAAAGCACATGGGGCTTTCCGTAAAATAATTATGAATGATTTATTAGTAAACAAGAAAACCCTGAGCGATTTTCATACTCTGCTACTTTCACGAAATTACCAGGATGTGAGAGGTTTCTTTGACAGTAAAGAGCAGTCCCTCAATTATTATTATTGAATAGATTATAAACAGAATACAATGTCAAGATAATGGTAGAGCTGCAATAAACATTCTCTCGAGATGGATGTACTTCATCACAATTGATATATATTATTACGCTGTTACTGCTACATTGCAGACATTTTGGAATTGTGTCTTTTTAGAAAAAACGTTTTGTAAACAAAACATTCTAGTTACTGACTGTAAGCCACAACAGAGAAACAACAAAAAACGTGGAAGTCGAAAAAACCTTTTTCTCATATGGTACCGTATACTGTTTAATGTGTGGTAAATAAAATTTAAATAAGTTTTTGCATAAAAAAATTGTACCTTGTGGTTAAAATTTCCTTCAGAGATTTTCTGATGTTGTCCCTCACAGTTTTCTCACTGTCCTCCTTCTTTTCTTTCTTCTTCTCACTTTTTACAACTATAATTTAAAAAAAAATGACATCTTGTTAAACAGATCCAGAGAATGAAAAACAGTTATCTCTCCTTACCAATATTAGTGTTGGCAAGTGGACAGTGCATATTGTAATTATGTATCACTAGATTATATAATATTCTTACATTTCAAATGTAGAGGAGATGGGAAGTGAGAAATCAACAACTGTTCATTTATCACCAAATTTGAATGATTACCTCCTTCTTCATTCTTAAATATCAATGCAACAATAGAACAGTTTTCAATTGTGTCGTAAAACGCAAACCAAAGCAATTACTCCACCCAATCACAACAGACCAAAACAGTGTTATGAGCCAATCAGAATTTAAAGTAATTACACTTAACTGGCACAAAGCGCTGGAAAATACACACGTGCAAGTCGCAGCTGGTTTTGGCTTTGCTTTTCATTGGTTGAGAAACTGGCGCAAGTTTTGCTGGCCAATCACAGAGCGAAGCAATGCAAAACCAAACCAAACGCAATTTACTTTTGACACTCAATTGAAAACCGCTCTAAACAGACCAGTGATGAGACTTGAAATTATCAACTCTGTGATATTGTACTGAAGATGTAACACTAGATTATGTAGATCAACTTTCCAATTCTCTCTACTGCATCACTGGGCAGTAATGAAGGTGAGGGTATATGTAATGAGAATTAAGAAAATCATCAACTAATGAATAAACTTTTAAGGAAGTCATGAAACAATTTGACAGTGTAATCCTTCAAAATAACTCTAGTATGCTCTTTAAAGTAATATTGTATCACCACATTAACAGTCACAAGATGAAAATTATGAAAATCACAAGCTTTATTCCACTGCAATAAGAACCTGTTTCCACTACAGGCAATCTTGGAGAAAACTGGTTGTGACAAATTCAGAAGGTGCGCAACTAAAAATGTCACAGAAAACTTTCTCTCCTGAAATTTGCAATTTGTTGTTCCATGAACAGCAAATAGTTTAGAAACTGGACACAAGAAACATTTGAGAAACTGTGTACTGCTGCTAAATGGAGAAACAATTGACAGATGTGTAATATACAGTGTTCTCACCAGAATTTTGCACCTTGGGGTCCAAGGGCCCATAAAGAAAAAAAAAGTGTGCCATTTGAGAGACAGACTGGGGCATTATGGAATTCATTGAAATACTCTTGTTCGTTAGATTTCTTGTTATTCTCCGCTTATGTTTCTTTGGTTGATTCTTCATGCTCAGAGTTGTCTTCATTCAAATGAAACCATGGCCTTTTTTATGTTTCTACTTTTCCATGTTTGTTTTTTTATTTCTCCTTGAATAAAGAAGAGCTGGCTCGGCACACAGTCACGCAAATTGAAAACAAAAATGGCAGACTATTTGCAGCACGTTCATGCTCAAATGTAACAGTGCTGCTCATTGGTTTATGTCACAGCCTTAGCCAATCATAAGCCCTGTTGTATGAATCAATCATTTTTCTTGCTTTTCAATGGCTCGTTCGAAAATATTTGGAACAATGTTTGACTGATTTTAGAGTTTCTTCTAGCAGCATTTACCTTTTAAAGTGATTTTTTTCCCAAAAAAAGGGTGGCAATACCACAATGCCGTGGTCTGCTAAGAACACTGAATATAAATGTTGAAGGCTAATGGGGAAATCCCCAGGACCTTGGTTTGGTGTCTGCTTATAAGAGGAATCTGCAAACAGAGGTTTGACTGTACTTAAAAGAGTACTGTTATGAATAATAGATTATAACATTTTTCTCCAAGACTATCAAACAATCAATTTATTTGTTCTCCTTTATATAACATAATGAGAAAGCAAGAGACAGAGTGTACTGCATAGCAGGTATCTTGCCTAAGGAAAGAGCACAAGGGTATTGGCCAAGGCTTGAACACTGGCCCTCTGGCTCCAGACACTGGCCAACTAACCAGTAAAAAGAAGAAAATCATAGTTACACTGAAATTTAAGCCCAGAACACCTGGCACAGGGTTACCAATTAGATAACAGCTGAGGGTTTTGCTTGACCTCAGTCAGACCTTGTTTGTCTATGTGAAATAGACCTTGAATGGCCAGACGTTTCAGTTCACTGGACTTTTCAAAGGTGTCTTTACTTTAAACGAGAAACATAAAGAGAAATGTCAGTCAACATTTCAATGTATGCAACATCATTGCCAACTATAAACTTTTTGTCGAATGTGAAAGGTGTTAATTGACAATGAACTCTTGTCTAATACATCGAAACATTGCTTGTCATTTCTTTTGATATTTCTTGTTAAAAACAATCATGTTTTAACAAGCAACTGACAATCCTTTCCTTACACTGTACTTTTGTAAAGAACGTTAAGCAGAAAAAAGATTGCTCTATTAAAAGCAGGCTGTATCAAAGGGTACATTGTACCATGCATACCCTACTAACCAAAACAAATTATCTACAGACCTGACTCAGTATTTCTGTGGGATTACCACTAGCCTATGTGTAGCTGTACCCATCCCCGAGGAAAAACGGGAGGAGGGAACGTACCTATGAAAACCTGACACGAATCGTGTTATGTGACATCACAGTAATTCATGCAAGTTATGTAAATAAATTATATTTTCTGCAGACGTGCATATGTTTACACATTTAGAAAAGTTCAAAGGCTGTATAATGAAAAGGATTACGAGCAATTTTTGGTCAAAAGCAAGAAAACAATCTTTGATGTAAACATCGCTCTCACAAATTCTTCATTTACGTAAGCTTACTATCAACAAATTTATTAGCGATAATTAAGTAGCACGTTTGGAGAAAGTTGGCCTTGTTTTCAAGCCGAAGAACCCCTATGAGAAAGCATAAATTTGAACAATCTGCACAATCTGAAAATGTGATTTGACTTTTAGGGAAATTGAATGAAATAACTCACTCAAACGAATTATTTGAATCACATCACTTATTTATCAAGTTTCACCATGTAATGATAATGCTGTAGACAAACAACATTAACAGAAACACATTTAAGACAGAGTATTTTGCGGTTTCAATCATCTCTGTGTGTCATTGCCGGTGTGATGAAAAGAGAAAGACCTTGAACCTTTCTTTCAAATAAATAAATCATCAATAAACAGCACCTCATAAGCACTACTTCATAATAAAATTCAACATTATAAGACAGAGTGTTCTGCGGTTTCAATCGAATTTATGCACCTTGTAAAAACCAGAGTTATCACATTTTTGTTTGTTGTGACGGCACAAAATCAGTCACGCTCGCCAGCGTGCAATGAAAGGAGAAGCACTTTAGGGAAAATGAGGCAAATCTCAATGACCAGCAGCAAATTGGGGAAATGTTGGGGAAGTAGTTCATTTTTCGTTCATTGCATTGGTATGAAAAAAGAAAAGAAAAAGTCAATCATCTGTTCACTTGCACGACTCCATTTTCTTTTGTGATACATTTGAAAATATTAATTTTCATTTGGTTTCCCTCTTGTCCTCCAGTGCTTTGAACTTTTCACCAGCCAAAATAGCTAGTGAAGTGCAAAATCCACTAGCCAAAACAGAATTTTTACTAGTCTGTGGCTAGTTGGCTACCATTAGTCTCGAGCCCTGTTATTCTTACATTTCAAATGTATTATACTGTACAGGTGATGGGAAGTGAGAAATCAACAACTGATAATGTATCACCAAATTTGAGCTATTACCTCCTTCTTCATTCTTAAATATCAATGCAACAATAGAGCAGTTTTCAATTGAGTGTCGTAACACCCAAACCAAAGCAATTACTCCACCCAATCACAACAGACCAAAACAGTGTTATGAGCCAATCAGAATTTGAAGTAATTACACTTAACCGTCACAAAGTGCGGGAAAATACATGTGTGCAAGTCGCAATTGGTTTTGGCTTTGCTTTTCATTGGTCGAGAAACTGGCTCAAGCTTTGCTGGCCAATCACAGAGTGAAGCAATGTAAATCCAAACCAAACGCAATTTACTTTCGACACTCAATTGAAAACTGCTCTTAACAGACCAGTGATGAGACTTGAAATTATCAACTCTGTGACATTGTACTAATGTAACAACTAGATTATGTAGATCAACTTTCCAATTCTCTCTACTGCATCACTGGGCAGTAATGAAGGTGAGGGTATATGTAATGAGAATTAAGAAAATCATCAACTAATGAATAAACTTTTAAGGAAGTCATGAAACAATTTGACAGTGTAATCCTTCAAAATAACTCTAGTATGCTCTTTAAAGTAATATTGTATCACCACATTAACAGTCACAAGATGAAAATTATCAAAATCACAAATATATGGCTATGGCCTGATAAACTACAGTACAACCTGTCTCTCTCAAGCTTTATTCAACTGCAATTGAAACCTGTTTCCACTACAGGTTGTTAAAAATGATTGTAATAAAAATTTAATCCCTGCCATATTGGAGAAAACCGGTTGTTACAAATTCAGAAAGTGCGCAACTAAACATATCACAGAAAACTTTCTCTTCTGAAATTCGCAATTTGTTGTTCCATGAACAGCAAATAGTTTAGAAACTGGACACTACAAACATTTGAGAAACTGTGCGCTGCTGCTAAATGGAGAAACAAATCGACAGATGTGTAATATACAGTGTTCTCACCAGAATTTTGCACCTTGGGATCCAAAGGCCCATAAAGAAATAAAAAGTGTGCCATTTGAGAGACAGACCGGGACATTATCGAATTCGTTGAAATAATCTTGTTTGTTCGATTTCTCGTTATTCTTAGCTTGCGTTTCTTTGGCTGATTCTTCATGCTCAGAATTGTCTTCATTCAAATGAAACTGTGGCTTTTTTATGTTTACTTTCTAATTTTCCATGTTTGTTTTTTTATTTCTCCTTGAATAAAGATGAGCTGGCTCACCACACAGTCACGTAAATTGAGAACAAAAATGGCAGACTATTTGCAGCACGTTCATGCTCAAATGTAACAGTGCTGCTCATTGGTTTATGCAACAGCCTTAGCCAATCATAAGCCCTGTTGTATGAATCAATCATTTTTCTTGCTTTTCAGTGGCTCGTTCAAAAATATTTGGAATAATGTTTGACTGATTTTAGAGTTTCTTCTAGCAGCATTTACCTTTTAAAGTGATTTTTTTTCTCCCAAAAAAGTGTGGCAATGCCACAATGCCGTGGTCTGCTAAGAACACTGAATATAAATGTTGAAGGCTAATGGGGAAATCCCCAGGACCTTGGTTTGGTGTCTGCTTATAAGAGGCATCTGCAAATTCAGGTTTGACTGTACTTAAAAGAGTTATGAATAATAGATTGTAACATTTTTCTCCAAGACTATCAAACTATCAATTCTTTAAAATATTTTTTAGTTCTCCCTTATACGTATATAACATAATGAGAAAGCAAGAGACAGAGTGTACTGCATAGCAGGTATCTTGCCTAAGGAAAGAGCACAAGGGTATTGGCCAAGGCTTGAACACTGGCCCTCTGGCTCCAGACACTGGCCAACTAACCAGTAAAAAGAAGAAAATCATTGTTACACTGAAATTTAAGCCCAGAACACCTGGCACAGGGTTACCAATTAGATAACAGCTGAGGGTTTTGCTTGCCCTCAGTCAGACCTTGTTTGTCTATGTGAAAATAGACTTTGAATGGCCAGACTTTTCAGTTCACTGGACTTTTCAAAGGTGTCTTTACTTTAAACGAGAAACATAAAGAGAAATGTCAGTCAACATTTCAATGTATGCAACATCATTACCAACTATAAATTTTTTGTTGAATGTGAAAGATGTTAATTTGGTTAAATGTAATTTAACTAAGTTAACCACCACAAGATTAGCGGTCAAGCGGTCCATGAGCTTAGCGTTCAAGCAGTTCATAAGCTTGGCGGTCTAGCGGTTCACAAGTTTAGCAGTCAAGCGGTCCACAAGCTTAGCGGTTAAGCGGTTCACAAGCTTAGTGGTCAAGCAGTTCACCAGCTTAGCAGTTAAGCAGTTTTCAAGCTTAACAGTCCACAAGTTAAGCGCTCAAGCAGTCCTCAAGCTTAGCAGTCAAGCGGCCCACGAGGTCAGTGGGAATCCAGCAGACAATCCCTTAAGTGCAGGCTCACATAGTACGTGGTAGCTTTGTACACTGCTACGATCTGCAAGTTCTTCGTCAAGCGTTTGTGCAGTGGTCTGTGGAGCAGTTCATTTAGCGTCTTACCCCCCTCCCATCCCTTATTTTTTCGTCCTTCCACTGTTTCATCAGTGTGATGGGTGCCTGGAATGGGGGCTCATGGCTGGGTTGTGGGGATTTGCCAGCCATGGGGGTAGTATTCTATCTAGGGGCTGGCTGGCCGCAGTGGAAGCCCCTGGGTATCCCAAGCACCCACCTTCCACTTAAGCGAGGCAGTTGGTTAAATTGAAAATGAACTCGTCTAATACATTGAAACATTTCTTGTCATTTCTTTTGATATTTCTTGATAAAAACAATTATGTTTTAACAAGCAACTGACAATCCTTTCCTTACACTGTACTTTTGTAAAAAATGTTAAGCAGAAAAAAGATTGCTCTATTAAAAGCAGACTGTATCAAAGGGTACATTGTAGCTTGCATACCCTACTAACCAAAACAAATTGTCGACAGACCTGACTCGGTATTTCTGCAGGATTAGCACTAGCTTACGTGTAGCTGTACCCACCACCCCTCTGCCCTGAGGAAAAACGGGACGAGGGAATATTTACAAAAACCAGACACTATTTTTGTTATGCGACGTCACAGTAATTCATGCAAGTTATGTACATGTAAATAAAATATATCTTCTACGGAAGTGCGTATGTTTACACATTTAGACAAATGTCAAAGGCCACATAATGAAAAGGATTAAGAGCAATTTTTGGTCAAAAGCAAGAAAACAATCTTTGATGTAAACATCGCTCTCGCAAATTCTTCATTTACATAAGCTTACTATCAGCTTAAATTTGTGTTTTCCAGCCAAAGGAACCGCTATCAGAAAGGGTAAATTTGAACAATCTGCGCGTCCCTTCATTATCGTTATTTTCTCCACTGCACTGGTGACCCATACACATGCGAATAATCAGTATTCATGACTCATTCGATGAGATCATCTTCCGAATCTTTGGTTAGCGCAATCATTTTCAATCCCAGATCATTCAAATATTGGACCTGATCTTCCATGAGCGCTGTCAAAGGTCACACAATGAAAATAGTAAATAGTTTCTTCCAAAGAAGTGATGCGTTCACTAGCTGGCATCACCTGAAATTTAATGGCTTTTCCATGGCCAGTTGGCAATGAAACACGGACAGCCTTTCCATCAAAAAATGAAGCTATGGTTTTTTGTTGCTCTTCGTGGAATTTCTGTAATCCAAAAGTCTCGCAAACCTCATTTCTAGCTGCGTTAAACTCCACTTTAGCCGCCCGGCATATTTTAAGTTTCTTCACCAATGAGCAAGATCCATTTTGGCCAATCAGTGTTCTTGAAAGTATTGATCAATGTGATTAACCTATGAGAAGCCATTATAATTCTATTTTCATGCAAAAGAGTGATGTCACATAACATGATTCATGTCAGGTTTTTGTAGACGTTCCCTCCTCCAGTTTTTCCTCAGGGGATGGGTACAGCTACACATAGGCTAGATTAGCACCCTCAGGATTAGTATTAACAGCTACTCTCATGATTTTATAAAATGAGAGAAACCTATCTACTTTGATAATAAACTACCAAAACTTACTACTTTCTGCTTTTATCTACATGTAACCCCCTTCCCCCTCCCCCCAACAACAACAACAACAATCATTAGTTTAGGTGCAATCTGCACAGATTTTCATGCATCACACAACTCTTGTGTCAAACTCAGCAGCCATATAGAAACCCAGGATACTGCAACCACATTACCACTGCTTGAGAAAAGATTAAAATTAACTCTAACCTGCTGGCCGCAGCACCTCAAATGTGGGGTGATCTTCAAGCCAATAGATTAGTTCCTCTTGAGAGGGTGCAGCCACGCCCGCTATCACCCTTCCTGTGGACCTTTCAACAACCGCTATCCCTTCTTTTGGTTGAATAGATTCTGGCTGAGAGGAACCTGGTGCTGTATGTGGATCCCAGGAAACTGGACCCAGAAGACTTGACTGAATCAATATAATGACATTTAAGTATTGAGCATATTAATTGGACTATTATGCTATGAACTTGGTCTTAATTTTTGAATGTGCAGATGAAATCCTAAAGCGTGACCATTAAAATGAAAGCTACTAAGCTGTACTTTGGGGTGGCCCTGCTGAATATGATCTACAAGGCAGTTCCAACTTTTGACTGCACTGGTGAAATCTTGAAGCATAATGGCAATGCAAATAAAAATGCAACAGATTGTTTTAAAATTTTGAGCAAATCAGGTTTTGACAGTAGTCTGCTAAAACTGCATGAGGTTGTTTGTTTTCAAAGTCTGGACAAAAAAGGAGTTCTACAATACAAAAAAAAGTTATCTGTTGACTTACTGTAGGGGAAGTCACACCCTTGGAAGATGACACTGATGATTTAAATCCCATTCTCTTCTTCTTTTCCTCAAAAATAACTTTTAGCGATTCTTCTGCATGTCTGAAGGCAAGAAAGCAAAACACGACTACTGTTAAGGGTCTTGCATTACCTTTACTAACTGGAAACTAGCAGTTCACCAGTGATTTTGTTACAAATTGCTGTGTTGAGTCCTGGTTGAAAGGTAAAAAGTTTTTTTGCTGTTTGAAAGGTAAACATAATGAGTAACCACTCCATCAGGTATAAATCAAAATGTCAGCATTTGCAATAAAAGAACGTTTTAATATTGGAGTATTTGCATAGAAATGCCTCTGTTTAGTCGTTGAGAAATTACTTTGGACTTATTTTATTGGCAGACGATACTGCTCTCTTGACTTGAGGTAGGTTTTATTACAGATTTAAAATCACAGAAAAAGGATATCCTTCAAAAAACATCTTTCAATTAATCAATATTGATCTTTGCGTCCTGCAGGACGCATGCCATGAATTATTTTGCATCTTTGGGGATTTTTTATGTGTCAGGGATGCAGGTAGTCTCCTTCGCAGCCGTTATTTGGGTCGTCATGCAATACTCCTCCCCACTAATGGCTGCTCACTCAAGCTTTGCATTCCTTTCCCTCAAACTGACCAATAAGGGGCAGGCTTCCATTTTCTAGAAACCTGGCCCTAGTTCTTGTCTTGTTGTGTTTTTGGCGGCAAATATAACAAGAAATATGATTGGTGCAGCTGCCAAGAATTACATGCATTTTATTGGTTCTCGGTAACAGAGGGAAAGGAATGCAGAGTTTCAAGTGAGCAGCCGTTAGTGGGGAGGAGCGTCATGTGATGACCCTGACAACAGCTGCAAAGGAGACTGGGATGCAGGATGCAGGGCCGGGGTAACAAAATCACTGCTTCACAGTAAACAGAACAGGGGAACAATAACAACAGTGCCTCCTCTGAAGGCCTGCTGCAAACATCTACATCTACATTCTCATCCCTATTCTCTATACAAGTCTCTTGATACTGGTA
>JAEMWC010000379.1:602500-645000 GCA_016490735.1 Pachyseris speciosa
CTGACGCATTTGAATGCTGTAACAAATTATCATGGTGTGGTACTTATTTCAATCAAGCATATAAACCCTGCAAAAATAAAAATCATCTCCTGTGAAATGTGGCTCCAATGATTTTAACATTCGAAAGATTTTGGAACTTTGACAGCCTCTGAAAAATATAGCTCATTTATTTCTTCTTCTTCCCGAGCTGCTGCACTGAGCAAAATATAAATTTGGAACAAACTTCGGCTGACAAAATACTTGTAGCCTTACCATGTGCAAACAAGTGGACGTTTTGTTTTGTGGTATGCAATTTTTTGGCATCTGCATGGTGCTACGCTGGTGAAGTGAAACATGAAAATTTGGCTTAT
Source organism: Pachyseris speciosa (assembly GCA_016490735.1). Taxonomy (NCBI): domain Eukaryota; kingdom Metazoa; phylum Cnidaria; class Anthozoa; order Scleractinia; family Pachyseridae; genus Pachyseris; species Pachyseris speciosa. The sequence goes on from JAEMWC010000379.1 coordinate 602,851, forward strand.
CAATGGAGAATTGACCACCGTGTCAGAGCAAATCGAGGAACTGTGTACAACCCACAATTCTTGGATTCTCTCTGACGGAGAGCTAGTGATCTGTATCCATTATGCATGCAATTGCTTGTTTGTGTTTTTGGAAATTAATATTAAATTTTACGTACCCCGACTGGTTACCTTTTAGCCATTCACAGCTTTATTTTCATACTAGCCATCCCTTTGTATTTTTTCAGCATCGGAGGATTCACGGCCAGTGAATCATGAAAACAACCTCCCAGATAACTTAACCGCGGTCAAACGTAAAAAAGTAAGAAAAGTTCTTTAAAGATAAGGTTTTTACATTGAGAGCTCAAACCTGATAAGTTTTTCGTCAGTCGGTGAGTTTACCCAATCATTTTATGGATTACTAAAAAAAGTTATAGGTAAAATATCCAGAAGTCACGCATTGAAACAGAAAACAAAAACACAGAGCGCCGACCAGTCTCCACATTCTTCGCTTTAAAAAGACTTGAAACTTTTTTAGTAAGCCATGAAATGATTTAGTAAACTCACATAATAAAGGAAAATTTATCAGCTTTGAGCTCTCAACGTAAAAACCTTATCTTTAAAGGACTTTTCTTACTTTTTTACGTTTGACCGCGGTTAACCAGATAACACACTTTGTTAGGCTTTTGGTACTTTTCCCTTCTCCCCTAGGCTCAGTAGTGGCAACTTTCACACTAATCTTCCCCTCCCTCAAATTGTTTATTTGTTACTAGTCTCCCAGATTCTGGGAGACACGTGACCAGACCCAACCAGAGTCTCTCTCTCTCTCTAAATCCAGGGGGGCGGGAAGAAGAGAGACCCTAGGAACAAGGTTGACTTCTGCCACGTGGGTACAGCATTTTGGACAGGAGTCTTTCACAGTGGGAAGCCATAAAAATAAACCTCAATTTGAATAAAAATGCAACAGGTGCAAACAAAGAAATATTTCCAGCTGTTGCTTATTCTCTCACATGAAAATAGAGACAGGTGGAAGTTGGCTTACAAAGAGCCCCAGTAGTCCATGAAAACTGCTTTTAGATTACCTTTTTGGGTATCTTAAAGCCTTTTGATTCTGACACCTTTGTCTTCTTTTCTTCTCTTGTGTGTTCTCTTGCAAGCAGTTTGTCAGATTCTTTAGGCTTTTTGCTGCTGGAATCCTGTTAAGAAACAAACATTAATAATTCATTATTATAAGGAACATGCATACCACCCAAGAAAGAACATGAAATTTGTTTTAACCATAATACATGTATTATGTACATGTATTATGTAATGTAATCTGAAACAGTCATGTCCTTCCACTGAAAGGTTCTGCTTCTGGCTGAAAACAAAACTTCCAACCATCTCCCTCTTTCAGTTCCTTACAAGATTCCTTTCCATCAGTTTTCATTCAAATTACATGTACGTCAATTATCTTGATACTCTTGTAAAGTGGCAACAACAATCTTGCCTGATACAACAAACACTCATTGAAAAGGCACTGGCAGATAACAGGAAATAATAAAATTAATAAGTTGTCTGAACCTACAGTTGTAATGTCCTCAACTTGAAATGGACTTGATTAACAACAACAACAACAACCATTTTATTTTGCTAGATATATTACAGCAAAAGCAAAATAAACTTAAATAAGCAAAAAAAACTACTCAGAATAGTAAAAACTAAAGTGTAGTTACAAAAATTAACCAAGCCAACTGCAACATATAGCCACATTCATTAATGTTTTCCTTCTACATACACCATATTATTTAGTAAAAGTTCTAAACAGCAACATATCAACTTCCAATTGGTGTGCTGTGCTGTTTACAACTCCCATTTTTGGCTGGAGAGGATAACAGTAGTTCTCATTTCAAAAGACAAAGCTGTGGAAACCGCTCTCACACAGGCACACAGACAGCTGTAAAGTCTATACCCACCTCAGCGATTTCATCCCTGCTCTTTCTGTGACTAGAATGTCTGCGTTTTCTTCTTTGAGCCGATGGAGATGGCAGCTTAATCTTCACAGTGTGTTCTTTCTTTGAGTGGTGCTCTCGTTTCACGGGGGATTTCCTGTCCTCTCTTTCACCATGCTTAGTTGAGGAAGTAATTTTGTGTTTATCCTTTGCTGGGATATCTGTCTCTGGTTTAGTCTCCTTGCTTTGTTCTTCCTTTGTTTTGGCTACATCATGCAAAATTATCACAAAAACATTAAAGTGTTCACGACTAAGGGCATTATTTATCTTGTACTATTCTGGAACAGAAATAACCAGAAAAGATGTTAATACACATGTCATCGGCTTCCCAGTGGGGTCAACCCCCAGGCTAACCAGGGGGATTGTAAAATCAGTCAAGCAAACTTGAGGAATTTCCCCGGAGGGGTCAGGGAATCTCTCAAGACAAAGTTCCCTGGGTGAGGTTTCTCTCAGCTGAAAATCCCCGTGATACCCTTTTCAAACTAGAGAATTCCCTAACCCCCTAATCCTTGATTGTAAAACAATGTCCAGATTTTCCCCTACCCTCGGGCAAAGAATCCCATCCATCTCCAGGATCGACCTTCCAGGGAAGCTGATGACATGTACACAACCCTAATCTTTTGAATGGAAAAGCATTCCATTCAAAACATGCTGTTCCTTATAGCAGAACCAATGGAAGAATGCAGCCAATCATCCATCTAGAAAGCCATTATATATGTACATAAATTTCATAATGACTCACTGGTCAAATAACATTTCCATAATTTCCTGGAGCTCATCACAGTATTACAAAGCTGATTAGCCTCTTTATGACACGGTGGAAGTTCTGTTTTATTGTCAACATTACAACCGCTGACCGGTTACAGTGCCGGGCAGATGTAAGTTGACAGTCACTCGAAGTTCGAACTTCGCGACTCAAACCTCGATCCTCAATACTTGAAAGCTTTGAGGATCGAGGCTTTCAAGACTCGAAACTTGATGCACTCGACTTGAACCTCGATCCTCAATACTTGAAAGCTTTGAGGATCGAGGCTTGAGTCGAGTGCATCGAGTTTCAAGTCGAGTGAATCAAGTATCGAGTCGAGCGCTTCAAGTTTCGAGACAAGAAAACAAAAATTTTTTCGCACAATTAGCTTTTAATACGTCTTAACAGAGGAGAGTTTACTGTAGGTTCATTGTACATGTAAATAACAAAAAATCTTATTGCACTACGAACCGCGACGATCTCGATATATGTCTATATGTTTACAGTTTTACGGCAACATGAAATGCATTTGTAACATGATACATCATAACACGGGCACATGGCTTCAATTCCCTGCTGCGTATATCAGTCCTAGTCTCTTTCCTCGATGCCCAAATATACTCAAAACAACTTCACAGCGGGCAACAGTGGGGCATGAAAACAAGGAATACATTCATCAATTCCTAGACTTTCAATAAAGTCCTTCGTCCTGTTTAATATGGCGCGGAACGAAGGACTTTTCATACTTGATTGGCGCCAATTTTAGTGACCCAAAAACGGGTCGCTGGGCTTAGACTAATCAGAGTAGATCTTTGGGACTCTCAGGGATAACATTGTCAATCAAACGTAATTATGTGCAACGAAACATGACTTGCGGTTGAAATTCCAACACAGGGTTGATTGCGAAAGCGATAACTGATGCTCTTCTACTAAATGCGACTTTGTTGCTCGCTCAGCCGCTTCGCGGCCGAAAACCTTCACTCCTCTCGGCTTTTCTGCTGTTAGATTCGAGAGGTTGACTTGTGGCAAGTCTAATTGATTCCCAGTGGCTGTCACACTGACATGCTCGAAGAAAGAGTTAATCACTCTTCAAGAGAACGGTCGCGTTGAAGTTTTCTTGATTCCTTGTTGATTAATACCGAAAATAAATTATTGTGCGTTTTCAATTGGGGAATGATTTGAAAGATTTAGTACAATGAAGAGTATAATCATGCACAGCGTACTGCTTCAGCGACGATATTCACGATATTTCAGAAGCGATCGTATTTACATTCTTGGCATGTGAAACAGCGCCCGAAATAGCCGCAACCTTGTAGTTTAGTTCCCTTCAATTTTGAAGCTGAATTTAGTGAACATGTAATCCAGTCATCTCTCAGAAGAACACAGGGTTCCAATTCGAAATCAGTAGACAGAAAATGTTTAAAATGTGACCATTGCTTTTGACATGTTCTCGATAACATTTATGCAAATTTGCAATACTTCGCCAAATTGATAAACATTCGCGGCAGCTGTCAAATTGTGCACTTTAGAGTTCACTATCAGTTTACATTCAAGTTTCTTTGGTTCCTTTCCGTTTACTACCGACAATTACATTGTGCGTATTTATTTAAGGATGATAAAAGATGTTTTCGAAGTTTTGATGTGAAACTTCACATACATTCAAGCAAGGACATTTCAGCAGCGATCGTGTTACATTCTCAGCTTGTGAAATTGAAACAGCGGCCTAAAAAGCGGCAATCTTGTAGCTTGATTCTGTTCATTGCTTCTGAAGTTTGCTTTTTCTGGTGTAGTGTATGAAAATTTTAAGCATGTTTCACAACAACAACCCAGTTCGCAGATGGAAGATTGCGCCGAAACAGATTACATCGAACACTCACTGCCATTGATTTAGAACTGTGAGAAGAACAAAAGCTACACAAACATCGCCTTTGTTCTCTCCTACTGTTTGAGGTTAGAAAAATTAATCGTTTCCTCGAAATCTGGCATTGAGATCCTCAAAAAATTCTTCAAGTGTCTCAAAACTTGACACTCGAAACTTGAGCCTCGAACCTCAATACTCGCTTCTCGATAGCTTCGAGGATGGAGGATCGAGTTTCGAGTCGAGACTGTCAACTTACATCTGCCCGGTACTGTAGCTCCGTTGGTTGGTTAATGATAAAAATAGCGATATTGATATCGGCGCTATATAAGTTTTATTATTATTATTATCATTATTATTATTAGAGCATCAGACTACCATGCGGGAGGTCGCGGGTTCAAACCCCAGCCAGACCAACATTCAGGGTCTTTAATAAACTGAGGAGAAAGTGTTACCTTTGCAATGACATCAGCAAATGGTTAGACTTTCTAGCCTTCTCAGATAAGGATGACAAACCGTAGGCCCCATCCCACAACTCTTCAAATTGAAGCAAGAGGGATAATGTCAGTACTCTTGGGAGGCCTTTGTTTATCTCCTAGTTTTATTTATTCCTCACCTTTGCATTTTGGGCAAATGTACTCCTGTCCATTCTTTTCCATTTGCCGTCCCTGTGCCATGGTTATGCCAACACACATGCCGTGGAACCACTCCTCACAGTGGTCGCAACATATCATGAATCTGAAAAAAAAAAAACAAACAAAAAGAACACCACAGCTGAATTATAAATCAACTTAACGTCCACGATAAGACAGTGAATAGTACCAGGGCTGTCATTTGGGCCGTAACCCATAATTATTTGAAGTTTATTGGCTAATTGTAGCTAGTAGCTGTACATGTATGAGTGTATTTAAGTTTGAAATTGTTCGCAGGGTATATTCCCACGCACAATTCACAGAAAGGGAACAAGCATTTTTTAGGAGAATGTTCCTTGCAAACGGCCCCACAACATTCCCCTTGTGTGTGTTGGCCTTAAAACCAGTATACTAACTAAGACTAAGACTTCTCATATCACTTTATAGGGGTACTAAAATTTACAGCCTGTACTCATTGTACACATTGGTAAGCATACACAGACTGGATGGTGGGCATGCACTCATTTTGGGCATGGTCCCAGCTGGCATGAACTCGGAACATACCAAATTATGCAATATTATAACGTGCACAAGGCCATTAATAAGGTACAGGGGTAAGGGATATTCAGCAGATATTCTGAGTTACGTGTAAAATTGCAGCTACTTTAATAGAAAGACAGCATGTTACCTGTGCCACAACAGCTACGAAGAATACCCAGCTACTTTTTGCAAAACCCATCTACTTCAAACATTTGTGACAACCCTGATAAAGTGAATGTTCTGATTATTGTAGCTACATGTATGCCATTAACACCCGCTTCCCTCAAAAGAAAAGAATCAAAAGCTGTAATCACACATTACCTGTTGCCATGTGGCTTGCGACAGACACACCATAAACGATCTGGGTCATATTCAGGATCATAATCAGAATCCTCGTTAAACTCTTCATGTTCACCCAATGACTCTGCTTCAGAATCTCCCTCTTCCTGACTCTGTTTCTCATCTTTTACGCTTATCTTTCCCTCTGCCTTACTGGAGTTTTCAACGTCTTTCTCCTCTTTCACTTCCCTTTCTGTACTCACCACTTCATCCGCTTTTTTAACAACTTCATTTTTAATAAGTGACTTCTTATCTTCTTTATCTGAGAGAGAATCAAGTTTTTCAACTGCAATTTTTCCACTTGTGCCCTTCCCTTCTCCAGCCATTTCAGCTATTTTTTCAGCCTTGTTCCCTTCTTCACCTGCTTCCTCTTTTGTCTCATCCTTTTTATTTCTCACTCTTCTGGTTTTCACGTTCTCTTCATCCTCAGAGGTTTCTTCTTTCCTCCTTCTTGAAGTTTTAACTTCATTGTCACTTCCCTTGGTTTTTGTCACATGCTCCCTGTTCTGCATTTTATCTTCACCAGTCTTCTTTGTCGCATTCTTCATGTCATCATCTCTGCCTGTTCCATCTGACAATGCCTCAGTTTCTTCTTTAACATTTCCTTCTCCCACTTTCTTTCCTTCCGTTTTTTCTTTGCTCTGTTTTTCCTTTTCTTTCCTACTTTTATCAGCTGCTTTCTCTGCTTCTGCACCCTTTATTTGCTTTTCTTTATTCCGTGTTACCCTTTCACTTTTTCTAATTCCCTTTTCATCATCTTTATCACTTTTGCCATCATCAGTTTCCTTTTCATCTGCTTCCTCGCATGCCTTCGATTTATTCTCCTTGTCAGTGGGTTCTGTGTCTTCAGATCTGTTATTATCATGCTCAATAGTCGCTTCTTTATTTTTCCCACAACTTTTTCTTTGTACTTTCTTGTCTTCTTTAACTGGTGCCTTAGTTTGATTTCTGGGTGACCTACAGTGTACCAAATCAAAGTAGCAATAAAAATTCAGATAAGGTGGCTCACACTGGTTCCAGCATTTTCCAGCACTTTTACTTTCATGGAAAATTGTGCACAGTAAATAGATCTGATCTCTAAGCACACTCATTACTTTTCAACAGTAAAAAAGGTCACTTTTGAGTTATTGTTGCTTAAAGCTAAGTTACAGACTGTACGGGTGTTTCTAACAGGTTTTAGTATAAATCTACTAGTGTTCTATCACGAAAGCCGTTCTCTGATTGGCTAGGCTACTCGCTATCTATTCTGTGATAGATAGTGAGTAGCGGCTGTCAACAAAATGGCGGCCCCTTCACATTTTCGAAGTGTCTGTGAGGAGGATTTAGGTAATTTACTTGTTTAGTTTTGAATGACTGGCAGATTTATACTAAAACAATTAGATTATTCACTCTCGATTTCTATGTGTGATAGCTGATTCGGGCTGCGCCCTCATCAGCTATCATGCGATAGAAATCTCGAGCTCATAATCTAATTGTTAAATAGTATTGCTACGGTAACCTACTGAGGGGACAAAACTTTTCATAAAATTGCTCTCCAATGATTGGGCATTTCTTCGATACCACATTAAGATAACAACATACATGTATAAGAATTGGTGGTGATGATCCATCAAACTACATGAGATGGAAAGTGCTAGAAGCCAGTGTTAGCCACATTAACCAAAATAATAAGAAAAAGTTTCACCTCCACATCATTGTAAACAATTCCAGATGACTGCAATCAGTTCAAATCAAATCAATTTATTTCAGCTCGATAGCGTGAGGAGTGGTTGCCCAATGTCCCGAGCCGTGGGATCATGTATTGACCGTTCGGGCATTCTGGATCGAATTGGAATTTAGACGTGTTGATTTTTAAGGGGAGCGGAAAACCAGAGAACCCGGAGAAAAACCTTATGGAGCAGAGAAGAGAACCAACAACAAACTCAACCCACATATGACGTCGAGTCCGGGAATCGAACCCAGGCCACATTGGTGGAAGGCTAGTGCTCTCACCACTGTGCCATCCCTGCTCCCCAGGATACCAAACAATGTTTACCTGGATGGTCACAAACTCATGATTGCAACAAACTGTATCCCACATGATTACATAAGAACAGAAAAATTGTGGAGGGTGAAAATTGGTCAAATATGAAGTACTGTGTTATGGTAAGAGTATCAATGGCATGGTTGCAACATGCCAGTTACAGCTGAAGAGCAGTCTTCAATTAAGTGTTGTAAAACCACATGCAATTTACTGTACTTTCAACACTCAATTGAACACTGCTCTATCAACGTTATGAAATGGATGATTGAAGGTGATTGCATACCACTGGAAATCCTAGTGAAGATTACAACTTTGGCAGATGATTGCAACTTTTGCAGATATCCTTGATCACAACAGTGCAATGACAAATGAATTCAAGCGATGGTAGAAGTTCATTTCATCATAATAATTGAAGGCCTCGGAGCATAACCATCCTACAGTTTGTATGTCGAATTTTGAGTCGTTTTTCGATTTTGCTTGGATTTGTCTGAATTTCTGCATGTGAACTGCAATTCGATGGAAAAACATTGTATGGTATTTTTTTGACTGATTCATCCAGAATCCAGAAATGCATTTTTTCTTACGTACACCAAGAAACCAACCTTCCATGGGAGTGGTTTGCAAGTTGCATTACATCTTCTTTCAATCGAATTGCAGTTTACATGCAACAATTCGGGCAAATCCAGGCAAAATCGAAAAACAACCCAAAATTCGACATAGGATGGTTATGCTCCGAGGCCTTCAATTGAAGTTAAGCTCATTTGTATGCATACCGTATTAATATTCATACGTGAATTTTGTGAACATTTGTGAAGAGTACAACTAAAACTGGATGTGAAATGATTGACGGGTAGAAAGGATTGTTTGATAGTGTGACGTAGACTATAAATTTGGCGGTTAAAACATCGATTAAGCTCATCGGATACGAAACTTACGTGAGTGCTGGAGCTGCGGATCGCTACGTATTAACTGCATTATCGGTTTGCCTTCCCGCCTGGTGATCGAAAGACGTCATGAAAAGTCCGGAGATCCGCAAGTTCTTAACGCTTCTGAAAGAATCCAGTTAGCGTTTTCTCTGTGCTTACCAAATCACGATGAGATATTAGCGTTTTGGAATACAGAGTAGAAGCCAGGCGGAAAAAGTCTGAACACAACTCTCATCTCAAAAGCGGCGCGTCGTTGCTAGTCTTGTTCCATTTCTCAAAGGTTGCGGTGCTAAAAGCTGGGAAAGTGAGAGTGGTTTTTGGACTTTACGGCAAAAAGTGTATGTTTGAAGAGTTCTTGTTCTTCGCGCTTGGAGCAGACAATGATCCCAGAATTCATTGTGGTCAAACAGGGCGCTGTCTGAAGTCAAAACCTCTTGCGGGGGGGCAGTGGGTTGGGGCAGATTATTACTTGTTTTCAGTAAAAACTCTACCTTATAAAATGACTTTGAAAACTGTCTAGCTGCTGCACCGAGGTTTCCATTGTTCATTAATTTTGAAGAGCGCATTTTTTGAAACCACTCGTGACATGAAATCCCGGCTTGCTTTGACTGTTAGCCGTGAAATAGTTGGTCGAACTTTGGAAATGCTACCGAGAATTCATTCGGCACGAAGTGAAGTCTGCCCGTTTTCGATGAGTATCTTGAACACAATCCATGGAAAAGTTGCATTGGCGCTTAAGGCAAACATTCAAAGCAATATTAACCCATTGTCTACCGCTTCAGATTCAGTATTTTTTACCATGCAACTTTAAAAAATTATATCTCTGGTGTTATTTACAGTTCCATATAAAGCTATACCTCATTGGAAAGGGCAAAAATTAAACTTTCAGAAAAAAAATATTTCGGTCCCAAAGAAACCCATAATATTCTGCAGAAAAAATTAACAATAAAATATTTCTGCATAATTATTCTAAAAAATTTTTAAGAGCTGCATTTTGCCAGGAATGTGGTCTATTTTGTGTAATATGGTAGAAACAATTTTTTTTCTTCAATATCTAAGCAAAATAGTCCGAGAATCATTGGAGAATATAACGCGACTTCGAATTTTATAAAAATTTTTTCAGTAGCGCTTATCAGATTATGCTAATCAGATTAGCCTAATTAGCATAATGAAATTCTACACTTCGGCGTCACCTCGTGGTCAGTGTTTACTTTACAAAGACGCTTTGTTTTTTAGGTTTTCCATCGAAATCTGAGTTAAAGACAAGCAAACATGAGTTTTCTAATATAAATCATCAAAATAAGCAAGGACTGGAAGGCAAATAGCTAAGCGAAGGCCAAACGGGAAGCAAATCATTGCATTTCAACAACATGTGCTGTAGACTTGGCCGAATCGGCGATCAGCACGGAAAGGTTTTTACTCTATTCTTACCTCGATTTTCGCGTTTATTTTGCTTGTTATCCTCCAGAATCCTTCCAAATAACTTGCTTGACTTGTTTTTGGTTGAAATTCGTCGATACAAGCTTTCATTCTTCGCCAAACGGGCCATAAAATTCACTCGCTTTGTCCGACATTAATCGGGAATTTTCAAAAAATCGTTGCGTGAAGCTCAAAACTCCGCGGGGCCTGGAACTAGGCATGTAATTGGCTAAATCTATTAACTTCCTGTGGGCCAAATCTGGGGGGAATCGGAAGTAACGCAATTTTTTGATGATTTTTTTTAGTCTTCGATGAAATTACATCGAAATTTAAAGGGCCGGTAGACAAAGCGTTAAGCGGTACTCCTCGCAATTCGTCTGTGTGAATCAGACTACGTAAACAACGGATGATAACGTGAACGACCGCCGCAGTTATGAACACAACTTAAGCAGTAGTGAAACCAAAAAAAAACCAAACAAAAACAAAACAAAACGGAAAAAAAAAGGCTTGTACGGGATTCGAACCCACAACCTCAGCGAAACCGGTGAATTGCCGTAACATCCGCGCTTCTTGACCAGTTCGTAACATATCTGTGACTGATGAACAAGTGAGAATGAATATTTGGTAAACACGCTGCCGAATTTTAATACATAAATCACTTTTGCGTTGATCGCCTGTACAAACTCAACAAGACACACACGCCATATTGGAAGAACTGATTTATTTGGGTCACGTGATACAATGTAGGTCCGCACTGCGTGCGTGCGTAGGTATGGATACTACATCCCTCCCCAACTTAACCAAAGCCTGTAACTAGCAAAGTTCTGGCACAGTTCTATCAAAGTCAATCCGGTAAACAAAAACTAAATAAACAGCTAATAGTGTCCAAGTCATGTTAATACATAGTCCTTCAAGTGTGATGGTTGTCGCCTTTCCCGTCTGGGTCTTGTCATTGCTGGCTTGTTCTCTTGCTGATCCTGCTCTGTTCCTTGGTCTGGTCCAGTTTCTTGTTCTGGTATTATCTCTGCACTGGGTGACTCCTGTGGCTTCTCTGAAATTGCTGTTGCGTCTGGTGGGTCAGGTGGTATATTGGGCAGAGTCACTTTTTCCAGGATCTTAGGGTCTGGAACTGTCTGTGGTGCTTTTGCTTCCTCACTCCTCTCTGGTTCATCAGTGGTGTTGATTACTGCATTTGCTAGCTTGAACTGGCTGGCATCTCGACAAACTGTTCGTCCGTCTGTCACGCGTCTGGCTGTTATTTGTGAACCACGAATGCTGCACACTACATAGAAGACAGGTTCAAAGGGTGTACTCCACTTGTTCTTCTTGGGTTGCTTGACAAGTACATAATCTCCTAGTAGCAGATTATTCTCTCTGGTCTTTCTACCTTCTCTCTGGTGCTTCATTTTCTGCTTGTACTCTGCGTCTCTGCGGTCTATGACGTCATCTTCCTCGTTTCTCTGCGGTTCAGGTTCAATGTAATCCAGCTTCGTTCTCGCCGATGTTCCTTTAAGGGCTTCATAAGGTGCAACTCCTGTAGCTGGATGTGGTGTTGATCTGTAGGCGGTAAGCATGTCTTGAACCGCGTTTCTTCTCTCAAGACGGTTTTTGCCTTGTAGACTTGCAATTTGTTCGGTCTTGTTCAGGGTTTGCATGAATCTCTCTACTTCTCCATTCGCTCGGGGGTGGAGGGGTGTCACTCTGTGATGCTGAAAGCCTTCTTGTTCAGCAAACTCATTGAACTCTTTAGAATTGAATGGTGGCCCGTTGTCACTTTCAATCCTCCTCGGTGTTCCGTAGGTGGCGAAGATGTGCTTTAATCTCTCCTTGTTGGTCTGGAAGTCTGTTGACGATACTGTCTCTACCACTGGATATCTGGTTCTTTTGTCGATAAGGACGAGGTTGTAGTGCCCGTCTGGATACGGTCCACTGTGGTCGATCGATACCACGTCCCACGGACGGTTTGGTATGCTGGTCACCTTGATAGGCTCCTCTCGGTTGCCTTTGGTAGCCACTTGACACTCATAACACTGATCGATGGCTGTGTCGATCAGTTGGTTCATCAGTGGGAACCAATACTTGTCCCTCAGCATCTGTTTTGTCTTGGTCTTCCCAAGGTGTCCCAGGCTGTGACCGATCTTTACCACTTTCTTCTGAAGCGCTTGTGGTAGGACAATTCGGTTTTCTCTGAAGATGAGTCCACCTGCAATGGATAGCTCTTGTCTGACGTGCTGAAAGGGTTCCAGGTCCTTGTCTCTTTTGTGCTTCTCCCAGTCGCCTTTAGTGATTCTCTTTGCTAATCGCTGCATGACCTCATCTTTCTGAGTTTCCTCTCTGATTCGTGTAATCACCACGGCGTGCTCTGCATTCATGTTCCATCTGATTATCTTCTCGGTTCTGTCATCTCCTGTCTCGGGCAGAGGGTGTCTGGAGAGGAAGTCTAAAGGGTCTGCTTCGTCCTTTCCTGGCTCGTACACTAATTCATAGTCTACGTCTTGCATTTCCATGATCCACTTCTCTATTCTTGGTGGTACTTTGGCCTTTACTTTGTTGAACAAAGGTACCAGTGGCTTGTGGGCGGTCACGATTCTGAATCTTGGTGCTCCGAGCAGGTAAATTCTCAGTCTCTCCTTGGCCCATTTGATTGCCAAGGCATCTTTCTCAGTTTGACTGTACCTCTTCTCGGTTTCTGTCATTGTTCGGCTGATGAAGTGCACCGGTTGTATGCCTCTGTCTGTCTTTTGGAGCAGGGCTGCTGATAGGCCTTCATTGAAGCTTGCCTCTGTACGGAGGATTATGGGTTTGCTTGGGTCAAAGAATGCCATGGTCTTGTCACTTGAGATCTCTTCTTGTATCTTCCTGAATGCTCCCTCCTCTTGTTTGCCCCAGTGGAACTTGGTTTCTTTCCTGGTTAGCTGGTAGAGTGGTGCTGCTATGGCTGCATAGTTCTTGATGAAGTTGTCCAGGTAACCTGCCATTCCAAGGAAGCTTCGCACTGCCTCTTTGCTTTCAGGTACTCCACTCTCTTTGATTGCTCTCACTTTGTCAGGTGATGGCCTCAGTCCATCTTTGGTGAAGACATGTCCAAAGAACTCAATCTCTTCCTTTCCGAATTGGCACTTTTCTCTGTTAAACGTGATTCCACGGTCTCTTGCTCGCTTGAGGACGGTCTCCAGTACTTCATTGTGTTCTGTCTGGTCTCTTCCACCCAGGAGAATGTCATCTCTTTGGTTTAAGCAATGCGGGATGTCTCCGAAGATTCTGAACATGGCCTCATCGAAGACGTCTTGTGATGATTTCGCTCCGAACACCAGTCGTTGGGGTCTGTAGTTTCCCCAAGGCGTACTGAATGTTGCTACTTGTCTTGTGGAAGGGTCTAAAGCAAGCTGGTGGTAACCTTGCCTGAGGTCTAGTTTTGTGAAGATTTTGCAGTCGTGTAGGCGGTAGATGAAGTCTTCTACTCTTGGTGACTGAACACATCGGCTTCGCTTCATGGACTGGTTTGGAATCCTCATGTCGATGCTTGCTCTGATCATGTGGGATGCTAATTCTTCATTCTTTACATCTGTGAACTTTGGTTTGGGTTGGACCACGAGTGGTGAACACCATGTGATTGCTTCTCCGTCTGGAACTTTCTCAAATATCTCCTCCTTCACTCCTTGGTCGAGCCAATCTCTAAGTGGTTTCTGGAGGTGGTATGGTACAGGGCGTGGTTTCTGAGCTACAGGTACTGCGTCTGGTTCCATTTCTAGCTTGACTTCAATCTTCTTGCCTGTGCTCTTCTCACGGAAACAACCGATCCCCTGAAATACGTCGCTGTATTCACTCACTAGCGCTTCAATGCTGTCATCTGATGTCTTTGCAGTTTTGACTCTCAGTTCATTTGCTTCTTTGAGTTTCCCTTCTGGGTCGATTTTGAGCATGCCGAGCTCTAACAATGTTCCCTTGCTAAGAAGTGGCGGAGAGTCCATCTTCCCTTCGATGACAAGAAACTTGCTCTGTGCGCCTCGATTCTGGTTCCGCAGTGTTGCTGTAAACTCGCCTTTAACTCTCAGGTCTGATTGTAGTGTCTTGAGTGTGTCCCTGCTTGGTTCTAGTTCCTTAATCTCCTTTGATCTGTGTTTGAGGGCATTGAATTGGTATTCATCCATTACATTTGCACTTGCCCCGCTGTCAGGTTCAACAAAGGCGTCAATGTCTCCAATACGGATTAGCACAGTGTCTTGATTTGGACCTGACCTTATCTTCTTCACTCGGTGTAGGTGTTGTGCTGTCTCCTGAAGGTAGATGTAATCGTCATCCGATTCACTGCTTGATTCTTCAGCCTCTGTTGTTTTCTTGATTCGCCCTCTTCTAGTTTCTTTAGATTCTTCTTGAATTTGGGTACTGACTCTGCAACACGATGCAAAATGATTGTACTTGCCACATTTTAAACACTGTTTCCCGTATGCTGGGCAGTTTCGACCTGGAGGGTGTGCTCCTGTCTTCCCACAGTAGCCACAGCCTTTGCCTCTCTCTTCTTTCTTGTCTCGTGGCTTCCTGGGGAGTGGTGGCGGTTTCTTCGGTTTTCTTTTCCCGTCCCACTTTCCATTCTTCTGAAAATCTCTTGGTCGGCGCTCAACTTTCGATATCTTGAAATCTTCTTTCATATCCTTGACTTGCTGGTTGATATCTTGGCGCTGGCTAGCTTCTTCTAGAAATCGGTCGAGATTCCATTTCTTCTGAATACTTCTCTTCACAAGGTCGTTGTCTTTGACGGTTTGTATCAAGTGTTCCAGGATTCTGTCATCGGTTTGTTCGCCAAATTCGCAATCCTTTGATTTTTCGCGTAACCGCGCCGCGTATGTGACGACACTCTCCCCTTCAGCTGGTCTTTGTTTGCTGAATGTGTATCTCCCGTGGTGTTTGTTTTTCTTCGGCAGGAAATAATTATCCAATTTTCTTTTGAGTCGCTTGTATTCATCGTCCCCAACCACCGGTGCGGTGTCAGGCAGGTTGCGAGCGAGTTTCTTGATCTCCTTGCCGCCGTAGATTTTCAGGGCGCTCACGCGGTCGGTTATCTCAACGATTTCAAAGTACGACGTTTCATCTTCGAAATCTTCCAGCCATTCTTGCCACGCTCTCCCAATCTCCAATGGGTTCTCTGGGATCTTGAATGGTTCAATTTTAAGTGATTTTCCCACATTGAATACTCTTATTTGTGTCGGATTGTTCGCGTTTCCTTCACCTCCACCTTGGTTTGCCTCGTCCGGCGGTGGCATATTTCTGATCGGCGCGTGGTCGCGAAGTTTTCTTCTGTTTTCTTGCTTTCTTCTTATTGTCTTCTTTTAAATTTTCGGTCTCTTAGTACTTGGGTTCGGTCTCTTGGATTTGGCCGATTTTCTCTTTCAAGTTTTCGGTTTTCTTCTCAATAATCCGCGAATCCTCGTCGCCAATGTACAAACTCAACAAGACACACACGCCATATTGGAAGAACTGATTTATTTGGGTCACGTGATACAATGTAGGTCCGCACTGCGTGCGTGCGTAGGTATGGATACTACATCGCCTCGGTTTTTTACTTCTATGGAGGCTAATAAACTACAGCAAAAAGTATTCTCACGCGGGATAAACATTTGTGCGCGACTACAGTCATTGTGATGAGACAATCCATCACGCGTGATAAAGGGATTGAATTTCATGCAAATTTTTTTACGTTTTGGAGCCAAGTTAATTTCACAAAAGAGTTAAGTATTTCTGTCAAATTCTTTCACTGTCGTCATTTACGTTAATTTTTATAAGATTTTCATTCCATTGTTTTCCATGAAAATGAAGCCATCAAAAACGTTTCAACTGACGAAACCACGCGCAAGTTTTAATTTACTACGCAACACAACGTTCTGAGTAAACGAAACATGACGGAAAACAGCATACTCTTAGGACTCTTAATTTTTGCCCTAGAACATCTGATTAACTCACATTTTTGGTGTAGGTCACCAATAGGAGTTGTCTTGGCAAAAAGTTTCTTCAAGTCAAAACAGCCGTCTTTAGTATTTTGTGATTTTTCAGCCATCGACAAGCTTTTTGCGCACTGATTTAGAATCAACCGAGGTTTTTGTACGCTGGATTTAAGATGTACGCTGTATTTAAGACAAACAACCGACTTTAGCGCTGTGTTATATCGGCCAAAGCCTTTCCGAAAGAACTTAGAACCAAGGCAACTAGGCGCTGTTTTCGACTTGGACGAACCCTTAAGTCAAGCTGATTCGGACTCAAACAACCGCGCTTTAACACTAGCGTTGACGTTAACATCAACACTAACCCTAACCATGTCCCTAACCCTATCCCTAGCCCTAGCCGATGCTCTAACCCTAATGTTAAGTCCAACCTAAACCCAACAATAACCCTGAATCTCTTCGGAGTGAGTGCTGTTTTCAGGTCGCACAAAATCTTTGCGCGCTGACCTGAGATTAACCAAGGCTACTGTGTGCTGTTTTTTTTTTTAAGTCAACCACGAATATTGTGCACTGTTTTCATGCCAAGCGAGCTTGTCGAGTGTTATGATTAAGCAAAAACGACACATTGCGCATTACGTCTAACTGAACAGAAACGTTCTGTGTTCTCTTAAATCGGTTACGAGCATTTGGCGCTTAGTCTTTCACTCAAAGAATACCCTTGGGCATTGTTAATTAGCATACTCCACCATAATATAATATTATTGCATGATTTTGGCGGCTGATTTTGGGACTATTCAATATTGTTTGCAGTACCACGGAAACTCCACGATAACCAAGGCTAATGCCTACATTTACTCTGTCACAAATGTGACTGAGCAAGTGGAAGCTAGTTTTTACATAAGGCCTGGTTACCCTAAAAGGGTAACCAGGCTGGCAGGCTCAAGGCTGGCAGGACATTTTAATTGAATTGGTGCCAGTACTACCGATATGGTGAAATTTCCTCCCTAAGGTGTACTTGTTTGAATAAAGGTGTTGAATTTGTATCATACTATAACTAAGTTGATGGAGATAAATTGATTAAATATTTACTAATCAATTAATAATCTCACCTTCTCACATTCTTGGATGTAGACTCTTGACTCTCTGGGGACTCTTTGTCTTCACCATCATCTTGTTTACTGTTTTTCTTCTTAGAGTTCACACTGGTTTCCTTTTCCTTTTCATCTGTATTACTCTCCTCTTTCCCTGCCTTTTTCGGAGCCCGACCACTCCTTCGCACCTCCTTTTTTGGAACCTCTTGTTTAGCATTTGCATATTTTAATTTTGATATGTCTTTGCCCCTTGAAACCGATTTCTGGGATGGAATGATGCTTTTCAATGATTCCGAATCCTTCTTGACCTGTACACGTTTGCGAGGCGACCGCCTTACTTTACTCTCAGTTTCAGAGGTTTCGTCACCATCTGCTGCCTCACCTTCTGCGGGTTTGACTGATGATGTACCATCACTGGACCAGTCAATGGAATTTAGTGCATCCACTTTTGAATTATCCACTTCAGAAGTAATCAGATCAGGAGGCTCATCCCTCTTGTTTAAAATTCTATCAGCTTCAACTATGGAATCAAAGGAAGGAAACATGCTACCATGGAAACTGAGATCTGCCGGTAAAAGAACGTCATGGTCATGATTTTGTTTGAGAGCATTGCTTAGCACTGGATCAGTGTAAAGCAAATTTGCCTGTCCGCCAGAACTCAGAACCTCGTCGATCCGTTTGAAAGTGTCCGGAGGAAGGAAATGATCGCCTAACACATCGACTTCTGTAGAGTTCTGCGTAAGCTCGTGGACTTGATCATCAGTAAATACGGGACTTATAGACGGTGTTATGTCTCGTAGTTCAACATGAGAGTCCGTGGAAATATCGCATATTGACCACACACTAGACTGTGCAGCTGTTGTTGTCACAGCTGTTGCTTGCGGAGGAACGCCTTCTGTGTTACTCTCAGACGTTACTTTGGTCTTCATACGGAACAGTTGGTTTAAAGAGTCTTGAAAGTCACGAGTCGCTTTTTGACCATCGAGGAAATCCAACACAGATGTAAAAAATCTCCCGTGTTCTCTCTATCTATAAACCCATGAAAGGATATCCTTAGCATCAAACCGGTATCTTAAAAGATTGCTCAAAAGCATCACACAAATCTAACTAGAAATCAACAGGCAAAAGATTGCATTATGGAGCAACTTGGTTGCACTACAACACATCGCTTCACACATGCCGCCATTACCAGATCACGTGACTATGTTTACGATGTACGCATGCACACTCCCGCCATTCCAATCGGCCATATTTGGCGCGAAAAATGGCTGGCTTTGTCACGCAAATTCCAGGGATAAATCTGCCTTATTCCAAAAGGTATTCCAAGAATAAGGCAGATTTATCCCTGGAATAGAGTTATTACACCTTTCAGGAACCGGCCCCTGCTCGAACCTTTTTTTTCTGATGAAATTCTTGGTTTCAGCGACATGCACGTCACGCAAATCATCAAACATCCCATAGATAAAGTTAAGAAATTGAAATATTTGTAGAAAAGTAACAAAATACCGTCGATTGCATCTACCCGTGAACGCACGTGCCCAAAACATCTTTTCACTTGACGTCAAACGTCTGCGTTTCAGGTGTCAAACTTTAAAGTTTGCCCGCCCAAATGTGAAGTTTCAGCTAGTGTTTCACTACTTGTAGGGATATGTTTTTAGTCAACAAGAAAGGAAGAAATTATCAAAAAGGCGTCCTACTTTCAATATATATCATAGATATCAGTGAACGTATTTTCGCTGACTTTTCTCAGATTTCTTGACTGCGTTGACAGTGAATTGAACCACGAGAACACCGAAGGAACTTCACATTTGGGCGGGAAAACTTTGAAAGTTTGACACCTGAAACGCAGACGTTTGACATCACGTGAAAACATGTTTTGGGCGCGTGCGTTCACGGGTAGATGCAATCGACGGTAAACAACATGCCAAAGTCTCAGGTCTCTCAGGGCTGTGCGATATCCCTTACTCTAGTTATTCGGCAGTAGAGTTTAGTGTCATAGTATCATCTAATAGGCACGCCATGTTGGTGTCCCTCTGAGGGGCACTAATATGGCGACCGGAAACGAGCGAAAATATCTGGAATTTACTTTGGCTATCTCAAAGGCTTTCAGAACACACGGTGGATCGATGTGAGCCCGGGGGATACTCCGAGAAAGATTGGGTGGGGATGTGCTGCCCGCTTCCTGAAAACCTTACCCTATTTCAGACCAAACGCTCCGATTTTCCCTACCCTGTTTCAGATCTGAACAATTACAGGGGCACCCAGCGGCAAGTTTCGGCAGATATCTGTTCGGTGGAGGCTAGTTCGCCTTAGGCTTCCGGACCTAAAAGATTCGCAGTGCCAGAGGTTTTCGGAAAGGTCGTATTTGTTGTTTTTGGCTGTCAAAAGCGTCAGCTAGCATTTCGGAAAGAAAACAGTTCCCCAGAAAGTTCTTGGAAGGTTCATTTCAGCTAGAATTTTCTCAAAGGAACATTTGTTCCCTAGCATTTTCGGGCAATTAAAACTGATTTCTGCTAAAGAATCCGAACAGATAAATTTCTTCTAGCTAACCAAAACATCACTTTAAACAGACTTCAAACATCATAAGGTACTTATGCTATTGTACCATCACTTTAAAAAGCTTAAAACTGCCAATATTCATCAGTGGAAACCTTAAAATAATGGTCTAGTTTTGCTGCCAAAGACTGTAGTACTGCATTGACACTATAAATTCCTGTATTCCATCAAAGATGACGAGGATGGAAATAGATTGAAATTTGAAAAAACTGACAAGCTATGCATTAAAAAATAAAATCACCAAAGAAATTATTATGGTTAGCTCTCCCTGCTAGAATTTCAATGGAATTCATCTTGCTGATTCTGTAGGAGCATTGTTTGCACGATAACAGGTAAAAGGCAGTAATTTTGGAAGAATTCACCAAGAACAGCATAAATCCGGGTGTCGGTTGATTGGGCTCGAGGGGGAACCCTGACAATAACGACAAATAAACGGCTACTCGCAGCTTAAATGCTAACAAGGTTGTCCAAATGCTACGGCAACCTCGTCCCCAGGGTTTTGTTGAGATTCGAGTTGCGGGAACCGGAGGATTGGCGTTAAACGCTACTACTGAGTACCGTGTGAATGCAACTGTGCCTACCGCCAAACACACGAGGAAACAGCTGAGCTAAATTCCTCGTGAAGCACTACGTTAGCTCGGCCGTATCCTCTCGTGTGCGGCGAGCTTTTTGTGAGATGTTTGCCTCACGAGGTTATCAACGCAAGAGTGGATCAACGGATAGGCTAGGCGGTCTTAGGATTGTGCATAGATGGAAGGGCGGATCAGGAGATTAATGACATGACGCATGAACACATGAATCAATGGGTAAACTAATAATTAAGTAAATGAACAATAGATTCCTAAGGTGTGACGTCACAAATATTTGAATTTTGGAATAATGGAGTTTTTGAGATTCTCACAAAGATGCTCCCTTGCCCAATTTGTTTCGTTGTTTCATGTTTCTCTCTTCGCTGGCCTCTAATATCCGAGAGTTTGGGACTTTTTCGCTGCCTTTGATATCGACCAAAAGCGCATGACGTTTGACGAGGCATTTACCCTAAATTCTTGGCAAAGACGATCTTTACCTTGTTCAAGATCTCAAACGTGACCAGTCAAAGTCGAACGGTAAAGGCAATTTTTGTACAGAGCTACAATTAAACCTAACCCTAAACTTAATACAAAGTCTTACCCCAACCCAACTCCTAACTCAAGCCATGACACTTAGCAATTAGGGTTCTTAGAGCTGACCGTTTCAAAATTTCAATGCACCATTTTGCTAATGATCAGTTCCTGGTGAATTGTGGGTAGATCCAGTCCTTTGTGGGGGCAAACGGCCATTTTAGGACGTAATTTGACAATTTGAAATTGTAAATTTGACCGTTTGCCCCCACAAAGAACCGGATCTACCCACAATTCACCAGGAACTGATCATTAGCAAAATGATGTGTTGTACTTAGCCTCCCGTTAGTGACCAGTTGTCTCCGACGCGCGCCGAGGAGCCCTCTGAAAAAGCCGAGTGCGTTGAAACTGTCACACTGCGTGCGCTTATTCGCTTTTGATTGAAGACCATTCTATTGTACCAGCTGGAAATTCTATCATAAATATTCAGCGTAAAGGTGTAGTGCTTTCAAATTTTCTTGGCATGGAAATGTTCGGCACTGCTTGAGGTGTTTTAAAGTACAAGCAATCGAATGGTTATTACAGTAGTCAGGCTTGTTCAGCTCTCTCTAAACGACTGAACAAGAAACACTTAAACTTTGTGCTATCTCAACAGCTGTCTGACAACCGCCCTAACCTGCGATTAGACCTTTTTTCGAACGCGCTCGCGGGAAAGAAAGAACGCCTGATCACAGGTTAGCAATCACCCCGGCTACTGGAGTTCTTTGCCTCATAAATTCTTTTAAGATGTTATACGGGCTTAGTTGAGCATCAGGGCATGGAGTGTACGATTATCATATGCAGTATGTTACGTATGCACAGCAGACACATAAACGTATGACGTTAATCAGCCACAGGTTCACGAAATTAAATTTCCCTTTATTGACAACCTAATACGACTCTGTCTAACAGAATGTTGCCTAAAATATTTTTCCCTTCTAAAAACAATTAACGAATAAACAAATAAGAAATATAATCACTTGAGCATAAATATTTTAAAGTTAGTGCGCTATCAAGATCATTTTCCAGACGAGAATGACAGTAGCACGGTGTCAATTTAACAGCGGCTTGTGAAAATCATCTAAACAGCTGTCTTGAGATATCTTTTAACATTTACGTTCAGCCATGATAGGATTTTTTTTGTCGTATATGTAATTTTTAATAAATCAGCTGGAGTGTTTTATCAAGCCTTTAAAACACGAGGCGCAGCCGAGTGTTATAGGACTTGATAAAACACGAATTGCGAATTTATTGAACGGCGTAAAAAGCGTTACTGTATATCTATCCATTCTTACACTAAAATTGAGATTTTGGGTTATTTTGGCCTAGAAAATCGGATGTAAAATTTAGACGTGTCTTTATCAAATATAAAGACACTCATGAAAAATTAATTTCTTTTGTATTTCCTTCATGAATTATTAATGAGCTTTTTAAAGGCATGGTCATTAGAATTGTTCTTTTGAAGGTCACAATAAGTTCTGTATATACCGCCCTGATATACAACGACGATTTTGAATTTAACAGACATGTTTCGACAGAAACGTCTGCCTTCTTCACTTGTACTGAAGAAGGCAGAAGTTTCAGCCGAAACATGCCTATTAAATTCAAAATCGTCGTCGTATATCTACCGGGGGGAAGGGAGGGGGGAAGGGGGTACTCCCAGAAAAATTGGGTGGGGGTGTGCGGCCCGCTTCCTGAATCCCTTACCCTATTTCAGACCAAAATCTTCGATTTTCCCTACCCTATTTCAGACCTGACCAAAAATTCGATACCCTGTTTCAGACGCATTTCACGTACACGGTTGGCTTAAACATAACTAAAAGACAAAAAAGAAGGGCTATTGTTAATGGTGTTATCGCCTAATGATGAAGAAGTAGCTTCTTCTAAAAAGCATACTCAATTCAAGCTAGATTGCACAAATCGTATCCTATTTCAGACCAAAATGGTCAAAATTGATACCCTATTTCAGACCAAAACGGCTAAAATACCATACCCTTTGGAGCCGCACATCCCTATATAGCCCAAATAAGGGAGAACCCTCCACTAGAATATCTAAAACTAATTGTTCTTTTGTATTAGACAGTTTCAGCAAAGACAACGCAACGTCAAATGAGAACGCGAAAGCTAGCAGGAAGGACTGAACGCGACTTCCGGTGCTCAATTTGCCGTTCTGTCATTGGTCAAGTCGGTTTTAAGATCTGCGCGAGCCGTCGTCAGTGTCGTCATGTTGTCTTTTCTAAATCTGCCAACTGCAAACCGGTCTCTTTTGACTCGCTCAGTTTTTGAAGCTTTTACCTTGCTCAGTAAGGAGAACGAATACTCGAGATACGAGATACAACAGCGACCAGCATATAATTTCTCCTCACAGTGTGACTACTCAGTTGATCAAACACAAACATCTTGAGAATAAATAAAATTATCACTCAAGATGAACCTTTTTGATCCTTAAACAAATTCTCCCAATAAGCACCATACGAAATACATGAAATGCAGTGAGCGGGACATGCATATTGATATATGGACTTTTAAATAAGCCAGGACCGTAACGCCGGTTACATACGAACAAGTTTTCCTTGACAAGTCTTGACTTGACAAACTTTATTTGCTGGAGTGTAAAGAAAAACTTATCTAGGTTTTCCTTGACAAGTGCACTTGTTCAAAAGCTAGCATGCTAGGTTTTGAACAAGTGCACTTGTCAAGGAAAAACTTTACACATTGTAGAACTTGCTCGTCTGTACGGGTCGACAAGGAAAACTTGTCAAGAAAATTGTCATCTGCTGTGTAATTGAATTGCTGGCTACAGTAAATACTTGTCAAAGAAAACTTGTTCATTGGTTCACACCAGCAAATAAAACTCGTGAAGGCAATCTTGTCAAAGAAAACTTGTAGTTCATAAACATGAGCAAATGGAAATTATCAATGCCACTTGTCAAGGAAAAATTGCTCGTGTGTAACCCGCTTAACAGTGTGATTTGACACAAAAAGTGCCGAGAAAGCAGAAGTTCAGTTAAAATTTAGAAAGATATCGCTTAAACAAAGAGTTCGCTTGTGGGAAGAGTAAAATCACTGAAATTAGTGATTTTTAGACCAGTAGCCAAATAATGAATAATTTCGTATCAAAATTAAAAAGACTACATACAAACTGTTTTAAGTGGTGCTACAGTTCTAGACTGCTGGCGCCGATCCATAAACAGCGCGGTGAGCCGGGGCGGTGATCAACACAGAACAGTGCGGTGCTCCCCACTATCCATAACTTAGGGACGTGCTGGCAGTCTACTACAGTTGCAAATATGTCTCACAATTCTCATAACTAAATTCCCCCGCCCCGCTCATGGTGTCGGATGCGGGTGGCAAGTCATACGTATACTCAGTTAGCACTTGCCCTTCGTCTTTCCGCCTCGAGTCGGCTACTGGATTGCAAGGCCCTCTATTCACAGCACAAAGGGAATAACTGTTCGCATGTAACTCAGTCAAGACCGCTTCTTTCCCTTTTCAGCTTTGCTATCAGCAACCTTCTTCTTGGCCCAAACTTTTTTCGCTGGTTTCCCCTCAACAGATGTTGACGCAACCACACCCTTCACGGGCTCTTTATACTGCAGTCCACTCCTCCGAGGCGACATCTCCAAGTCACTTACAGCCACAATACTATCACCAGTCGCTGTTCCCCCGTCTCTCACATCGGCGCTATTTGCAAACACACCCATCAAGGAATCGGGGACGTGAGAAGAACCATCAATACCGTCATTAGGCTCGCTGCTACTGCTCCTCTGTTGCGCTTTCAAGGGTCTCTGTAGATGAACTTGAGATAACTCGTCCTTATTGCCATATAAGAAGGGATTTAAAGCCACTTTTTTTCGCGCCCACTTCTTCCGACTAAACCTGAAAGAGTCGATGTAGCGGCGAGGGCGAATTTTCTGCTGGAAGTGGGCCATGGCCGACAGTTCGCGCGATTGTTTCGTTTTTGGTCGAAGAATTGGCGGCAAGGAGTTTATGGCTTGCTGTCTCTCCTGCTGTCGTTTCTCGCGGGCATATTTGCAGGCAGCTATAAAAAAATAAAAGAAGTCGGGTAAACCTCGAGGTAATTCCGAATGTTTTCCCTCGATTCAGAAGATTCCTCTGAACGGTTACGGACTAATGGGCCATGTTCTAAACGAGTAATGGCCTGGGAACGAATCTAAACTTCACTGAAAATCAATGAAATTGAACTAAATCGATTCTCACATGAAAGGGTATCTCAAAATAAGCAGTTTCAGCAAGTTTGAGTAGGTTTGGTTAAAAGACCGCCAGATAACATGCATTTAAAACCTAAACAAATCCCACACAAACGTCTCTATTTTGGAAAGTGTGTCCCTGCAAATCATACTGTCTCTAATTTTCACAATTTTCAAACGCATTTTTTCAGCTCCAATGCAACTGAACAGCGTCAAAGTTGGTTAGATGACCATTTTTGAGATGCTCTTTCGTGCAGTAGAAACAATTTTTCCAATCGATAAATTTTAAAACCTCGTTCCCAGGCCCTCACTCATTTAGAACATGGCCCATATATCTTTAACGCGTCGATGACACAGAGGTTACCGGCAGTTACCACCAGTAACCACAAAAAACAAAAAACAAAAACAAAAGCCAAAGGAGAAAAGAAGCTCTTGTAACTGCAGGAATTTACAATTAAGTCTTATCTTTTGGGTTCATTAATTTAAAGAGAAACGTTCAGTCAGGAATCCATGGAGATTTGCCCAGTGCTAGGAAACACTTCAACCTTGAATGCTTACCGAATTTCATGAAGCCTTTACTTCAGATCTTTAATGAAAATAACTGTAAATTTCTCACATAAAATTAGTACAAAATTCTCTATTTTGGGGGGAGGGGGGGACTATGCTTGTGAAGGTATTGAATAATTACATCTTTCACGAATTTAACCACGCTTAAAAAACTCATTAATAATTCATGAAGGAAATACAAAAGAAATTAATTTTTAATGAGTGTCTTTATATCTGATATAGACACGGCTAATTTCTAAGCCAAAATAACCCAAAATCTAAAGTTTTAGTATTAGAATGGATAGATGTTCAGTAAAGCTTTTTAAGCCGTTCAATAAATTCACAATTCCTGTTTTATCAAGTCCTAAAACACTCAGGTTCGCCTCGTGTTTTTAAACTTGATAAAACACTCCTGCTCATTTAGGGGGAGCAGGGATGGCGCAGTGGTGAGAGCACTCGCCTCCCACCAATTATTATTATTAGCAGTAGCAGTAGTAGCAGCAGCAGCAGCAGCAGCAGCAGCAGCAGCAGCAGCAGCAGCAGCAGCAGCAGCAGCAAGCAGCAGCAGCAGCAGCAGCAGCAGCAGCAGCAGCAGTAGCAGCAGCAGCAGCAGCAGCAGCAAGCAGTAGTAGTAGTAGTAGTAGTAGTAGTAGAAACTTGTGGTATATCGCTTTTATATAATGATTCAGAAGACGCGCGAAATTGCCATGAGTTTATTGGAGCAATAAACCTTAGCTGATTGACCAATCAAAGCACGTGCATTGATTTGGTTATGATATAATACTGACTAATTACATCTTTCAATTGACCACGCTTAATTAAAATTTACCATCTGACTTCACTCTCACTGCCGATAAGGTACTTTTCGCAGTGGATGAAAGACATCCATCTACGATTCAAGAATATGGCATCAAGGTTAGAAGGAAAAAAACATCTGGAAGCATGAAGTTACCTTTTCCTTGCTGCAAGGCCGGTATCACATCAAGTTGAGCCCAGCAGGGAGTGCTTACATCGTCTTCTCCATCTTTTATAAAGCTAAAGTAGATGGAAGCGCTGGACACGATCATATCTTCTATCTTTGGGTCAAAATTCGTGGCATGGAGGCAGTGGTGACGCACAGAGTCCGCGAAGGCGTCCCAGTCAAACACCTGAAGTGAAGATAATGTTAAGATATCCAAGTTTATAAAAATACTCACCAGGGAATGTTACTGTTTCTAGCAATCTGATAGGTTACCCTCTGACGGGCTGACTTCAGCCATCTCCCTTGACTTCAAAGTTTCTATAAATGGCAACGGCCTATCAACCATAGGCTCGATTACCGCTGCTCATTTGGGTAAGGAGTATCCTCCTCGAGAAGATCTTTTCGGGGGATGAGCACGGGCTCATTTCCCGAAACAGCGGCTGGTAGTCGAGCTTATATCTACCAGTGTTCACTTCAAACTGACAGACTCAAGGAAATGTTTTCTTTGTTCACGTTCTCACCCGATGCATATTAAAAACTTCTTCCCTTATCCTCGGTTTCTCAAACTTCTACGCTTAAGCAGTAATGACTCTGACTCAACAAATCATGGGAGACATGAGAACCAGTCGGTCACAGCGTACAGATACGTCGCAGCCAATAAAATGACAGCTTAGTTGGCAGACGACCAATAACATCACGGCTTAACTAATAGTAACATATCACGACTTGTTTCACCAATCAGGTCAATAGTCAGAGACTTACTACCATTAAGTGACGATACACAACTTAACTCTGATGATTACTTCCGCTCGCGTTGGTGGGGTGTCAGTCAGTGTCACCTCTGTTAAACAGACGTACAAAGGACTACACTCTCCCAGACGGTTGTACTTTACCTACCTGGAGCGTTGCATCCTTTTCCAAAGCACCTCTTGATGCAATCACTTCATCAGATAAAAAGTGACCCTAACAATGATCGAAAAAAAGACCGTTGGCGAATTTTTTTCTCATGTTCTTTTAAATCGGATGCTTTTCTCTTTGGCTACGTAGTTTTCCCCTCGTTCTTAGTAGTAGTAGAAAGGAGAGCGGGACTTGTGGGTCCGAAGGGTAGAAGGCCCTTTGCTTCCATTGGGTGCAATGGGTGCAGAGAGGAGAGGGGGTGGGGTGGGGTGGGGTGGGGGTGGGGGAGCGCTGTCGAACCCATGTTTCTGTCGAACAAATAACTGCACCCGGTGTTTAACATAGCTCTAACTTTGAATGTTTGGGTTTTACGGTAGAG
Organism: Pachyseris speciosa; assembly: GCA_016490735.1. Taxonomy (NCBI): domain Eukaryota; kingdom Metazoa; phylum Cnidaria; class Anthozoa; order Scleractinia; family Pachyseridae; genus Pachyseris; species Pachyseris speciosa. Next base: position 631,016 of record JAEMWC010000379.1, read on the forward strand.
TTCCGAAAGGATCGGCTCCCGTTACTTTCGGAAATAGCAGGCCTTAGGAGCTGCAACATCCGGGTAGCCGCTATTTTAGAGTAGCCGTTACTTTCGGTTAGCTGAAATACGTGAGTAATTGAAGTAAAAATGTAAAAACAACCGCGGAATAAGCATAGTGTCACTTTAATTCTCTCTTTCCCATCGAATCTTCGGAATTCTTATACATGCAGTAAAACGCTCTGCTGTTCCGTCTCCATGGCGCTTGAGGAAACGTACATGTAGTTTCTAGGTCTTTCAATGATTTCTTAGGCTCTGTCAATTCTTTCGTCACCAAGACATCGTGCTTACAGGGAGTCGCTGGTCACCATGGTATTTTCTACTGGAGGTTATTTTCGAGGAGCCGTTCCTTTTCAAATTAGTAGAAAAGCTGGAAAGGCAGTTTCGGTGGGGGAGGGGAGGCGGGGTGGTTACTTTAGGAATTCTAGGATAAATGAATTGATAAGATAAATTGACTATTATAAATCGATTCGATGAGAGGAAACGTTTCGCAGAGGGAAGGGCTAGCGAATCTCTTTATGGTGGCAAATTTACTTTGTCAACTCAGAGCAAACAACACAAAGCATTTGCTTTGACTCGTCTACAGACGCAGCACCAAGGTTTCTTTCGAACTTCAACCCTCCATTCTAATTAATATATGTGTTGTTGCACTTATCTTTATGCTCATGACTTATAATGAAAAAGGGAAAGAAAAAACATTGGGGCAGTGGAGAGGAGGGTTCAATTTTCGCTCCCGATCCACTTTTTTCGCAGCAAAATAACGAAAACGCTCGCTTCGCAGGGTACTGGGATTTGTTCGGATGCTGTAAACTACAAACTATCACATTTTCTAAAACTTTTACACCCTGGGTTCACTATCACAACCGTCTTTAGTTCTTCAAGGTGTTTTGACCAACCTTTACGAAAATGGAATTCTTGCTTCCTCGAGTCGCCCAGACATTTCCTTGTTCATCATTTACAATCTCAATTCCCTGTACAGCACAGAAGAAATGAGGCCAAAAATGCTTAGAATGACGAAGGGAAGCCCCTCATGGGACACGATTGCTTAACCAAAAAGGGTTACGACATCGGGTGAAAAATCAACCTCGTTCCCAGGGTCCTCTCTCTTCCTCCCTCCAGAAAGTACCCTGGTTGCCGCTGGTCACGTATCCATGTGAACAAATCACATCCGCACAGAGGGTGGGTCCTGGGTAATGGCAACGAAGGTACTTTCTCGAGGGAGGAATTGATACATAAAACTGTTGGCATAGTCCCTTCAACTGTTAGCTGTTGAGTAGTACTTTCCTGTGGTACTTTTAAATTACGTTGTACAAGAAGGTTGGGGCGGTTTTAAAGTCTGCGCATGATATATATCGTAAAGTTAGGCCACTGATCTAAAAGCTATTTAGCAGCACTTTCCTGTGGGGCTGTTTATTATGCTGCACATGCTAGTATTTGAATTAGTGGACAAACGCCAGTGTTTAAGGACTCCGCAAATTAACAAGATTAAGTGCTCACCTTTCCAACATACGCTCGTATTTTTGTAACTTTTGCATCAGAACTCGGTGGCAGCGATCCCAGGCCGATTCTGCAACAAAGCACCGTGATTGATTATACCTGATATTAGGTGAAGAATAGCATAACTCAGAAAGTGGTGTTTTACTGAACTACATTCTGAGAGATGTATATCAATCGAAAGTGCAATAATGTAAAGTAGATCACAGCAATTTCCAGTTATTCTTCCATGTCCATTCCGTTTATCCAACGTAGCGTTGTTAATAGCCTCAGTGCATCAGAAAAGTGTAAATTCGTGTAATCAAATTCAAGTGCGCGAGCATGCTTCATATTTCAATTGTGCAAGTTGATTTTGTCCGCGTTAAAACAATCGGTCAATACGTCAGGTGTACGTTCGTCAAGATATGAAGATCTTAGGAAGTTCGGAGAGCACTCAAGAAGCTAGAGTTGCTCCGGCTACGCTCCGAGCAACTCTTACGCATCTTTCGTATAACATGTACCTTGTCACGTCAAAGGAGTTGCTTGAGCTATCAATAACAATTGAGGGGCGATCAATGGTGAACTCAGCTCGAGGGTGCTCTCTCTCAAACAACGTGATTTTACACCAGACCAGCGGCGCTGCTGTGTCATACTCATCTGATTCCTGTTAAAAAGGAGTTGACACAATCAGGTCTTAAAGGTTCAATTTGTTTGTTTTATTTATTTTATTAGCTTCGCCATTCTTCGCAGGGTCACCGCAACAGCGTGAAGCCAATTACTGCGGGCCCAAGTGAGTAGGTTGGACACTAGGGGTGGTCACTGCCAGAGTTTTGTTACGTTCTTAGTAGTTCTTTAACGTCCCACAGATTTAATTAAGAAGAGCTTGTGAGACGGGGCCTATGGTTTATCGTCCTTATCCAAGAAGACTAGAAAGTCTAACCATTTGCAGGTGTCATTATAAAGGCAGCACTTTCTCCTCAAATATTTAAAGACCCTGAGTGTTGGTCCGGCCGGGGTTTGAACCCGCGACCTCCCGCACGGTATTCCGGTGCTCTACCAACTGAGCTAACCGGTCGGCGGTTTCTAAGGTGCCTGCGTGGCCAGCGCCAAAAGGCGCGAGGAGAAGTCAAGGCAGATTCGCGAACGCGAGTGGACATGGAACAGGAGAAGGTGACTCCTCCTTTCCCTCTTGGACTCGTGTTTGCGAATATCCCCTCTCCCTCCCCTCCCCCCCCCCCCTTTCGGCACCGGTCAAACTGATTCTAGCGAACCAGTTTACTGTCCACGGACAGCTTCTCGCCGAACGTTCCTCAATGGACCCCAAAACCCTTCAATTATGCGAGCAGGTTGGTTTTCAAGATGGACTATATATTGTTTGCTAGTCTAAAAAGTAAATTTTCAAAGAACAAAATATGACACCAGGCGTTGAGAAATAGGATTTGAGAAAATTTCAAATTCAATTTGTCCAGAAGAAGAGAAGGAAAGATCTCGGCGTCCATTTCAATGTAATTTAACTCGCAAGTTGTCTTGGGAACTTTCTAACGACTTCCTTTTTAACAATCCTCATTAGTTGATATGGTAACGTTCTCTAAAAGACGAACAAACCCAGTTCTGGATTAAACGTTATCAATGAGATCAGATTCAAAACCGAATAGTCTTTTTCATTTGGTTGATATGAGACAAACGTCCTAAATTCTGCTTGAGAATAATGTTGGGAAAGTAGCGATGAAGACTTCAAATGTGGCGAGAAAGCAAGAAAAGCTTAAGACATAAAAATAGTTAGCGAAAGTCGAAAATCATGATCGACACTGAGGTCATTGTCACTAGCCAAATTGGGGTTTGGTGCAGTTTCTATTGCGCTTCACCGCTTAGGTGCATATCAAACGTTCACAGTTTTCACCTACTTTTCCTCGTTTTTAACAACTCCGAGGGCACAACGTTTACCCGAAATTGCAAAAGAACGTTCAGTCACCTTTTTTAACCGGTATGTGCTCAGGAAATAGCTTTATTTCAGTATGTGGCCAGCAGTGGTGGTGTTTTGATACATGCAATTCTCTCCATATACCGTGAAAGTAAACTTACCGTTTGCCAGCGAACGACAATTTGCAGAAAGAAATGTGTCAGGGTGAAGACTATTGGGACTATTCCTTACACAAAGATATGATGCCATTTTTGTTTGTTCATGAACTCTTATAGTGAAATAAAATAAGGCTGAAACAGAGAGAGAGAGAGAAACCTAGCGTTTAGGTACCCCTCCCCTCTCCTCCTTAACCCCCCATCCCCACATAAACTCACATCTGAAAAGGCTGATCCAATGGACGTGATGGACATCATGGATACATCAGACAATCTTGACTGTGGGGGCCCGGGACGGGTTGGTGTGCTTGTGCTGAAAGCATCTGCAATGGAGCTGCTTGCTAGGTCTGATGTCCTCTTCTGGGGTGACATAGGACGGGGAGACAGGGGCGGGAATCCATCCGGGATGTCTTTAAAATCAAAACCTATTGAAAGCAAGAAGGAGGAACGGATTGTAAGGTGGCTGGTCAATTTAATTGACTAGATAAATATTATAGTAATGTATACAATAAAAAAAGAGTAATTGCACCAGCGCACACTGCATCAGCGTAAGAAAACTGGGTTCAAAAAAAGATTAACACTAAAATAAAAATTGCGTCTACTTATAGACAAACTAGCACGCTTAAATACAATACATGTTTGTTGTCAAATAAGTTTCTAGCTTTGTGACTTTATATATATACCATTATCCTATGAAAAAGTGTTTTCTGTGGACGATTTTTCAAATTAAAGCAGTGGCAGAGGAGGGGGTGGGGTTACAAAACAATCATTTGAGTGGGGGTGGGATAGGCGACAAGCGTTGAGTTGAGTTGAGCAGTCCCTGGCTTTGTTTGGGTGCATGGGGAGGGTTGATTTCCTTTCCGGTCCAGAACAACGTTGGGAGTCACATTTGGTTCTAGACTGCACGATACCGCCTAATACGTGAACACGTTAGGCGCGTAACACCGGCAAGAGTAGAGCCTTGCACGCTAGCCTCCCACGCCGGGGCATGTCATCTAAACCCAGATGAAGGGCCAATGCACAACAAACAAAAGAGCACGCACAAAAATATCAATAACGAACAGCAAATATCAGTCAAGTGAACAAAAATGACTGCAGTCTGCGTTGGTTTTCTTTCTTTTCTGTAACTCAAAGATTATGATCACAAACTCTTTTTACACAGTTTTATATATAGACGAAAAAAATAAAGAGTAGAGATTGCAGACCTTTCTGCTGTGAAGGCGAGGATGGACTCTTGTGCTTTAACGCGTCTGGACTCCAGGGCTGCATCTGTAGTGGAGACGTTTAGAGGTGAAAAAATAACTACCGCCAACAATACCGCCGTTAACAAAATTAAACGTTCTGATGAATAATTCTCTCATGCGCTGTTTAAAACGCAATGTAGCAAAAGGACTGTGACATGTGAACCTCTAAGCCTAAAGACACGAACTTTGACGTTTAGATGACAGCCACTGAGTAATACTGTACGACAGCCCAATCAAGTCATCCTCATCACAGACTGAGATTTTACCTCTTTGAGCTAAACCCTAAAGTGTGACCAATCAAGATAAAGCTTATGAGCAGTATGTTCCTTGATCTGCGATCAGCTCCAATTGTACCATCGCTCTTACGTCCTCTTATATTTTTCGTGTCGCCTTTCCCGCGGGAAAGACTTACCATCTTAACGGCAACAGAGCCTGATTGCAAGTTATACGTTCCTGCAGTACCGTCATTTTTCTGAACAAGGTGATGGTTCTAACTTTTGAGTCTGCGGATGAAATGCTTAAATGTGACTACTGATTCAGAGACAACAGCGTTTGAGAAGAAGCGCTTTGCTGCTGTGCAGCAGTTTGAGCAAAAGGGCTCAAAGGCGTGGTTTAAACGTTAGGTTTACCTCGTTCACTTTTAGCTTTTGTTTTGCATCTTCTTCCATCACTTGGTTGGAAATATGCTCAAACATACCCTCACTTCGCTTGCCAATCTACGAACATAAAAGCACGCATAAAAAGAATCCCAGTCAAGTGTTTTAAACCAAAACCATCACGCAAACAGCACAGTGAACCAATCAGAATTAAAAACAAATGCATCCGGCCGGCGCCAAGCGCGGGAAAATGCGTGCAATGCAGTCACAATTCGAGGGGGAGGGGGGGGGGGGGGGGGGGTTGATTTCGCATCTCATTGGTTGAAAAAGTGGTGGGCGGTTTTGCAAACCGATCACAGACAGTGGCACAGCAAAACCAAAGTAAACACTTTTCAGATACTCACATGACAACCAGCGAAAATTTGAAGCTGGTGACAAGCACAAACAAAGGCAGCGGAATCGGTACCCGAGAGCAAACGAGTTGTCAGTTGTTCAGTTGTTAATACAAGGCACATCAAGAAGTTGACCTTGTCACTGGAGCCTAAGTAGTCTTTCCACGACATTTGTTTATAATTGTTTCCAGGACTCGCAGCGGTTAAGCAGCACGTTTGAGCAAGAGAGAAAGGGACTGAAATTGTCTGAAAATGTCATCGTCGTCGTCGTCATCATCATCATCATCATCATCATCATTGTTGTTGTCTCTTTTATCACAGTCTTTGCTGGTGTTCTTTTTGTGCATCAGCCGGGCGCAAAATACACTGAGCACCTTTCTGAGGATTCGCGCAGATCCCAGCATGCAGATCTTTTGAATCTCTGTCATAGTAGCTCTCTCTGATACTTTCTTGATGTTTTCCACCATACCCTTCTTCACTGTACCAAGCGCACCAACAACCACATTATTATTATTATTATTATTATTATTATTATTATTATTATTATTATTATTAATATTATTATTATTATTATTATTTATGATGATGATGATGCTGCACACATAACGTTTATGCTCTTGCAGATGTTACACCAAATTTAAGACCAAAGAAGTGAGCCATAGCCAATGGTCAAAGGTCCTTTGGGTCATTCCTTCTCCTTCAGCTTTCTAGCACCTTCCTGAGAATCCTTGCTGTTCCTAGCAAGGCTGTTATTTATTTATTTAATTTTTTTTTGCAACAACCCCGTCCTGGTGCTAATTCCTAGCTTCGCAAGCCATGCATCTAACCTTTTATTTATTATTCCAAGTGCACCAACAACTATCGCTATCACATCTAGATGTCTGTTCCCCCATTATTATTCTGATTATTAAGATGATGGTGATGATGATGATGATTATCAGTATCATCAGTCAAGGTTGTGTTCTATTTGCAACCAGTTTCCCTAAACTAGATTTGATGAGATATGCCTTCTATCTACTATGACTCACCGAGTCTAGAAACTTTTTTACAGCATTTTCTTGTGTCACTTTCAGGTGTCTCAGCCGAGAATAGAGTCTCCTGGCCTTCCAGCCTCTAAAAGCTGGGTACGGAAAAAGAATTAGTCTAGCATCTTCAAAAGAGCTGGGTGGATACGCCGCAGTAACCTGATCATGTGCCCTTGGTAGGCGCTTTGACCCAGCGACATGTCGCCCAAGCAGACCACACGATGTGACTTATCGCAAAGACGTATCCTTGCGACTTGTCGCCGAATATGTCCCGATCTTATCGGGTAGCCAACAGTTTGATCAGCCCACGTGAGATGGCTGAGACTAAGCATATCCGTTAAAAATCATTTTACGTTATAAGCAGCGTATTTTAGAGTTCTCAATAGCGTAATACTTCACTTGTAAAAATCCTCGCTGCTCTTATGTAGCCAAAGGAAGTAAAAAGGAACCTTTTTCCAGTGTGACAAAAGTTTGGGGTGAAACTTCGTCAAAGAAAACCCTAACATTTTCATTACAATTCAAACCAAATTCTTGCTTGCTGTTTCAATAACATAATGAAGGCAATTAAGGAAAGATAATAATAAATAATAATAACCATGAATAAAAAACTTAATTTCAGTGTCGCTGTATTTAGCTACAAGTAAGCTAATTAGGGACACCTCGATAAACTAAAAATAAACCTATACAAAATCATCCATACATACAAATTAAAAGTGATCTGATCAATATTATGAGTTACAAAGTGTGCAGCAACCACTATTGTTGTCAATAAGGCTTGAAAGATCCGCTAGTTTTCGTATTTTTGCCTTGAATTCTGTGAGGCTTGTTCACGTCCTTAGATTTACACTGTACCTTTCTGTATCACCACAGCAACTGCGGCATATTGGTCCAGAAGTGCATTTAACCTTTCCAAACACCAGATGGTAAGGAACACCTGTGAGGAGATTAAGAAACGTTCAAGTCGTAAGTAATAAATTTAGTAATTTACAGTTGTTACTCTTAAATGAGGCCTTACAATGGGTAGAAGCGACGAGCGACATGTCTTCTAGAACAGGTGACAATCTTCTCCCAAAACACCAACAACCGACAGAAATTGGCAGTAAACGCGCGACAAATTGCGACAGCGACAATTCACTTTCCATTCCTGTTTGTTTTCGTTGCGACAGCGACATTTGTCCCAAACGAAACAAGCGACAGACAGAGTCGTAAACGAGCGACAAAGCGACACCAGACCACCCCTTGGAAGGCTTCTTAAATGAAGTGAGTATTCTGAGAACAGATCATTTCTAAGAAGAATAAGAATGTTGACGATTTTTATGCCAAGCCAGGGTGTCCTGTTGCGTACTTCAAAGCCATCCGGATAGTAACAAAAGACTCCCAAATATTAACCAGAAAAAGTCTAAGATCATCAGAAGTCCCGAGAAGATGTCGCTAAGCTACACCTTTCCAAACAGCAAACACCGAAAGCAACTTTTGGTGAGGTTACGGGATTTTTGGGAGACAATTAGATTAATTACCAAAAAAACAACAGAATTATTTCCGAAGATGACATACGCAACATTTTCTAAGATTTTCGAAGTTTTCGAGTCATAAGTCTGTTTTAATGGCATATTTCTTTATTCCTCGTAAACTATATGTTAGTCTATACTAACTAGCTCTAACAATTAAAACACTTGGTGTTTAGCTAAGTGCGCAAATAAATCTATCATTTGTGCAAGACCAGAACATGATATTTTTTCTTGGCGAATTAATGTGTTGAGAAAATTACATCCTCTTTTACCTTCGTTTTTGCCATCTTCCAGCCTCTGGGATCAGCCAAATTGCGAAGCATTTTCAGGCAAGTCTGCTCCATGTCTTTGATAAATACAAGCGGATGCAAACCGATGATGATACCAAATCTGTTGATTCAACAGTACAGTGTTAGAGCAGTTTTCAATTGAGTGTCGAAAGTAATTATGGTTTTGCTTTGGTTTTGCATTGCTTCGCTCTGTGATTGGCCAAGAAAACTCGCGCCACTTTCTCAACCAATGAGAAGCAAAACCAAAACCAATTGTGACTTGCACGCGCGTATTTTCCCGCGCTTTGCACCGGCTACATGTAATTGCTTCGTATTCTGATTGGCTCATTGCATTGCTTACTTCTGTTGTGATTGGCTGGAGTAATTGCTTTGGTTTTGGTTTTACGACACTCAATTGAAAAGCGCGCTAATACTGAAAGGCGATTAAAAACTGATCAGCGCTGCACTGGTATCGCAAGGCCATAAATCCGTTCAAGTGAATTCAGAGCTTCTTTTAGCAACCGCGCTTTGATTACAATGAACGACCTTTCTTGCGTGAAAACGGTTTTGTGTTTTGTCCATCAATATGTGCACTGGTGCACTGGTGAAAGGCCGGAGATTAGAACTGACCCACTGAAAGCTGTCTCTCTCTCACACACACACACATTTCATTGAATTCCGTACATAACTGTGATGTTTCGTCATGAACTGACGCAGTTTTGTTCCTCAGAGGGCCTAAATAACAGTCAAGGTGCACCCATTGGTAGCTCAACGCGCACTGGTATCACAAGGCCAAAGATGTAAGTCATGACTGCTTTTTGGAACTACTTTAAGTGAGTACCTAGCAACGATTGAGTTTCATGTATTAACACAGTCTTGTTTCTCAGAGAGCCTGAATGACACGCAAAATGAACCCCCGCCCACATTGATAGTTCATTGCTGCACCGGTGAGGTGCTCAAGGCCACAGAGAGATAGCGAGTAGCGTAGCCAATCAGAGAAGGGCATTCGTGAGAAAACGCTCGTAAATTTATATTAGTGCGCAATAAAACGATTTTGTTGCTCAGACAGCCTTGATGACAACCACGGTGCACCCTTGTTGCCATAGCTACTCACGGCTTTCCCACCTACAACTTGTAGGTGGGGGTAATCAGAGTAAGAGTGTGCAATGAAGCCGGGATGAAGTGAACGCTGGATGTCTTTGGGAAGTATACAACCACTAGGTTTATAGCATAAAGGACGCATAAACATAAGCACTAGCAAGCATGCTTGCTTTCTTGTTGCGTTGCAGTAGTAATGCTTCGGTCGTCATATTCAGGCCATGTTGCAAGGCACTATCTTTCGCAGAAAAATCATTTTTGCTGCCTCTTTCTCGCGAAACGCTAAAATCGTCAAGTTGAAAAAATTAAACACCAAACCAGCAAAATTCTACATGTTACTGACATCAACTGTAAGACAAACCTTTGAATGAATGCATCAAAGGTAAACCACACAGGATACCCAAGGTTCCTGATGCGCACTGTCTGAACCAGAGCTAAGGATCTCACTTGGGTTAGAACCAAATCAGGATCAAATTGACCAGGAGACTGGTGCCAGCTGGGCTTGATGCATCTGAAGATTAAATGGCAGGAAACACGTCACAGTCAATACCTTGATATACTAACGTACAAGTCACTTATAAACCTAATACAGTCGAACCTCTCTTTACGTCCTCCTCCGGTAAGCGACCGCTTTTCCAAAGTATCAAAATGTTCCCTCTCAAATCACTGTAATTGGAGCCTCTCTTAAGTAACGGCGACCACTTTAAGACAGAACTTACGGTTTGAAATTTTCAAATTTCGACCACTTGTCACAAATGCGTCACTTGACGCAAATGTCGCAAACCGATATATTACCAGACTTACAACACACATGTACGTAGTAAACCGAAATGCATTGAATATTTTGTTATCCCGAGAATTCATGCATGATTCCATCAGCTAATCATTTCTGGTCTTCAAAGAGACGACCCAGGTTATCGTGAGGGACAATCGTGATCAAAATAATTGAAGTTGATGTGACGGACCATTGAATGGGTGAGTTAGTGAATTTGAAATGCTTGGACCTTGGAAAAGAAGTCGGTGGGTGGGAAAATGGATGAGTTCAATAAAGCCGTTGACACAGCGGATTAACGCACGAGGGGAAGTAAAGGTGAGAAAAAATAAAAAGGAACGGAAGAAAGGAGAATAACATAAAGAGGAAAGTAGGACTCCAGGAGTGAACTGAGGGAGAGAGAGCAATGTACTTTCAGTTCACAGATTCCGCTCAACCATCAGGGTGGTGTCGCACTCATATAGCCATATAACAATAGAGTGACGAGTAACCAATGAGAAATGAGTGACGTCAGTAAATACCGACCAATAAGAAAGGAGCAAACGAAAATATTCCAATGAATGTTGTGCCGCGTAGCACTAGGAACACAAATAGTGGAACAGAGAATTAACTCTGAAGTGTAAATTAAAGTGCTACTTAAACCCATGAATAACCCACTGGGCGTTAGCCCTAGTAAAGGGAAACAGGGAACCACACGAGGCAAAGAAAAAATCTTTTGACCTCGGTGGGAATCGAACCCACGACCTCCGGATTAGATCTACCGTTACTCTGCCGACTGAGCTACAAGGTCGCACAGAGAAAGTCGGGGACGATTTTAGATGGTGAATCGCGGCAAAGAGAAAGTAAGGGTACATATGAATGTTGTGCCGCGTAGCACTAGGAACACAAATAGTGGAACAGAGAATTAACTCTGAAGTGTAAATTAAAGTGCTACTTAAACCCATGAATAACCCACTGGGCGTTAGCCCTAGTAAAGGGAAACAGGGAACCACACGAGGCAAAGAAAAAATCTTTTGACCAAGCTCCGGACATGACATCATTAACAACGAAACAGACATTTAATAAAGCCTTCGAAGAAAATACACAATGAAACGAAATAAACGTTGCAATTAACGAGCTAAAGCCGTAAAACCCGCCCGGCAAAGATGATTTTTGAAAGAAGCTCGCCTGGTTCAGCAATTTAAATACAGAAGAGGAAAGAGAACAGAGAGAGCCAAGATATTGACGAAAAACAAACTGCAGTTTAGTGTACTCTCGCGCTATTAGCGAATTTGATTCAGTGGTCCGGTTTGTTTTCCTTCTTCCTTCTTAGCGTTAAACAATTCAAAACCACTCTGTTTAGGTGACCTCAACTACTGTCAATTTCTTACATCCATAAGCGCAATGTTCAACGGCACTACCTCATGTCCACAAGCAACGTCCAGTCTTTACTTCTTATATTGAAACAAAATTATTGAGCAGCACTTTGCTGTATCATTCTACGTTGGCAAGATTTTGACAAATAAATTCTCTCGTTGAAAACAGGCGATCGTTTGTCAGCAGAGGAAAGGTTTTTACCTGGAAATCAGGTAGCGTTTCTTCGCTTCTCAAATTATGCCCACTGAATAGATTTATTCAAAAGAGCTTCCAGGTTATTGTTATGAAGACGTATCCAGGCGATCCCAATGGGAGAAAATGATGAACAAAAGTTCAAAAGTACTGCGTGGTACTAATACGGGTGAATGTGTTAAAAACAAAAGGTAGTGAAGTGCAAAGACAAACCATAAGTTTCGGGCTTAGCCACAGGTAGCCCAAACGCTGTTGTGTTTAAATATAAGGGTTTGTATGGGAATTGCAATGTAACCTAAATATTCCGCTAAAATGTTCATAGATTGCAATTCCCATACAAACCCTTATATTTAAACACAACAGCGTTTGCGCTACCTGTGGCTTGGCCCTTCATCAGTGATATGTAAACGATTTGAAATTGCGCACGACAACAACCAATGCGTGAGGAAAGACGTTTGATTTTTAAAAACTGCTCACGCAATAATGTGTGCGCGCGCGTGTTAAGTCTCAAAAGAAAGAAAAGTTAATGTTCAGGGCCCAGTTGCTCGAAGCATGGTTAGCGCTAACCGGGATTAAATACCTTGACAACCTATATGTTTTAATACATCTTAACCAATGGTTAGGGCTAACCATGCTTCGAGCAACTCAGCCCAGGCCGCGTGGTCGGGTAGTTCCCATCTTGAAGACAAATTGCATTTCCAAACGTTTCCGGCGGATGTTATTGCCGGAGCAGAGCTTGATACAACGAATCTCAGCATCAAACGACACCAACACCAACAACAACAACAACAATCGGAAAAATAAAGAGAAATCAATTTCTGTGACTGCCAAGTGTTATAACTGGTAAACTATAGATATGTTGAAGAGGCCGAGCATACAAACCCAAGCCGAGCATACAAACCCAACAGTAATTCTAACCTTAATCTACCCCTGGCCCTAAAGCTAAACCGGCTGACCTGTAACCCTATACTGCTCCAGAATTTTAGTTTGATTGCCTTTGATTCGCATAAAAGGTTTGACAAAAGTACGCGAGGTGAAACTCTTTTGACCACTTTTGGAGCGTTTTTAAAGTCCGTAACACTTTTCACACCCCTTTGATAGTTTTTTTTAACCTGTGCCAAAGCAGGAGCCTGTCCAAAGTTATTAATCCTTGGATGCGCATCAAGGTTAACTATATACACATCAAAGCAACATTTGACAGCAATTTTTCGCCGCCCTTGATATCAACCAAGAGCGCATAACCTTTAATCAAGCCTTTACATCATTTGACCTTATGCTTAAGGATTGGCAAAGACGGTCTTTACCTTCATCAAGATCTCAAAGGTGGCCATTAAAAGTCGAGCGATGAAGGCAATTTTTTGTATAGCGTTACCCCTGACACTAAACCCAACCATTTTTTTCTTGTACAGTGGATGGTCGCTTATGGGAGGTGCGACTGTATATTATGTCATCGACACCACCCGAAACTCCTCGGAGATCACTGGGTAATTTAGTCAGCCTGTGTTCCAATACTCAAGGCCTCCATTAAAGTTTGGGATCATTGGGAGTTGGGGACATTAGGTGGTACCAGAGGCCATCCTACCGCGAAAAAAAGCGACAAAAAAACGCAATACCGTGTAAAATAGACTGCGAGCAGTCTCTCTTTTCTCCTAGTTCGGTAGCGCGCAATGGGTCTAGCGCTCGGCTACCGGCAAATTTGCGAGGAACCGCGTAAAAGGCGATGTTCTTTTTCCTGCCTCTGCCCAGTCCCTCCTCTTTCCCTTCTCTAATTTGCATATTTTTACCGTCCATTCGCGCAGATGATCTGAGGGAAAAAATGTGACCGCTCGCAGTCTATGACGAAATATCGAACGCATTTACCAACGCCAAATTAACACCGTCACCACAACACGAGAAAACCACCGTACAGTAAGCCCCAATGCCACTTCTTCGGAATGATCAGCAC
>JAEMWC010000379.1:650000-672500 GCA_016490735.1 Pachyseris speciosa
TTTCTGTAGTGCCTCGTTTTTCATTAAGGTTAGTATATTAAACTGCCACACCTTTCGGACTTTTGGTTTCTGTAAAAAATTAAGATTTTTCCAGGCTTTGGTGGCCTGCTCATCCCAGAGCCTCTACATTACAAAAAAGAAGACTGCACCAAGAATGTAAACATCACTATGGCACTGATCTGTATGTAGAAAAGCAATGACGTTAAACGCAACTTCATACCTTTCAGGTTGTAACGCTAGGAATCCTGTCCCTGAGATTTTTGCTTTGAACAGTCTGCTGACAAATTCGTTACTACTACCTGCGAAGAAAAATAAAATAGTCCAAACGAACTCCATCGTTCTCCATAACTACGCCTTTCGGGATACCTCCTGCGTTTCAAAACCTGCATTGTACTCAACGCACAGTAGGGCACCTGCTACATCTCAGTAACGTATAGATGTGCGGAGATAGGAGGCTGGATGAATTCATAAGCACTTAGGTCGACACAATGTTTTAGGGATACTGATTTTGGGCTTTGATCGTAATCGTAGATGTCCAAGAAAAACTAAAGTTATTTCGCATTTAAAAATTTCAAAGGTCGACCCCTAGAAAAACGAGATAATAAATAACTCAGAAATGGACACCTTGTCAGTCACTAGAAATCCATTAACCTGGCTGGTCTTATGATGATGCCATGTAGGCTGCTAAAAGCGCCTTTCAAATTGTGTCACTACTGCATGATATATTTCTTCTAATCGTTTGGCTGTATGCCGTACCACTTGTTAACGAAGGGCAGATCCCGGGGAGGGGGGGGGTACTCCCTATAATGGCCTATATGGGGGACTCTGCCCGAAAGGGGTACCTTTTTCACGCTTCAGGTATATGAAAGGGTAGGGATTTCACGACTTGAAGTATATAAAAGGGTCGGGAAATCTGTCATTTAGGTATTTAAAAGGGTCTTTCCTTAAAATATTTCGAACACATACCTTATGACTGTACTATTCCAGTAGAAGGTATAAGAAAGGGGTACCATTTGTCAATGGAAGGTATACGAAAGGGGTACCTTTTCTGTCACAAATGGTACATAAAAGGGTAAGGGGTCGGACCTCGGGGCGGAGCCTCCCCGTTTAAAACTTTTTTTAGTATGCACCGTCAAAGACGGCTTTAGGGAATCTTCGATGATGGACAGATACCACATTACCTTGCAAGCAATCCTGGAGGCAAGCGCCCAACACATCCCGATTACCCTTCAGAAACCCTAAAGTCACATACGTAACCTAAAAGAGAAAAAAGTCACAGTTTTGCTGGATTTTATATTTGTTTAAGGCACAATACACAACATAAACTAAAAGCTAGGTTACTGATAGCCGATCATCATGGTCATCTTCGACCGCTGTTTTCTTCTAAATTTTGGCACGGAAACGTGCGAAGACGTTGTTGAGATAAAATCGTGGTGGATATCTACCGAGTTAAGGCAGAAGTTTAACTTTAAGTTTTCAAAACATATGTTTTAGGGTGGGCTTTGTAGAACCTTTTGGAAACCTTTAGACTGTCCTGCAGCTTTTAGGTTGCAAGCTAACAAATAAAGTTATTTACAAGTTGAGAGAATTATCAAGCCTCGGTTTGTGTTACCCGCCTTAGGCTTCGGCTTCGGCAGATAATGCAAACCTCGATCGGCCATGATTGAGTGTCGTAAAACCAAAACCAAAGCAATTACTCCAGCCAATCACAACAGAAGTAAGCAGTGTCATGAGCCAATCAGAATACGAAGCAATTACATGTAGCCGGCGCAAAGCGCGGGAAAATACGCACGTGCAAGTCACGATTGATTTTGGTTTTGTTTCTCATTGGTTGAGAAAGTGGCGCGAGTTTTCCTGGCCAATCACAGAGCGAAGGAATGCAAAACCAAAGCAAAACCAATCAATTGAAAACCGTTCTAATTCTCGCTATCATGCACAACGTCAATCAGTAACAGCTACGCACGTTCAGCTAGGATCTGACTTACTGGACCAGAATAGTGTCGAATAGTGAAGGCAGGATACGACAGTTTAGCTATGGCGTAGTTTGGATGTTTTCGATATAGGGAGTTACATTTCTTGACAAATGCTGCATCAGTTGTCTGCAGGGTCTTGCACTCTTCGTCCAATAGAGGCAGCAGCCCTTGAGGTGGCTGGTAAGAAGGAGCAAAAGATTAGACAGTATTTTGGGAAAAGGGCGTAATCATTGGGAAAGGGTGATATGATGTTGGGAGGGTTTCTCGGATCCTTTTTTTTTCGATATTTTGAACGGGCATGCATGATTCAATTAGTTAAAGGTCTGGTGTTCCCTACCAAAACAGGGAGCGTCTCGATTGGATTGAAGTCTTACGAAAGACACACTGTGCCAAGTTTGTACTTGGCACAGTTGCACCAACTGATAAAATAAAGATTTGAAAATATATTCTTGCCAGGCTCGACAACTTAAAATAACACACAGCCTTGCATAAATGTTCTTTCTAAAGGTAGATGAGAACCAAAAAAAAAATTATTTCCGGTTCCGAGTCATCTTGTGCAAGAGCTTGGTGCAAGAGCGCTGTGAGTAATGACTTTGAATGGTAACTTGATTGGCGGGGGGGGGGGGACAGGGGAGAACCCAGTAGCGGGAAGGGTACGGGAGGCGTAAGAGGGGAGGGCGGAAATCTGAAGTTCTAACATCAGGACGGGAGGCGAGAGAGAAATAATTTCGATCGGAAGCAGGAGCAAAACGGAAAAGGACGGGAATCGAGAGAAAAAAGTATGGGAGGGGGGAGAACAGGGAAGGAGAAGCAGGGAGTTTAAACGCTCATGTCCCGAAACTAAATTGCTTCAAGCCAGGAGCCCATCACACAACTCCCATACTAAGCCTATGTAAGGGCATTTTTATAGACCGATCTATATCTAGACTATCTTTCCCGCGAAAAAGGACAGCGAGGACGGCAAAGACAACGAGAGCGCCACAAAACAACAGGTTTCTCGAACGAAAACAAAGGCTGTGCACGTGCAGATGTGATTCCGTCAAGGCTGCTGTGGGAGTCTAACATTGGCGGGAAATTCATTCTAAAAATAATTTTGTCTGTGAAAACGCTGTTGCAGGAGAAAAGGGCAGCTGTACGCTCCCAGTGATGGGCTCCTGTTCAAAACAATTCTTTCATTTAGCTAGCTAATCGATCCCTGTACGGTGGTCAATTTACATTATCAACTCCGTTGATAAACCATATTTTCGTCTTTCATTTCGCAGATTGTTGACCGCGTAAGAAATGTATTCCTTGACTTGATGTATTTATTTCAAAACGTGAGCAACTCAAGCAAAAGAGTAATTAACAAAGATTCAACTTACATTTAACAGAAGCTCCACCGCTTTTTTGTTATCATGGTAGGGTACCATATAACTTCGCACTCCTTCAGATTCAAGTTCTGCCTAAAGATTATCGGAAAATACATTTATTTGAGAAAGTCTACATACGAAAACTTTAGAAGAAGCCAAAAGAGCACCTTGAACGTGGAAGTGGTGATATTGAACACCTTCGACGATTTTTGATTTAATTTCTAGTATGTCCTACAGCAAACACAACCAGTAAGTCAAAACGTAGAGAACATCTCAGATTCTAAAAACATTATTCTTCAAAGGAAGTAAAATAGGGGGCATGCACCATATCCCAAGTCATGGGTGACTTCACAAAACACATAAACCTTATTCCAAAATGGCGGCCAATTTATTATTCTTTTGTTTGCACGTTAATTAGCCCTCTTTGCCTCATTTTCACTTCAAAATTCTTTTGTATTTTATACACGTTGACGAGGCAAAGAGGGATAATTAACATGCAAACAAAAGAATAATAAATTGGCCGCCATTTTGGAATAAGGTGTATAACAATGGAGAAACAATACAACAAACCATACGATACAAGAATACAGTAGACTAACAACTTTATCTCGCACATATTGCACTAGCCTAAAATAAATTATCAATAGCAGTACCGTACAAAGACCCCGTGCAACTGAAGATATACTAGTTATGGAGTCAGTGCAATCAAGCTATATGTGATATACTATGGAATATCCCACGCCTAAAGGCTAGTGCATATAACAAGAAAATACAAGTGCCAAGTAGGATAAGCCATGCAATATTAGGAGAAAGGTTTGCATAACTAGTTTATACCATGCTAGCGCTGCAAAAAAATATACAAGGCCCTGTATGATCAATGCACTGCACGATGGGAAGGTAGGTTGGACTACCGACGAATATACAATGGTTTTCTTGCAATCGGAAGGGCTGTATTTTCTATGGCGTGGTATAAATCAATGTACAGTTAAGCCGCGGCTACACGAGCAATTTTTCGCTCGCGCCGGTGATGCGATTTTTTCAATTTTGTCGCGTCACCAGCGCGCGATGAAAATCCCAAGTGTAGCCACCCTTGAACTGGCAACGCGACAGGTAAAAAATCGCAATAAAAAAATCGCGAGAAATTGAATGAGTTTAACTTTTCGCGATTCTTTTTCTGCGATTTTTAGAGCTGTCGCATCACCTGTGCGAGGGTGGCTACACGGGTGATTTTCATCGCCCGCTGGTGACGCGACAATTTTACAAAAAATCGCATCACCATCGCAAGCAAAAAATCGCTCGTGTGGCCGCGGCTTTAGGCCTGCATAAATATGTCTCGTTCTTTCCATTATATTTAATGTGATGAAACTTTTAAGGTAGCAGGCATGAGCACTCGCCTACCACCACCGCCGAGTTCGATTCCCAGAGTCGGCGTCATATGTGGGTTGAGTTTGTTGGTGGTTCTCTATGGGTACTCCGGTTTTCCCCTTTTCTCAAAAACCAACATTTCCAAATTCCAATTCGATCCGGAATTTCGAGGGCCACAGGTTTGTCAATTGAATTATTGCGAAGTGTCACCCTCGTTAAACAAAGTCGATTCATTTATTTTTATTTTCTTATTTTTAACCATTTTAATTCAACTGATAGCAACGCTCTCGATTCAGTATGTGAACTCCAATCCAACAAAAAGAACTGAAGCGATTTTCAGTCGAGTGTCCAGTGTAGTTTGTTCTGTAATGAGTCAAGTGACTTTCTTTACGAATTTGAGGTACTAGCTTGACCAATGACGACTTAACTTGATTTATACGAATGGTTTCCCTATCTGGGGCACCAGATAGATATATTTGGCTTCCAGTTCTGATTGCTTTTTGCGTCACTGGCCTTTGCTGTGACTGGCGTTTCATCGCATTAAAAAAATAAGAAAAACAAGAAATAACAAAAGAAATCGCCTATAAGAAACATCATGAGAGCAGAGTGAGATGGTTAATTTTAAGCGTGCTAAATGAACGAATGATGCACTTTTTCCATATTGCCAAACGCATGCTCGGCATAATCGAGCCTGTGTGTGGCTATATAAGAAAACTTACACCTTTCAAGAATCCTCATGTCTTGTCACGTTTCTTGTCAGTTTCGTTTAAAAAGTCACACGGACCGTACAAGTAAATACATATATGTTATTTGCCGGCCGGGAGGTCCGTATTGGGAAAAACTGTGCCAGAGGTTTCGAGTACGGCCCGAGGCCTGCGGCCTCGGGCCATACTCGAAACCGAGGGCACAGTTTTTCCCAGTACGGACCGACCTAGGGCGGCAAATAACGTGTTTATTTTTTTCGTGGTAAAACTGGTTTATAGGCGAGGTAATCAATCTAGGACGGGCAAACTCCGTTAATTATTACGCGCGAATTTACACTGCTGTTTAAGTCGGTGAAAAACAAAATACTACTGAACAAAAGTTTTCAAATTTCTCGCCTTACCGCGGCAAAAAGATGATTATCGAAATCTTCATGGAGAACTTTAACAGGCACTTTAAGATCAGAAACTTAAACTGTGTTAGAGGTAAGTTTACCTTGCAGAGTTTTTAACGTTTGCTAGTATTATGCAACTGAAGACAGTGACTCTAGCGTGAAACCTTTGCCTCAACAAAAAGACATATAAGGGAAAACTAGTTTCTTCTTGAATTAAACTTAACAAAAAGTCGATTTAAGAATTGAAAAAGTGTAAAATTCAAAGCAAAGAAACCGATTCAACGCAATAAAATATGGTAAAGCTCGTAAATTAAAACTACGGTTATCGCTTCAACAGCGAACAACAACAACAAGTGCAAAATTTGTACAACACCACAGACGGAATGTCGTGACAACAAAATACAAGCGCATACTTTCTTGTTCGAGTAAATCGTGAAAAGACCTCGATTATACAAGAGAAAACAAAGAATGACAAAAATGGCGTTCACAGTGCCCAATTTGTAATAATATACAAGCTTAAATGGCGGTAAGCGAAGCTACAACTTTGAAGCTAAATTCGGATGTGTACTCAGTTGAGTATACTCGCCTTTTTCAGAAATTGCAACGATTTTAATCCCACCACTTGTTTCTTCATCCACTTAACAACCATTCATGGTTAATATAAAACATCATTTACGCCATTTTTGCGCTTTCACTTTGATGAAAATTCTCGCTCACTCCTAAGTTTGCTTCAAAATCAGCAGCGGTCCGTACTCGGGGTCCGGACCGCTGCTGCGCGTGCCACCAGCTAATCAGATTCAAGGATTTAGGATTTCCGGACCGCTGAGATTCTTCAGAAAAAAATTATTATTGGTAATACATGTCAACAGGTGCAACAGAGCAGGTTTTCAATTGAGTCTCATAAAACAAAAGCCAAAACCATTACTCTGACCAATCACAACAGGCGCAAACAGCGCAATGAGCCAATCATAATGCGAAGCAATTGAATCCTACTGGCGGGAAAATGAACGAGCGCAAATCACAATTGGCTTTGGTTTTGTTTCTCTTTGCCTCAGAAAGTGGCGCGAGTCACTCCTAATGGAACAAAGTGAAGAAAAATCAAAGAGAACGCGAATTACTTGCCACACCCAACCGAAAACCGCTCCAGTACAAAAGGGAAAAGTGAAAACAGACAAATACCTGCTCCCAGGCAAACACTCGCTGGTTGTAGAAATATGCCAGCTGCTCGTTTGCAGTGTTGATGGTCAGCTGCTCAAAACCATTGATTTCAAATCTTTCGGACCCAAAAACATCCAGCAATCCCAAGGATGGGCCGTAACCCAGTCTGAAAAGACATTACGGTACATTTATGATATTCAGATGCGTTAAGATCCCAGGAAAAAATGCAAGGACTGGCGTACCATGATTCCATGACATTGATCTAACACAGCTTTTACGAGCACAAGGTAAATTAAAGCATTGGAAACGCTTTCCACCACTAATAACTGCCACGAAGTCCATACCTGTAGACGCCTTTCAAAAGGCATATGTAACCTTATATTGATGTACTTGCGCCCCAAAACAAATAGTAGTCGTCAGGAAAGATGTTATAGAATGCGAAAGGAAAGTCTGAAATAAATTCAGACTGGCGCTGGACTAAAATCCATGACCTCTGCCATACTGGCGTAGCTCTCTACCAATAATTGAGCTAACAAAAACCCCAACAGGGAGCTGGCCAACTGTTTAACTTGCGTTCACAACTGGGAAGATTATTGTTTCACTCGCAGTTCATATAATTATATGATATTCATATTTTCATATTCATAATTCTAACAGGTGTTTAATTCAGTTCCCGAATGCTATGTGTTACTAAGGACTATTAAGTCTTGTAAGATGGTCGGTGTTTGTTGATCAAGATACCCTTACCGATTGAGCTCTTCACTTTTTTCCTTTAAACAGCTGTTCACTTTCAACACGATCCAACTAAATAAGCGACCGTACAGAGTTCTTGCCAAGTTGTCACGCCCCTGTGCTGCAGCGTCAACTGGCTTTTTAACTGACGCTTTAACACCTTTAACACAACAAAAAAGAGGGAAAGATATATGCTACCCGCTTTTTTATAGGATAAATGCCAGCTTTTTAGCCTCTTACATACAATGCATGTTATAGTGAAACCTGTAAAAGTGTCAACGCTTTTATTCATTTTATTCTTTTTGCTTTAAAAACTATCCAAGAATTTGGTTTCACAAAAACTACGCTAATTAATTTCAATTGTGTTACGGCACTTTATACCAGAGGTAAGTGAAAACTAACATTAAATCTACGTTTATTAGTGAAATAGACATTTTATCTATACGAGCTCTAGAGGATAGTCCGTCTCTCCACCTAAGGGGAGGTACTAACTTTCTGGGAGAATATGCCAGAGAAATAGCATTCATTTAGTACATTTTGAAATTACATTGTACCAGTACTTGCCACTTCTATGACATTAAGCACAATGGTGTAATGCCATTTGGACTATTAAAAGCACCTGGGGCATTCCACAGATTGGCTCCACAGCTACGTTCTGAATAATGTTGGCCGGTAAATTCTTGTAAATGGTATTTTGCACATGTAACATGCTGCACCTTATAAATGACTACACTTTTGTTAGGTGCGAAGAATGCATAATAAAGCTTATCTCCAGACCTTGCAGACACACCACGCTAACGCTGGAACGAAGAATCCGTCTGTACAGCTAATAAAATGTAGATGCTAGTAGATGTTACCTTTGTGCAAAACAGTTCCAGTGATTAATGCTGCTGTCAGTCCGTCAGCAGGTACACCAAGGAGAGCGCCAGCTGCAAAGGAGAATTACATAATAATGAGTGGTAATGCAAGTAAAAGCCAGATTATTTTATTTTTATTAATATATTCTAATCACAACGGCTGCCTGGTCTTTTTAGCCCTGTGGTTATTCCAGACAACCAGCCACCTTGTTGCCACCTTCCAACCACCTTGTTGCCGTGTCTGTTCAGTAATAGATCACAGATGACGTCAAAATGTGGTAAAAACAAAGAAGTGGCACACGAGCCGCAGGCGAGTGTGTCACTGTTTTTACCACATTTTGACGTCTTCTGTGATCTATTACTGAGCAGACGCACGGCAACATGGAATCTATTTGTTATATATAATAAAGAAACAAAATGCAAGCGAAAAACTTGTTTATTTTCACATTTCTGGTAAAAAGTGGGTCGTGATGACGTAATCTGTGCATCTGTCCTCTAATAGATCATAGCTAAGAACCAATCACAACTCGCGAACTATTCACCTTATTATATAATCAGTATTAGATCATAGATGACCTGAAAATGTGC
The DNA here is from genome assembly GCA_016490735.1 of Pachyseris speciosa. NCBI lineage: Eukaryota > Metazoa > Cnidaria > Anthozoa > Scleractinia > Pachyseridae > Pachyseris > Pachyseris speciosa. Next base: position 659,119 of record JAEMWC010000379.1, read on the forward strand.
CAAGAACAGACAAGTGGCACACCAGCCGCAGGGAAGTATATATGGCACTGGTGTTCTTACACATGATGACGTCTTCTGTGATCTTTTGCTGAAGGGAAGCCCGGCAACATGAAATCGATTTGATTTAAACAACAGATATGTTCGAAGACTGTTTCCACGTCGGCATTTTGTGAGTGCAGAAAAAGGGTTCTCTTTTCGACTTCCTATATATTCGTACTTGTCAACAGTTCTTCAGTTCGGGAGGCCTTTGTTTCCTTTACCAGCCAGTTTGAAATACACCTCTCGAGATTTTCAAACTTTTCCTTCATTTTGGAAAAAGAAAAACGTCTATGCGTCTGCGGTTTTCTAAATGAAAGGTAAACCGTAATGAACTACACCTAGAAATGCGCATACTGTAAGAATATGAATAATCAAGGAATAATCTATTCAAAGGCAGATCTCCAAGGTCTGCTAAAGAGATGTCAGGACATTAATTTGCAATTGGTGGAGTAAAGATTCTCCACCGACCAACACGGTTTTTTTCTTCATTAAACGTCGTCTCTAGGATCGATAATTCAAACCCAGAGGGTTGATTGTGAATTGGGGATTTGTCATCCATGACCATAGCATCATGACTTCAATGTACTCTTGAATTGACTCGAACAAACCGTTCGAAAAGTTCTTTGTGGAACATAGCACGTTACTGTTTCAAATTCAGTGTGTCACTATCAGTTAGGATGCGGCTATCTTACCACACTGGACGGGTTGAGGGTCTTTAACGACGGCTACGTTGGTTTGTGGGTTCGCTGAGACGAATGCAACGTTACCAATATGAAGAACCGATGCTACACAATTTATGATGTTCACGATTTCCTGCAATAGTTAACATAAATTAAAAAACACTCAGGTGACTGTCATTCGAAAAGTCCAACTACAAACTGGGATCATAAAATAATTTATAGGATCGTGCTCGAGCTATGTGCTCAACATCTGCCTCAATTCAGATGATCGAATCATTGGGCAGTGACCTTAAGCCGTTTACCTTATATCCCGCACCTCTACACGTAAAACGTAAAGAGGACGGGAAAAAAGCCTAGCACTTATCAAAAAGAGAAGAGATCGTAGTTCCCTGTGCTGTGTGGCGCCTTAAGCTTCCTCTGGCGCGGATAAAGGTGTATTTCCACTGTCGCGTAATTTTTACGTGCGGACGGACGTGAATTTGAATAGGCCCTACGTGCGTAAATAAAATAGAGACGATGTGTGAAAGGACGGACGTAAATGTAAAAGTTGAACCTCGCTCAACTTGTACGTTTACGTGCGGCTTTTCACACATCGTCTCTATTTTATTTACGTACGTAAAGCCAGTTCAAGTTCACGGCTGTCCGCACGTAAAAATTACGCGACAGTGGAAATCCACCTTTACGTTAACGCGCGTCCTTTCACATATCGTCTCTATTTTATTTACGCACTAGGGCCAGTTCAAGTTCACGTCCGTCCGCACGTAAAAATTACGCGACAGTGGAAATCCACCTTAAGGACTGATGATGATGAATTTCCTAAGGTTTATGCTGCTGGAATGATCGAGTTAACATGCATTCTGTGTCATCAGTTGACAAGTAACTTTTTCACCAATGGTAACAACTTATAAAGATTGTTAGGGATGATCCATGAAAGTAGAAGAGCTGGAAAGTGCTCGAAACCGGTGTGAACCACCTTAAGCTGTTGGGAATTCCCTTCAAAAAGAACTCCAGATACCTCTGGTGACTTGTGCTTTATATTTAACTACGGGATGGATAAGTTTATGGCCCTCATTTTCTAGAAGAACTTGGGATTTTGATAACAGGCCAAAGCTAAGGTTCCCAGAGAATAACATTGCAACAAACTCAACCCACATGAAACATAAAATCTGGGAAATATAATAGAAACAATCTTCACTGGCTGGGTCGGAAAGGATAGACATTTTGTAAGCAACTGGTCTTAATAAAGGAATTCTGAATAGGGAGTGCTCTTTGCAGATGCAATCTCTCAACAAATTTACTTTAGCCTACCTCATTAGAGAAACCCACAGCCTCCATGTAGGAGATCAGCTTTGAATACTTCTCACTTTTAATTTCCTTACTGGCATTATCTTCCGCAGGCACTGAGGGATCGTAGCAGAGATACCTGGGTGTTGCACATAAATTATGAAGACTTTTGCATAGTCAGTTAGCCAGAAGCATCTAAGTCCCTAAAGACATTTGGAACCACGACTTTACCCTGACACAGTGCATAGGAGGGACATGACCAAGTGAGTCTGATTCAACCGATTAGAAGGTGCCAGCATTAAAATCACCGCAAAAGTAGTGTTTTCAGTCTGTTTCTGTATACCCTAATTTCGCCTCCCATAGATTGACATAGCAGCCCCACTCTCACCTTCAGTGAAAATGTTCTTCCCTTGTCTCTAACTATAAACATGACCATTATGCGTCTCCTTAAAGGAGTACTTGATTGTTTTACACTCGACTTGCTATTGTCAATAACACCAACAAGCAGATATATTATTAACCAAACGTAATCCTTGAGAACCCAAAGTTTCTTGTTACACCCGGCAGGCTTTATTACTCATGATACTCAGAAGACAGCTTAGGATGGCAACTCTTTTAAGGCTGGATTCAGTACGCACAGCAACTTGAACAATATGGAAAAGAGCTATTCAAATACCCTGCGATACTACACCTAGACTTCGTCATTCTCAACTTCTTTAGTAAACGCAACGTGCCCCTAACATGGGCTTAAAGCCATTCATACGGTTGCACACCTCAGTTTTACCAATTCCTAACTAAATAATAAATTTCAATTTTTAATTATAATTTTCTCAAAATTTGTAAATGTATATAAATAGAGAGAAAGAATCATTATAATAAATTGAAGATGGCACGACAAATACGGAAACAAGTTATTTAGTGCTTGTGAACTGGGGGAAAATAACGGCGACTCCTCGCCTCGGCTAAACGGGAAACGTTTGGTTACCAAACAGTGTACCGTTTGGCCACCTTGATTGGTCTTGTTTGATCGTGTTTGATAACCGTTTGGCCAGGGCTTCAACCATCAACACGTTTGAACACCAAACAATGTTTGTTGATGGGCATGATCCATTTAGTCAAAAATTCCGAAATTTTCAGTTCAGAAGCAAATGGGACGGTAATTTCTCGAAAATTTTAGTCAACGTCTCAAGGTTGTCCAATTTCCCGAAATATCGGAATAACCGGACATTTTCTGTTCCATTTGGCATTTCTTTTCGGTGAGACGGAATTTTCGGTTCAGAAGCATATGGAACAGCAGTTTCCAGAAAGTTCATTATGAAAAGTTCATTGAAGTGGAAAAATCCGTTCCATTTGACATCTGGAAATTTCGAAAATCCAAACTGTAATATTTGCCCAAATGGATCGCGCCCGATGTTTGGTCACCAAACATTTCCCGTTTCGCCGGAGCTCAAAAGCAATCCTGAATGGCGGAAGTGAGAGGCGTAGTAATTAATGATTCACACCTGTGTGGAAAGTCACTGGATAGATTGTATTCCTGTAATTGATCAACATCCAAACCGTGCAGAAGGTAATCGAAAATGTGAAAATTTTTACCACCCTGAAAACAGGAAAAGATGGCACAAATAATGCGATTAATAGTTGCAAGTTCGGCTCAATTCTGTCATGAAATGCATCTGGTTGCACAAACAACGTGAAAAAGAACCAGTATAACTGATAAAAGCACCTTTTCTTGATGAACTATCCTTGATTGCTCCAGCATGTAATGATGAACTTTACCTGCCATTGGAACAATTATCATTATCGTTATCGTCATCTTCATTGCAAACTTGCATGCACTGAACTGCATTGCGCGCACAAGTTAGTTGTCTTGTCAACTTGACAATCAACGTTTTTCGTGAGTAGAGAGGAAAAACAATTGAAAAAAATCCGTCTCGAAAATAATCAGCCTTCGCGTAGCGAAACGATTGGTTAAATGGACGGAAGAAACTGCTTTTGCATAAATTTAAGATGTCTTTCACCTGAGCGCTTGTAAATCGAAAGATAGAAAATTCGTACGAAGATGACGGCATCACCGAAAGTCAGACCATTTTTCTTGACCAATCTGATGAGAGAACGTGGACCGATTTTACTAGATGTTTTATCCCCGAAGAGAAAATACATATCTGGGCACAACATTGGAAAATATTCATGTTCGACCCCACTTCTGACACCATGTGAAGGCATCGATAGCTTAAGCAACGACGACGGCAACGGCAACGAAAACGTCATTTCAAAATGTAACTTCTCGCTATTGTAACTCTTTCGCGATTTGTCCAACTTGTTTAACTTGTAAAATGCTGGCGAACTATCCTGGCTCTAAATTAGTAAGAACGGCATTTAAGTTGGGGAAAAGAAAGAAGAGTTCACCGTCATAAGCTTACGTTCTCCACAAAACCTAAAATTTGGTCTTTTCACGTTGCTATTTTGTTGAGGACGGCAAAGAAATGTACTAAAATGTATAACGCATGTGCAGAGCGATTGTTTTTGCTCATTAAGCCTGTAGTTTCGTGACGTTCTTGTTGCCGTCGCCGTCCTCTTTGAACAAGATTGTCTGCAGGATGAATATGAAGATGTACCAAAAGGTCAAAAGCGACGATTTGGCGTTAAAACGGCCAAATTTCCTCTAAATTAGCTCTACTTTGGCTTTAGTCTACAGCCATCGTCAGTTCCGTTTTCACTTTTCGGCCTTAAGGTTTACCAGTCTGTAACTGGCCAAAGAAAAGGGCATTCTCAAGAAATTTCGATTTCAAGGCCAAACCATTGAACTTACAGCATTTTTGCCCCAAGCCCTCCAATGACGTCCACATATTTACAGCCATAGTTCGAATCACTACTGACATCAACATCTTTTTTGAATCCTCTGGCAACCAACGTGGGTACCGTAAGTTAGTAGGTTAGCCTTACCTCCAGACAATTTGTATTCCGGAGAAAAGTAGACTTCGTAGTACATTGCAAACCGACTGGAGTTACTGTTATGAAGTGTTACTGCATTCCCAAAAGTTTCCAAGATAAACTGGACCTGATGATAAGAATTAAAATTTAAACTCAGTAATTAACTTCCAAACACCAACGTTCATAGAGTATCGGCCATGTTCTAAACGAGTACGGGCCTGGGAACGAGGTTTTAAAATTTATCGATTGGAAAAAATTGTTTCCATTGCATGAAAGAGCATCTCAAAAATGGTCACCTAACCAACTTTGACGCTGTTCAGTTGAATTGGACGTTACTTGTTTGGAAAATGGCCAACAAACACTTTACCCAATCTATTTTTTGGACAATTTTCCTAAATCATGAAGAAGAGCGAGCTGTTAAAGAACTTAGCTTGCCTCCTCCACACCAAAATTGCCTAAATATTGTTGTAGTTCATATTAATTAATCGTTTACTAATTATCAAAAAAGGAAAATTAGCTTAAATATTATTGTAGTTCATATTAATAAATTAGCTTTCTTTATCAGTTGATACCATGATAGTGGTATGATGAAAATGCCCAATCACTGAAAATGTTCTAATCGGGCATACTACTTTACCATTGATAGTAATAGCATAATGTGTTGGAAGCACCCCTAATTTTAGCTAAACAAGCTCAGTGACCCCTATGTTTTATCGTTGAACAGTAATTAACATATCAAGATGCAACATTTTGCAAAGTTTAAAATTCAAGGGAAATTAGAGCCACCTTTGAAACAGAGCTACCTTAAATTTTTGAAATTTTAAGGTGGCTCTGAATCTGCTCCTAAATTTCTTTAACTTTGCAAAGAGTTGTATCTTCTTATACTTGAGGGTCACTGAGCTTGTTTTTGAGTTATTATTGCTTAAGTTTATGTTGTCATTGTGGTAACATATCATGTTGAAAAATTTTCATATCTTGTTTAATTAGTCAATATTGATTGGCATTTATTTGATATCATATTATTATTAGGTAAATACAATGTATAGACAATGGTAGCATTAATAAATGATCCGGCAAGTAAAAGAGGTTAAGAGTGCTGGAAACCTGTGTTTATATATAACCACCTTAAGTCACACCTCCCCCCCCCCCCCCCCCCCCCACACACACACACACACACACACACACACACACAGTTAACGCAAGCAAGATTTAACCCTTATCAGTTCCAGTCACACCCTATGAATATGGCTCTTATGAATGAATCACAATTTAAAGCTTGGTTTAGGCATTAATGAAAATACAAATTACACCCCAGGCTGAGTTATCTGCAGTCAAGATGACATGAAACAATCAGTTCTTCAAAAATACCAACTTCATTCCCAGGGTCTCTCAGCCTCTGATCCAGGGGACAAGAAGAAGATCAGAGACCGTGAGAACAAGTTTACAACAACAACACATCAGCATATTAAGAAACAAACTGCACCTGCAAAAACTTTGACTTAAGGCTAGCTTGAGTTAGTGTTGCCGTGTTGACAATGTACTGTAGGATATGCTTGAGACACTCTGTCTTTCCTGATGCACTGTCACCTGTTAACACACAACACTGACTTTTTGATGACAAGCACATTGATTTGACGATATCTTTGCACTTGCCATAAATATGAGGTGCAAGTCCATTGCCTGCTTTTGACGTCTGATAAGCTTTTATCACCTGGAAAAAAATGAAAACACTGTGTTAATTAGCTGAGACCCAGAAGGTAACATGGGTACTTAATTACTATCCATTTTTAATCCTGACTTAATAATTAACCATCTTCAGCGTTACAAAAATCCCAAAACATGTTGTTTTCTTTGTTGTAATCTGGAAGTACAACCAAATTTCTATAATGGTAAATTAAGCAAGTTGTTTAATTAACAAGAAATTCATCAAGAATTTTCAAGCGGCCTTTTTGACCTTCCGAGCCGAATTAATGCACAGGAGGTAGTTGAAGTGGATTGTACAATAATACAATTTTTGTTGAAGGAGACTTTTAGGTAGCGTGACAGACTATTCAGACAGACTCGAACATGAAAGCTTCCAATCTTCGGATTTGTGCCCAGACTACTACTCGGTCAACACTTGTTTATCATCAAGAAACTCGTTTCCTATAATAAGATGTACATTGAAGGAATTTAATTCAGACTAAACATTTCTTTTAAAAAAGGCTTTCGCGATTCCTGACTCTGACCCCAAAATAAATATTTTTGTTCAAGAATACGGAATTCGAATACTGCACGGTTGAGCTTGCCATAGGTAGGAAAATTATAATCAACCGATAAATAAAAGGCGACTTATCACGCAATTTATCACGCATTCCGCAAAATTCAATGTGTTTACTGGCATAAACGTAACTCCGCGTAAGCAAATTTTAGTTCTCCATTTTCTGTTAGAATAAAAAACGTTCTAAACTACATTGTTTCCTGTTTCGTTTGGTGTAAAACTAATACAGAAGGAAAGTTTTTCAAAAGATTGCATACTTTTCTACCGGAAGCGACGTTAGGCAGTTTCCGGTTTCTTAAACTTAGCAGTAACCGTACGCAAATGGTAGTTTTAGTTTCTTTTTAAAAGAATAACAGGGAAACGGAATGCAATGAACACTAGAGGGAAGCACATGTATTACAAATACGAATTTTCGACCACTTGAGTTGTCAAGGCCGATTAAATTATCTTTATATCACGAACAATCTCGTTACATGTGAAGTAAATTCAGTGAAAGTTATGGACTTTCTTTAAAATTTCATAGGCCTTATAAATGATTTTAAGAGTTGTTACAATTTATCATTTCGGAAAAGAAACACAAATGACAAAAGATTTTGTTTAAAACAAATGCATTGTGAAACGAAAATAACGATAGGCAGGACACAGTTTCAAAACTATAAATATCTGTCCAATAAGAAGTGCCCGTTCCCACGAGTGAAACAGACAAGAAACATAACTTGCACGCAATGCGTAATGCTACTCTTGGTGCCTTTTAGTCAATTTAGTTTATACTCTTTACATTATTACGCGAATTTTACAGATACAACGACACGAGCATCGAGAAAATAATTATAATCACTCAAAATATAACCTGTACAGCTCTCTTACCTTTATTCCATACCCAATCATCGGTGTTCTGAAATACTGCTCAAAACAAACGCTCTCAATAAGTATCCTTTGTTATGGGATGTACATTGGAGTAATTCAATTCTGACAAAGCATTTCTTTTCTCTGTAACCCTTGGGCATTGAAACGGATTTTAAAGAGACGATGTGTCACCGACCTAATGATTTTATTTACTACAAAATTCTCTACCAACCGCAAGAAATGTCTCATTAGCGCAATCGGATAAGGGACCGAGTTTGGAATTTGAAGGTCGCGAGTCAAACTCCCAGTACCGGTATTATAAAATTTATTTCTTTTCTAATATCATTGTTTCTTCCTCTGGCTAAGCGACGGCTTATTTTCAAACATTTCACCATTTAACTGAAACAAATATCATTTTAACCTAGCAAAAATTTGCACAGTTCAGATCTGTCTAGACAAACCGACTAATGTTTACCCAACGCTTTCCACAGCTAAAACTTTACAGTTTGGACTGCTATTCTTGGCTTGCACGTGACGTCAGAAAAAACTAAAATTAAAAATTTTGAGGTTTTACCTTCATCAGGTTAAAGACATTTTAAAGATATATCTGCTTGCTTGTTTTCACCACGGTAGCATGCCTTGTTTTGAAAATAGAGCAGTTTAAATTTAGATTTTTTTTACAATGCGTGACATCGTGGTTGCGTCTGAGAAACATATCACGTACATGAAAAAATCGATTTACGTTGTGTTTTCGAGTTCTGAATAACCAATATGTTAACAGACGTGTCTAGGCGAATATTTTGAAGTTTAGTAGAGAGGAAAATCGTTTGCGAGAGCAAAAGTGAGCTCCAGATGCTTCCAATGGATTTCCGGCCGCCATGTTGGGGTTCGAGAGAGGAACCCCAGCATGGCGTCTCCATACTAAACACTATAATTTTGAGTGGTACCCTTTGGAGAATAACTCGAGTTCGGAGTATCGCACAACCCAGAAACTTTGATACGTTGTTTATTTATTACTCTTCTACAATATCTAAATTTCTTGACTTAATTCATTGAAAGATGAGCGATTTTATTTTTTATTTGCGTGATACTTGCGTGACGTGCAAGCCAAGAATAGTGAAAAAGGTCAAATTCTTGAATAATCCTTAGCTTATTCAAATATGCATATGAAGACGATTTTTAGAAGACGATTTGTCCGTCCAGACGAACAAGTCGACTAAAGTCCGACCTAAATTCACATCAGATGAACAATAGCCGGACAAATCGTCAGACGATTTGTCCGTCCAGACGATTTGTTCCCCTCTAGCGTGAAAACGGCCATTGATTTGGTGATGTATATACTTCACCACAAATCACAATCGACGCGTTTGCATGTATTAAAATTAAAGCTTTTACGCACGATCAGAAATTCTTACTGAACCGTCCGAACATTTCAGTACGAGATGCCTTACCAGTAAATAAAAAGTTAGCCTTGGCCTAAAATTAATTTCTTTAGGATTCTGTTCGGGAAGCATTTATGAATGATTGCAAACGCAGAATGTATGATATTCGTCTTTCGTACGCTTGGCCGGTTTCGGTTTCCCTGTCCAGCTAGATGCACCATCAAGCTATCATAAAAGTACTTCTGGTTAATGCTAGATAATAATTGACTTGAACTTTCCCACCGTTTTATCTGAGAAAGATTTGAAACATAGTTTTCACAGTTTGGATCTGCCGTTTGTCAATGAACTCTCCAGACAAGTCAAGCGTAAACACTAATAACTGTGCTAATATTCACATCGATTTTTCATGCTTTTCCTAATGGCCAAATTATACAAGTCATCAGATTAAAAACAGGCAAATCGCATGGATTGCATGCTGTTCGGTACAGTCACTGCAATAAGTTCAAGACTGGTCTGTGACTGTCCGAATCTTTTTTAAATGTTGTGCATGACAAATGGCATTGCGTATATCAACAGAAACATTCAACAAGTTATTACAAATATGCAGAAGCAGATCGATGAAAGCTAGTATTGTATGATCTTCAACAGCAAACAACTATCAATATATACACGCCACACCACGCTTACCTCAAGCCCGTATATGGGAAGTGGTTTGAAAGGGTTCACCGAAACCAAAACGTCTGCAACTGCCGTCTGCGCAAAAAAGAAGCGGGCTACATCATCCGTTTACAACAAGGTTAGCAAAAGCGCAAAACGAGCAAGATCACACTGTGTCTGACTATGTGCAACCTTTTAGAAATAAAGCGAGTTCACCAAAACAAAATCCCAAAATACTCACGTAAATCTTGTCACGAGTGTATCTTTTCCTTAGTAATTCTACAACTGCTCCTTCATTTACAGTTGTAACGTCTAACAAAGCTAAATTGTCGCTCGCGTTATCTCCCACGTCCGCCATTGTGCTCAAATGTCTCGCGCGGGATCGTTCCACTTCCGTGTCATGATAAAACGCGCGTTTCGCGTAACACACATCGACCTTGGCCCACGACGTTTCCACGGTTACCGAAAAAAGTTAAAAGAGGTTAAATTTTTCGTCGCTACCAAGAAGGGAAGATGTTAGAGGGGTAGAGTTAAGCGAATGATACACGGTTCAACATTGGTTGAGCAACAAATGTTGCAGCTGCTGTTATGAAATTTTGAACAGTGTATCATGCGATGTTGAACGTTGAAATATGCCGTTCAACACCCGGGTTCAACTTGATGAAAGTTGTTGAACGTTGTTGAACGAAAACAGAGCTTGGCTCTCTTCCGTTAACAATCGAAAACGTTTATACTCTAAATAAAAAATTAAAAAAAACATCTTGTGAAATTCCCGGAGGAACTTGCTATCAGTGTCGCGACAGGCCAGGTCAGGAGACCTAATAAGCCATATTATTACGTTTCCTGATAACCTGCAGCTGCATTCCCAAACCAGACAGTAACCTTACAACTGAAAGCGTCTTCTAATTAAAGTTCCTGATACATTGAATTTTCGCGGCTTCTGCCCCCCCCCCCCCCCTCCCCCCACCTTATTCCCTTCCCCTCCCCGTTTTACGCCTAAGTGTGACGTGCAAAAGCAAAGGGCGGTGGGATAGTCATTTGCGTGCTCGTCCGACATCTTGTTTGAAGCATAGCAGATTAGAAATAATCTGCGTTCTTGCATACCCTCGTTAACCGAAAGGTAAGGAAGAAGATGCTTCTCTTTGCCATCTTAACGATTTTCTTTAGCTATTTGTCGATAGGGTTTGATCTATGTTTTTTGTTTTGCACATTTTTCAGTCACTGTCATCGTTCGCGAACTGTACTTCACATGCGGATATCGATTCGCCAATGGTTAGTTTCACAGCGCTTTAAACTAGTGGTTCCAACTTGAAGGAACTGTTTCCCTGTTTTAGCCCCTTTTTTAATTATTTTGTAAGCCCATGAAAGGTGATCCTAAATTGATCGGTGCTGACAGGCATCAAGCTATAATTGTAGCTTTTTTGTTTTATCACATTTCTGGCTTGATCCTTGACCTGAACCAGCTTGGTATTAAAATCAAGCAACGTTTTAGACTAACTGCTATACAGTCAAAACTCAACAATGAACTTCATGAAGCGGTACAAACTTATCAATCGCATGTAAATTAGGGTTTCTTTCTATTTTTGATTCGTTTTCATGGACTCCAACCATCATATAATTTCCAATCACGTGTGTGGATATCAAGATGCTCTTTTGTTGCCTCAAAAACTGACAATTATTGAGAAAATGGGTGCATACTATTTGTCATAAAAATCCCAATGGAATGACAGTTGAATAATGGTAAGCAATTCTCCAAATAAACCGACCAACTGGATGAGATTGGCACCTCTACCATTTTATTGCCAGGCGTTTCATCCCAAAAATCCTTAAGCCATTGTTGCACGTTGAAACTTTTAGCTGAAACTTGTGTGCAACGGCGCTGTGAAACAAGTTTCAGCAGGTATTGCACTGTGTAACATGTTCGGTTTTGTGGAACTTTTTCGAACTTCCGTTGCGAGACAAGTTTCACGAAACGGTTAGAATGATCGCAATGGTGATAAAAACAAGAGTTTCACCGTGTAACACCACTTCGTGAAACTGGTCTTGCTCGGTCTCTCATCACTGTTGCACACAAGTTTCAGCTATACGTTTCAACGTGGTACAGCGGCTTTGGAAACAATCTAGAAGCAGAAAGACAATTTTAGCGCAAATGGTAAGGAAATTTCCAGAATTCCATTCGGCATGGAAAAAGAGGACTGCCTTTGGAGGTTGTCCACAAATTCCGAAAAGATTTTCTGGAAATGACTTTTCCATTTCACTATAAACCAAAATTTCTGGATTTTTCTGGCAAATAATTTGTAAGCACCAATAAGAGTTAAAAAGTGTCTGAGAAAAAGACCATTCTAACTATTTTAAAATTGAAATTTTGTGAAATAGATCTTTGGTTTATTATATTGGTTGGGGAGAGCAATTAACACAATTTGAGTTTACATTTAATAAAAACGGAATGAAAGGCTTGTTAGAAACGGCATTGCCTCTGCCATGCTGAACAATGCCAGACTCAAATGAACTTGGCACAGTAGTGGCACAATGTTATGACAGTGGTTTCAAATGTGAAACTTAATTGAATTGTGCTAAAGAATATAAAAATGAAAAATTGAATTTGATGGTTGTTGCATTTAGGTAATCTATACAAATCACTCAAGATACATTGAAATAATTTATAAATTAATTTTGGCATAGCAAAAGCATGTTGCTTGAAACCAAGTCAGTGTGCCATTGGTTTGTACCATACCAGGACCTGCCATGGTAAATGGCTTTGTCAAGTAAAATTCAGATTGCCATACTTAATGGTTTCAAATGGTCTGCTACTGCCGTGTTACATTCGAATTTAATTCCTGAATCGAGTTCAGCATGACAGTAGTATGCTGTACTGAAACAAGCCTCAGCTAAAACTTTTTTAAAACTTTTTTCAGTAGCTCCCAGTAAGTGAATAGTATTTAATGACCTCTTAAAAGGCATATTTCTTAATCTTGTCCTTTAATAAGTGCTCAGATTCCATAGCATCCTCATTATCTTTTGATAGGAATAACAGATGAGTGTCTCAGAGGAAAATGCATCGGCTTCTTTGCCTGCTGCTAGCCAAAGTATTGGGTCTGACACTGGATGGTATACCACATTACCATCAGATCCACTTAAGGACATGCAGACGCCGGGATCTTCAGATGCTTCTGAGCAGTATCCACAATGCAAACAGTGTGGAAAGTACTTTGCTGGTCAATTGTATCTGCAGAAACACTTGCTGTTGCCTTGTTTACCAGTAGCTACAACAGGGATTCAGCCCTTTGTCAATGAGTTACAAAG
>JAEMWC010000379.1:682500-702500 GCA_016490735.1 Pachyseris speciosa
ATAGATACTTATCTAGATTGCATCTTTTGTTTTTTTCTTGTCTAGAAGGTGTTACTGACACACCCTCCCTCCTATGGCAGTTCAAGTCTTTCAACCTACTGTAAGCAGACACCTCTCATAAGTGAACACCTAAGATGGAGTCCTCTGGTCTTTAGATAATTGTGGTGTTTGTACCAGTAAGACTTATTCCATTCTGACTTCAAATAGATCTTTGGTTAATGTCTATAAGAGGAGCGCTTATAACCAACTTAAAGCTTGCAGAAAACCCATATTTATCATTAGGCATAGCTAGTGACTATTTCTTAATATAATTTGCTTGTTTATATATAGATCTGATAGACTGTAATATAAATTAATTACTACTTCTCGATATTTATATTGTAAAGCTAGGGCATGTAATTTAATTAGTCATCAAGACGGTGAAGTGTGTTATTCAATAAACAGTTTTTTTCTTGTCTACTTCATCTTGAAAACCTTATTTTTGGATTACTAATGTCAATATAATCTTTCCAGGGGGGACATATGTCACATATTCAGTTCACAACTGTACAAAGCTGGCATTCGCTCTTGTAAACAAAGCAACCTAATGCAATTTTCTAAAAAGTTTAACTTTGCAAATTAGTGTAGAACGATGTTGATTACATTTAGAAAGGTTTCAAATATGAATAACGTTAAATGTTCAAGCAAGCAACCACAGACGATAATGATCCTGCTGGTATTCGTTGGATCAAACTGGTGATCTAATCAGCATTTCTTCGTGGATGTTATAAAGACCATTGAGATCAATTATTCTGCCTTTTAAAATTAAAAAAAGCTTTGCCTTTCCACCAAAGACAAGGAAGCTGGACTTTAGACAAGGGGAATAATAATTTTTATTGTGGTGTTGCTCACGGATGATATGCAACTCTAGTGTTCCTTCAATTTCTAATGAGCTTTATTAAGCCCCGGCTACACGTTCAAACATTGTTATAAAACATTTGTTGGACGAACAATGTTAGAACGTGTAGCATGCATGTTTGATGACGTTTGTTCAACATTTTTTGTTGGAAGAATGTTTTGATTTCGATCAAACATTTTCTCAAACATACAACAAATGTTGAAGCGTGTAGCCGCCCTTTCAACAATGTTGTATTGCAAAGACCAATCAGAGTTAAGGGCCCAGTTTCCAATCCAAGATCCTAATAATTGTTGAAGTTAAAACCCCGAAGCGACGTGTTTCCAACAATGTTGTATGCGTATCCAACATTGTTAGAAGCGTTCTTACAACAATGTTGGGACGTGTTCTTCTAACAATGTTTGAACGTGTAGCCGGGGCTTTAGTGTAGAGTGAAAAGGCGTCTACTGCGTGCTTGTGAAGCGTCAAATGGAAACTGGGACGAGTGTAGAAACCGCGCGCCCGCGCTCCATAGCAACAAGCATCAACTACCAGGGTGGCCATTTTGATAACCCGCGATGTTGTCTCGTTGTAAATATCCATAAAATCATTGCCTTTATTGTCATTGAAACAACAGATAAATCCCATTTCTGGTTTTTCCACATTACCTTTGGATGGCTATATTGATTGAAAGCTTGTAAAGACACCGTCTTGTTTTCAACATGTCCAACAAAAGTCGACAAGATAAAACGAAGACTCCCGCACAAACATCGGCTCCACCGCCTACAAGCAATGACATTATACCTGGCAGATTTACAGAGGCTGACTGGTACATACTTAGGCTTAGCTATGTTGATAGACTAATTTGTTCTGTGTGGTCGAATTTTTTTCCTATTCTAGTTTTCTAAGAACACTTTAAAATTAATTAAAGCACCAAAAATCTTGTATCCCGTTCGCACTGCTTCATAGACGTGTTTAAATACAGTGTTATGCTGAACTACGCTTTTAGCCTGCAGTGGATCAATGCTACAGAAACTAGGTTAACAAGTCAAGTCAAGTTTTATAACTCTTTTCTCACAGCCGTACACTAGTATAAAGCTTATTCGCTCTCAGGTTTCATAAACGTTTTCAACATGTCATGTAAAATTGTACGTTTTAAACCTCGACAAACTAAAACAAGTTGCGTGTACTGAGTTTAGGGTACCCATGTAGCTGAAAGAAAAAAAGCGTGTCAGTACATGTGGCCAGAATAACTGGAAAACACCAACAAATACGCAAAATTTAATTTAATTAATTTAATCAAGTAAAATTTCTTTGTGGATATATTTACACAGCCTGAAACATTAAGTTGAGGTGGTATCATATCATTAATCAGTTATAGAAGTTTTAGAAGCAACAATTGTTTGCGGTCTGTCACCTTTGAATTGAATAAGTTTTACCTACAGTGGTATCAGGTCCACTTATGCTCAAGAGGCAACTTTACCTTTCACATGTGCCTAAGGATGAGAATCAAAGTAGATATAGAGGTTCAGTTACTGGGAATTAGCACTTCACTTATGGTGTAGATTAATGCAACTTCACTATGATTTAAAAAATAGTTTTGAGGTCTAATTATTTTCCATGATAGTTAAAATTACAGGGAATAAATCAATTCCTCCATTTTATTTCAACATCCAAGAGCACTTTATTCCTGTTAATTTGCTTTCTTTGGGTTGATTTTAATTTCCAGGCACCATATGGTGGAGCAGGAAGATGGTGAAGAATTTGTGCTTGACATAGTCAACGAGATAGTGGAATCAACTATGAAGGTGCTGCATGACAAGTACATTGTCAGCCAAACACTGCCATACACCATACAGGAGACAAAAAGTCTGCTCCTTCAACTTATTGAGGTACTGTATGCACAGTTAAACAGCATCACTTACTGGTAGCTTATAGGGTTGTCATTAAGGGTAAGGGGCCTGTAATTTCCCTCGATATTTTGAGTTAGACACCTGGCCCCAGTTGTGCAAAGAGTGGACAGGTCGCTATCCAGTGGATAAAACGTATTGCAACTGATACAATTTATCTGCTCTTTATACAATGGGCGCCTGGTTACTTTCATGGCAGAAAAAAAGGATGTTGACTGAACGAAAACAGCTGGAATCGCTGGCTATTTATGCTGTGTTTACATGAATGCTGGGATGAGTTCATCTCAGGATGACTTTCCTCCTGGAGCAAATTATCGTTGCTGTTTACATGTTTGGTTTCATCCTAGGACAAATGAAAGTCTTATTTTTCATCCCGGGAAGACTGCCTACATATTAATTTGTGGTCACGACTTGCACCCAAGGATGACATGTCATCCCAGTGGTGAAGTCTCCAGGGTCATGTAAACGTTGCATGTAAAAATTAAATTCAGGTAAACAATTTTAAACCTAGGTTGAAAATCAATTTCCTTTGTCTGCTAGCCCTAATTATTCATCAGTAATTAGGACCAGGAGACAACTGAAAGAGAACTGAGATTCAACCTACAATCTCTGACAAATCTCTTGGGAAGGTTGGAACAATTTTGCTTACTAAAGTTTTCCCCCTCCCCCCTTTGATGATGGGCCGATCTTCAATCAAACCACACAGTTGTTGTGCTTATTTTATTCGCTAAACATGCAACATTGAACTAGGGGGAGGGGGAGGAGAAATCATGCACAGAAATGTACATTTAAGGCATTCAAGGAAAACAAACGCTTAAGGCTTGATGATCATCCTGAGTCTTCCCAAGTAAAATTGTCGAAGATTGTAGGTTAAAAGTTTTTTTTACCTGAATTTAATTTTTACCTGCAACATAAACACCAACAGGTAAATAACCAGACACTGAGGTGAAACTCATCCAGCCCAGAGCTCAACTCTAATGTTGTCAACGATATCTGTTGATAGAGAGATCAAGAGTCATTATCAAAACTGCTTTACCAGTTATCAAAAAATTCATTGAGGACTAGAAGTTAGTGTTTGAGTTAGATTACCTCTGCTATTATTTTATTTTGTTAGAAACACAACATATTGCCTATACCAGTTTTCTTTTGCCACCTTTTGCATATCCACTCTTGTATGTAAACACTTAGCTTGACAAAGCCACTGCTGTATGTGTATTGTAACTCACAAGGTCATTCTTAGATAAACCTGTTGAAAAGTGTCACCATTTGTCAGCTACACGCACATCATATTCTCAAACATTTCAGTGGCAGTTCCTGGCCTGTGACATGGGAGAGGACAATCCAGCCTGTGATTCTACATGGTTAGAAGAAGATGGTAAGTTAAATATTGCTTTGTGTTTCTTTATTGAATGTTAACCTTATTAATTTTCTTAATCCAAACTGGTACCATTCAGGTGGTGCTCTTCAGACTTAAACAGCAACAACGAAAACAAATTCTGGTCATACACCTTATTCCAAAATGCGGCCAGTTTATTATTCTTTTGTTTACATGTTAATTAGCCCTCTTTGCCTCGTCAGCATGTACAAAATACAAAAGAATTTTGAAGTGAAAATGAGGCAAAGAGGGCTAATTAACATGCAAACAAAAGAATATTAAATTTTCCGCCATTTTGGAATAAGGTGTATTGAGTGTCAGCTAGAACATTTTCAAGATTGTGTTAGTATATACTACACAAGTGAATAGTGCTTTTTGCGCACTCTGATTGGTTAACTCGGAGGTGATAAACAAAGTACTATTCACCTCCAAGCAGCCGGCATGCAAGATTTAAAATTTCCGACCACTTGTCGGTATATTATCACATAAAGTAATGTTTTGGTCAGCTAGTTATTGATCTTGTGTGGTAATTTTTATATTAAAACAATTGTTCACCTCAGTCTTGGTGAAAGTGGTGGATATTTCCCTCGCCGCTTCGTGGCACTAACCACTATTCACCTCCACTTTGGTGAATAATTATTATTATAGAGTTTGGATGATTTTTTCCATTTTTCTGGTGCAGTGGAATGTCAGGCCCAACCTTCTAAAGTGCCAAGGCACTGTTAAAATATGTTTATTTTAATAGGAGGTGGACTGAGAGTACATCTAAGCTCCAATTTAGTAATAAAAAAATTATTTATTTATTTTATCTAACAGATGCTACATATAAATGCATAATTATACATGCTATTCTGTCTAGCCATCCATCTACTTGTGCATTCACTTGTTGTTACAAATCATTTGTTTTGTTCTGCCATTTGCAATTTTTATTAAACCGTCAGTAAAATTTGTGTAACATGTGATTGCTTGATTTAAGGTATAAAAATAGCCAGTCAATAAGAATGCCATGCTTATCACAGACTTTATACAATATAATAATGTAAATGTATAATTTAGATGGCAAATGAAGCATATTCAAAGTTATGACTGCCTTATAATGAGATGCTCATATTTGTAATTTGTATACTATATTTATATAAGGAAGTTTGTTGTATATCATGTTCTCTAGAACCTGTAACTCCTGTTACTGATTCCTGGGCTCAAGGATCTGTGCCTATCATGCTTCAACCCTCGTCAGCATCATCAGCATCTTCTGTCCAATCAGATCGTGAGTCTGAGATGTCCTCTGTAGTCGAGGAAAGGCCGGGGTAAAGTTTGTTTTCTGATATAATAGTCTTATTAATTCCAAAAATGTAACTTTTCTTTTATTACAGGAGGGTAACCTGTAAGTTCTGGAGTTCCAGACACTGTAAACTCGGACAATCAAATTTGTGTAATCCCTTTTTAAGTCCAGTGGCTATTATTCTGTAACTTACAGCCACTGCTTCAATCTAAATCTTAAATGATTCTTATTTTAAACTCAAGGCTACCGTGGCTATCAGCTACAGTTATTGAGTTAAAAGGGAACAACATGCCTGTTGGCGTTAACATGGTATGCACTATTAGATGGAAAGATTAGTTTCTGCTGTTCAGATAGCTCAAGCTGTTCCGTTGAAATCTGACTCTTTATAGTATGAGCGGTCATGTCATGAACTGAGATGATCACATTAACTGCTCTAACTGTCTTTGCTTTCATAGCCTTCGATTGTAGTATCGATACACAAATTATTGTTTTCAATCAACACAATGAATTGTTGGGTTTTTATAGGTATCCCTCAGGAATACACAGTTGACCAGCTTTTAACATATTCAAATGCACTCGTCTGTAAATTTCTCACAGGAACTAGATTTGCACAGTCATGGCAAGGATTTCCATGCCTTTTAAAGGGATAAAAAGCAAGATACACTTGATTGGTTGTGATTTTATTTTGAAAAAGCTGGAATGCACACAAACGAAATTTGATACACACACGTATGCAAATTTGACCTGAATAGTTGATTCACTGACTTTGTTCTACAACCGAAAAGAAGCAGACCAATGTTTCTTTATTTTAATAATTTTCTGTGTTCAGAGCTCCAGAGCCACCTTTTGAGGCCTTAGAGGTTTCCACCACTCCTTTGTCAATTAATAGCCCTGCCCAGGCACCCAATACTGCAGATGAAAGGAAAGAAGATAAGACAGTGGAGGCCTCAAAGACAAAGGTACCTGTCTGAAAATCTGTAAAGGCCTGGCAAATGAGGACACATTGTTGCAGACATAAATGTCTCGCTGTTTGCCCGCATGCAACATTTGTTGGCGGACACAAAATTTGTCCTCGATAAATGTTTCCCAGTTTGCGTAGTATTGAAGCACAACATTTGCATTACATTGTGTTCCGCTTGTTTGCTCACCCAAGAAACATCATGAGCAACAATGTGTCTGCAAAAATGAGTCCTCGTTTGCCAGGGCCTTGAAGCTGCAGACTGAGGTTTGCCAACCAAACCTTTATGTAGAAGAAAAAGCTAGAACAGCTTATGAAACATTTTATCTTCTTAGCTTTTTCATTCTTTCCAAATATAAATCAGGAGTCAAAGAAGCTTTTTCTCAGCAAAAATTGCATGTATGTATGTTGTAGTGCTAATACAGGTTGGCGATCATAAATTTATTATACAGTTGATCAAGGATTATAATGTTAATCAGGCTCTCAACAAACTGGCCTGGCCTAAACTTTAATATTAAAATCCTTATTGTTTTTCATAGTATATTTTCAATGTTTCTTATATCTTTTCAGTTATCCTAGTTTTTTATTATATATTTTATTATATTTCCTTTATACATTTTTCAATTGACCCTTGTGCTATATAAGTTAATAAATGCAGTCAAACCTTGATTATCGAGACTAGTGTGGACTGAACTGAACAGTCGAGCATCTGGATAATCAAAAATGTGAATATTAATGAGCCAAAACTAAAACTGAATGACTGAACAAGTGGAGCGCGAAATTTCACTTAGAAACAAAGAACACCTGAGAGAATCAGAGCTCAGTGAAATGCATTGCAGTAGTACGTTCAAAATGTGTACAGCTTTGTGTTTTGAAGCAAAACAAATGCAGTTTGAACCAGAGTTTCATTACTTAATTTGAAGGGAAAAAGTTTTGCTGCATGCGGATCTTAAATATGGCTAATTAATATTCCTCCAAAACTGGGACCAGCTAAGCAAGTCTGGATAATCAAGGTTCGGACAATCGAGGTTTGACTGTATTGTGATTATTACTGGGACACGTACATCAATGTAGACATGATGTACTAGACCATTCTAAACACCACTGTTATGGAATTAATTTTTTATCATCCATGTTTTAGATTCAAGGTAACAAAAAGACCAGAGCCCCTTTCAGACCACACAAAGGCAAGCTGCCGTCATTTTCTGGTGTAGATCTATCCCCACTGACTGATGACTACGTTTTGAAGAAACAAGAGAAAGAGGAGGAAGGGGCGAGGCATGACCATGCGAATACCACTGGACTCACTATGTTGTCTTCTTCAACATCCATTCTGAAGGTTCACTCTCTACTTCAAATTTTTTTACCACAATTGCTAGTAATCTCGCAATCTTATTGGTTAATTTGCCATTGTAGTAATAATTGCCATTGGGTAATTTGCCATTGCCATAAGAGTCTAGACAATGTTGCTCGCGTCAACGTGTCACGCAATGCCTTTTTTTAGCTCACGCTCTGAAATTAGCATTTTCTTTGACGTTGATATTGTGGTAAAAAAACAAATTGAATGTGGTTTAGTGTTGTCCATACTCTTATTGACAATGATATTCGTCATCACAGTGGTCAAAATTTGCTGTGGACTTGCTTGGCTGCACCTCGTGAGTCCACAACATTTTGACCACTGTGATGATGAATATCATTGTCAATAAGAGTACAGTGTATTGACAATGCTAAACCACATTCGATTTGTTAATGTTTTTTTTTTATTTTAATGTGTTAAATTGTAGGGTCAAACAGTACTTTAAGTAAGCAGTCCAACAGCTGACAAAAATTGTCAGTCACTTTGGCAATGGAAGTCAGTCCAACTTCCATGACCTTAATCAAAGAGCTTGGACAAAGATTCTGTTAATGCAAACCTAAATTAAGTTTAACAGCCTAAAAAAAACCTTGGCCACTTGCATTTTTACCCATTTTATTCTAATTATTGTCTGTTCTGTTAAATAAAAATTAACTGTTACGGTAGGTACAATGTACATGATAGGAATGTACAGTTACATGTGTTTGTAAAAATCATAGTCTTAATGCAGGTATTTAACCTCTTTATATATGTCCAATTAAATGTCATCATACCTAAAACCCCTAAAATACATTGAATTGTTTTCAACTTGCTTTTGTTGTTCTCTTTTAATTGTACTTTTTTATTTTAAGATCTCTGGGTCAATTATTATGCAAAAACAATTTTCCAACTTTTACTAGTCTAGTCATTAACTAAAGTTCTTCCAACTCCCTAATGGAAAATATATCCTAGACCTTGCAGTTTTTATCTTTGTCAGGTTAACGTTGGCATTCTCCACAAATGGCAATCCCAGGGTACCATCATTTTGTTTTAGTGTAGGTTTTTTCTTTCCTTGCTTTCCCAGAAAGGTTACTACCTTAGTAATTAGGTCCAGGAACCACCCAATAGCATTATATTCTAATATATTCATTGTTTGCTGTTAGTAATAACGTCCTAAAATAACCTATTGAACATTTCTCTAACTTTTGAAATACGTCTAATAAATGCTGGACATTACTCATTTTGGTTTGAAAATAAACAGCTAAACTCGGCAAGCAGTAGGTTGGAAAGTTGCCCTTGGTGGTCAATAACCAATTCTGCGCAATCCTGGAATCCTAGTCGCTCTTCTAATTCACAGGTAATAAGTATTTAAGTGATCAGCCCTGTCCATATGTTTTGTAGTAGTTGGCATCGTAGCTAGAGTAGTAGGCGGCTACTGCCAGCGATCCTTGCCAGAGAACTCCCAGTGGAGTCCAATAGTGAAGGAAAGGAGCAAATAATTGACTTTAGGCAGCAAATTTGCCAGCTGCCAGCACATTTTGACAGGGCTGAATGATACGACCTAAGTGATATGATAAATTTAAATTATTAAATTAAATTTAAATTATTATTATTATTAAATTATGATAAATTTTTGGCTGTCTTCTAAACAATGTAAGTTAGGGATCGAATAAACAAACACCGGTAATCATCCTTTTAAATTAATACATACAAATTTACATATAAATCGTAACTTAAGTGGAGCATTCTGATATTTGGAAACGTATGTAAAACTGCTAAAATAGTTTTAAATGGGCTATTGCTTGACAGTTTAATAGAAGGAGTGGCCAATGTACTTTCAAAAAACAATAATTGTGGCCGCCGCTTGTTTTCTCAGGTTGTGTTTCGAGAAGGTCGAGAGGCAGTGCATCCAAGGTCTTACATGATCCGGCAATGCGACCCCATTTATTGCAACAGACCACTTTCAAGGAAAACTGACAATATGCATAACATAGCTGCCAAATCGTCAAAGACTGTACGGCTTGGACGGGTAGAAACAGCTAAAGTATTAACAAAATTGAACTAAAACTCAGAACAATCCAAGTCCTCGCGATGTGTCCGAGTCCCGTATGTAAAACGTCATTAGCACGTGACATAAGCTTGTCACACAATCCTAAACGGCTGAGAGGCAGTTACAATAATTGTCTCACCAATTTTTAGCCATATTTGACACACCTTATAGTCTCAACTCCTTGTACGAAGCCTTCTCGGTGTCTCAATCTCTTTTGTAAGTTTTAAAATTTCTCAGGCTCACAGAAAAAGAAAATGGTCAAAAGTCTCAAATCTACCACCCACGGTCACCGCTATCGCTCTCTTTGAAAATGTATTTTACTGAATTTAAATGATCACAGAACCCTCCTGGGTCCAGGGTTTATTTCTCAACGTCCCAGCAACATAGAGTACTGGGCCCGAAAACTATTTTCCAAGCCCTTGAAGCCAAACCTCCAAAGTTGATCAAATAATTAGAGGCTCTGGGGTTGGTGGAGGGAGGTGGATATTTAACATTTGAATTGACCAACGCATAATTCTGTCCACTCTACCAAATTCTCATTGATTCTTGTTTATGATTGTTGTTTGTTAACAGGCCCAGTATGGTCGACCACCTGGAATCAAGGACGTACTTTATGATGAACGTGGGAACGTAGTAGCCGTGATGAAGATTTCCCCTGATAAACTTCCTTCTCACAGGTACGTTATCATAAAGGATAAACCTTCAGTACAACACTCTGAAAGTCTGTCTTACTGTCATCCTTTCCTTTTCTACTAAACTACTTTCTTAATAGCTCTGTTCTTCTTAATTTGTTTTTAAGTACCTTAATCGAAGTGGAGGCTAGACCCAAAACTCCCCTATTACTTAGCCTCCAGGCTCAATATTTGTACTTACTTAATTTTTATATGTTAATTTCTGTGTATGTGTTAAATTTGTAAAGTAGAAGAGCAAAATAAAGTGTTGTTGTCTAGAAACCCCATTCATTACATACACTACAGAACAGGAGAGTGTTGTTCCGTTCAGAACTTTCATCCAAAGGCCCAAAAGTTGGAACCAAAGTTAATTAACCCTTTCACCACCAAAGACCTCCCCTTTGACGCGTAAAAGCGTCTGGCGTTAGCCAGAGTAAAATCGATAAAGTCCCCTTGGTGGTGAAAGGGTTAAGCACACAGGAAAGCACTGCTCAGTTTACAGAGTGCATTAGTGATATCTTTTGTTTCCGTTGTTATCGCAGAGTTCGCACTAAGTTTTCAGTCATAGATGATGACGATGATGGACAGGTAGTCCGTGCCCGTGCAAGACCAAGAAAACTGGGACAGAGTTCACAAAAAGGAGAATCATTGAGAGACTGGAAACCTTCAAAAAATTCAAGACACAGGCATGATGTTGATATCAACCCGGCGAATAACAACTCATATCAGATCGAGGATACTGGTCAGATAACACCATTACCACCTCCACTGGTGAGCTTATAATAGACCTTCCCACGGTTTTTTACAACTTCAGATTGTGACCAGGTAGCAAAATTTTATTGACGCTACTAGAAAGTGCACCTAAAAATTAGTAAAATGGCCAAGTTTGAGAGTCAGGTCTTATAATAGCGAAAATATGGTTCTTCAAAGTCGGGAAATTTTATAGACGTTTGAAGGGCAAGTTTGTATCCTCCAGCATACAAACGTCTAAAAAAATTCCCAATTTTAATTTGCAAAGCTATAATTATGTCAAAACCTTACGACTTCCACACTTGGCCATTTGTCTAATTTTTAAGGTGCTCATTTCAGCAGTGTTGACAGATTTTCGTTACATGGCCAATATCAAACGTTGAAGAAATCGTGGAAAGTTCTATTCTGTTTTGTTTTATGTTGCAGACAATTTATGCTCTGAGTGGATGAGGTGAATGAAACTTGCTCGTTCATCCTGTAGATTCTCAAGTCAACCTCCAACTGAAAGCTATGCCCCCTTATTACGACACTTTCTGGAGATCGATTCTGATCGTTCTTACGCTCACGTACAGTTAAAAGCCATTTAAGCCCCTGGCTTTGGCCCAACTTATGATTACTTTGTATAGAATTTTGTGTGGAATAAACAACAATAAACAACAATAAACAATCGTTGCATTTGGTAGTTTTTGGTACCCTCTGAAGAGGATTTTGAGAAGTAACTGAAGCTGAAACAGGAGGACTTGGAAAGAGAAAAAGTCTCCTGTAGCTTATTGGTAGAGAATCCAAACTAGTAATTGGAAAGGTCACATGTTCGACTCTTCTCGGGACAACTCGGGTTTCTTTTCAATAACATGCTCGTGTCACTGTAGAAAAATTACGTCTATGACGCTCAAAATATAGATCGTTTTCACTGTCACGCAATAAAAAAATAAATCGAAAACCATCCAGTGGAAAAAGCCAGTGATGTTATAGAAGATAAATAAATAAGACACTTCGCCAAGTTTTAGGCCTGTGCGTTTCATCAAACTTCAGATATTCGTCGAAATGTGCCGCAGAAACTTACAGAGCCCAGTATGAAAACGCCATGTTTGTGTACCTCCGTGGTACACAAATATGGCGGCCCGAAAATAGTGTAAACATCTGGAACTTACTTTGGCTATCTAGGCGACTGATTATCAGTACTCAAAAAACAAGCATTTACATAAGCACTTTTCCTAATGCTCTAACTTCTAAAAGGGCTCAAAATCATGAGATAAGTATATATTTTTCAACAAACTCGATCGTAGCCTTGTGTCACGCACCTCCATAACCCGAAAATTAACAATGCTCTGGTTTCCAAACGAAGCACGCTATTGAGCTGTAAAATTGTAAACAGATATAAATATGCCGCCGCTTATGCCTGATGAGGATAAAAACTTGAGTGGATCTTTAGTTTTAGATTTTAGAAAGTGATGACGTCGGTTGAAAACGATCTATACCACCATACTTACACTAGGCTTAATGATGTGATAATGATGATGATGGTGGTGGCGATGGTGATGTCAGTGATGGTGATTTTGGCGAATATGTCACCTATCAGCACTCGGAACCTAGCAGTACCGAGGGCGTTTGTTTTTCATGAACTCGCATGAACGTAGTTTGATGGCCTAAGCTCCGACGAGTCCTCTGTCGCTCAGTGGTATCTAGCATCCGAACTAGTTAACTGTAAGGTCATAGGTTCGACTTCTGTTGCTAGAAGTTAGAATATTTTCCGCATAAACCTGTGCAATTGTGAGCAAACTAATGTACCTCTTTCCTTTACGTTCTCGTGGTCGCTTTGGTGTTTGAGTACGGTGGCTTGAATCAAACCATGCTCTGAGGGACTCGGTTAACAAACTTGTTGTCCCCTTTCCCACGGGGGGCACCTTGCATGGGACCTAGGAGCCCCGTTCGTGCCTACCCCTACTGGGTAGTCCTGTACCCAGTAAAAAAAGCTATAGAACAAAGAACTAACTACATGAAAAATAGTTTTTGTTACAGCGGCGCAACCCTTTGAAACAGCTTACCCTGTAACATTAGAGAGTCTGGTTCGTTAAACCAATTTAAACGCCTTCTATAACACGGCATTCATGGAAATCAGGTTTACAGCTAGCATATTGTTGTAAGTTAATATATTATTAGGATTAGGATTTTAGGTTTTAGGATCTTAGAAATTTTATTGGAATTTATTGTACCTGATGAATTTTTTACCGTGTATAAATAATGATTAACGATTAAAGATTAAAGTAACATGCTCTTGACTTTTCAGGTGGACACGATGGACATATCTGCTGGTGTGTTGGTTAGAGAAGGCAAGATAGTCAGACGGGGTCCGAGGCAGGTAAGGCAGTGATCAATTCCTTTTCTTGTTTGTGACTTGTTTGTGCAGAGCTCGGGACCCGCTTACTTGATAATTTTGACCGTAGCCCATTTGGCACTTGTGTGTTCCGTGAACTGGCCTTTGAGTGGAAGTGAGGCTGGAGGTGACCTTGTTTTGATACAAACATCTTTGTCTTTCTCATGCAAATGTCAACTAGTTAGCATAAGAACAACCACAGGCCACCCAAGCGAACTATGTGTGGAATCGGGGTTTGAAAGTCATTTGTAAAAATTACTTATAAGTACGTGTATTTCGAAAAAACGAAAGCAAATCTTTCTTCGATATGAACTCTTTTCGTTTGTCTAGCTGTAATAAATCGCCTTGAACTCAACTTAAGATGATGTTCTTTTTATTATTATTCGCAATTTGGACATTTGTGACCAGAATATAAGCACTCATGTGTACCGTATGTAATCACTCAAAATATAACGTGTGAAGCCTTCTTACCTTTATTCCATGGCCCCCTGTGCCTTCTAGCCGTATTTAACGCCATTTCGGTGACAAGCGCGGGAAATAATGCGATCTGTTCCAAGCGCGGGAAATCATGCAGTCGGTTCCAAGCGCGGGAAAGCATGCAGCCGGTTCAAAGCGCGGGAAATAATGCAATCTGTTCCAAGCGCGGGAAATCATGCAGTCGGTTCCAAGCGCGGGAAAGCATGCAGCCGGTTCCAAGCGCGGGAAATCATGCAGCCGGTTCAAAGCGCGGGAAATCATGTTATCTGTTCCAAGCGCGGGAAATTATGCAGCCGGTTTCAATCGCGGAAAATCATGTAGCAGGTTCCAAGCGCGGGAAATCATGCAACTGGTGACCAGCACGGGAAATAATGCAATCGGTGCCAATCGTGGAAAAGGATGTAAACCGTACCAAGCGAAAATCAAGCAACCGTTGCTAAGCGAAAGAAAATCAGTAACCGTTTGGAAGAGCGGGAAAACATTAATGGGGGCCAAGCCGAGAGAGACCAAGGTACTAACTGAATCATTTTTTGATGAACTGTTGTCTTGTTATTTCCATCAGATGTCTCGTCGTGTTGAAAAGACACCTTCCACGGCCTGTCTGCAGCCACTCGATAGCACGCATCCCGCGGGACGAGTCGTTGGTAACATCCTGACCCGCTCGTCTCCCGTGATCAGACCATTGCGGGCGACAGAGCCCATTCCCCCGATTACGTCGCAGCCGCCGACTTATTCGTAAAACTATGGCTAACTGCCATGACAACAAGGACTCATTTAATCCTCTAGCTATAAGTTTGAAATATGGAATATTTCTATGTTATGGTGACAAGATCTTTTTTCTTTTTCTTTTTTTCCATTCATTAACTCCGTGGTCTCCCCTCGATGTTTTACATTCTTTTTATTCCATGTGAAGCCAGACATGTCTATTTATGTACGTTTTCGTGCACAATATATCGTCGGTAGAACCGCTTATTTTATACGGCGTAATTGGAGGTACTACCCAGTAAGAGGATTTTAGTCTCATCCTGAAAAGGTTTCAGAACAAACTTAGATGACGACAATACCATTTAGTATTCATTGATTAAGTTTGTGAAGGGGAGACCT
Source organism: Pachyseris speciosa (assembly GCA_016490735.1). Lineage (NCBI taxonomy): Eukaryota > Metazoa > Cnidaria > Anthozoa > Scleractinia > Pachyseridae > Pachyseris > Pachyseris speciosa. The sequence continues at coordinate 697,659 of JAEMWC010000379.1, forward strand.
CGAGTGATGTTTGTGGATTTTTTAAATATAGCAGTGGGTTGTAACGAGTTTGTATATATTTGACGTTTAGTCACTGTAAATACACGTTTAGGTTCCCAGATGCGTTGTATGTATGTCTTGGTGTTTAATAGCCCACTTTTTAGTGACGTCAAGTGGTAAGCCCCGGCCAAACGCTCGCAACATCTCAACGCAACATCTTGCAACATTGTTGGGCACAACATGTTGCACACGTTTGGCCACCCTGTTGCGACATATTGCAACATCTTGGATGGTGTTGGCACATAAACATCGACAACCCGTAAAATGTTGGGTTGAAATGTTGCGTGCGTTTGGCCGGCCCCTTCACAACATCAGCACAACATGATACAACAATGTTGCAGGATGTTGCGTTGAAACGTTTGACCGGGGCTGTACAGTGCAAACCCGTTAATACGGATACCAAGGCTAATACACCGTTTTGCTAATGATCAGTTCCTGGTGAATTGTGGGTAGATCCAGTCCTTTGCGGGGGCAAACGGTCAAAATTACAATTCAAATTACGTCCTAAAATAGCCGTTTGTCCCCACAGAGGACTGTATCTACCCACAATTCACCAGGAACTAATCATTAGCAAAATGGTGTATAAAGACAAATATATGACCTTTTAGTTGTAGGGACAAAGAAAACAACCTTGTTCCAGGTTGCAAAGAAAACTGCCCGTTATAGACCCTTTTCATAATGGCGCCCGACAAATTATTCTTTTATTCTTATGATAATGAGCCCTACTAGCCTCGTCAGCATGTGCAAAATTCAATAGAATTTTTTCATTAAAGTGAGGTTAGTAGGGCTAATTAACACATATACAAAAGAATAATTAAAATCGTCCGCCATTATGAAAAAGGTCTATAAGCGAGTGTCCTTAGAGCTTAGTTCCACTGTAGTCAATGTATATCCAAGGAGCATTGTCCCAGGTGCAAGAGGCGTGCACGCCGGATAATGCGGACGCTGGAATGTCCATTTGGTGTCTGTATTAAGGTGATTCCACTGTACTATTCTTTCAAAAGAAATTGTTTCTGCAGCTTTCTCAAACGCCCTCGCACTTCATGGTTCACGCCAACATTGCAGGCTTTTCATTTGGGAGACCTCACCCTGGGATAACTTATCATCTTTCCACGGTTAATGACGCGATTTTGGCCCGCAATGGGGGGGGGGGGCAAACGTGAAAATGTCTTTCAAAAGGCATTTGTATTGCGATTATTTTCATGAAGTATAAAGAACAGATTTAGGCTACAACGACGGCTAACGAATTTGTAACATTTCATACAAACTCTTTTAATCAAAATTGTGCAAATTGCCGCGAGATTAGAAGCCACATGAGAAGATTTATAATTCGAATTTACGGACATCGTACCTTCTTTAATGGCCTTATTTTCTGTTGAAAAAATGATATCAATAAAGCTATTTAAAGTATTGACAAACGTTGGAAATCCACCTCTGTAGCGGCGTTAAAGCGGTTCAAAGTCGGCCAAAATCCCATACAGCTACTTTAATTTAAGACGTGTTTGCCCCCAGCCAAAATGGCGTCATTAACCGTGGAAATCCCATTGTACAGAAGCGTACGTGAAGAGTTCATAACTGCTGTTTTCAAAATTATCCAAAGCATCAGGAAAAAATCTTAACAGGAAGCGATTGAATAAATTCACGCCCGCAAAAGTTATTGTTATCATTTTTGCCAACTTGTCACGAAGTCTTTTGTTGTTGAGTTGACCATCCCTAATAATCACAATCGACGAATTAAAATATTATCAATATCTGACGTTTTTGTCACGCATCGTGGTACAAGTTAGCGTCCATTTTGTTTGATTTATCGCTGGTTGTTTTTTCTTTGCAAACTTCGTACAACCCATATTTAATTAAAATTTAGCAGCGAATTTAAGGAACTTTCGAGGAGCTGTACTGCCTTACATAAGTTTACATCTACGGCAGATTGGCCCTGTTTGGTATTAAGATGGCGAAGCAACGAACGAAGGTGAAATTCGCCGACGAGATGCCAAAACCTGGGGATTTAGTGTGTCCAAGTTGTCAGAAAAGGTTTGTGTCGCCGCTTCTTCTTCCATGTTTACACAGCATGTGTAAAAAGTGCGTAGATGCCGAAAACATTTCTCCGAAAAATGGCAAGTTACCTCGCTGTCCTACTTGCTCACAGTCACTAGATTTAAGAAAAGAATTCCCAGTTAATTTCGTCGCCAACAACATGGTTAATTTAGCGGCAGTGCATGAAAATACTACCGTGGATTTTGTCTGTGACAGCTGTGAGACCGAGGGCGAAAAGGTTACGATGCGATGCAGTCATTGTCACTTGTTTCTTTGTGAGTTTTGTACAACCGCACATCGGAGAATGAGTGCCACGAGAACACACCTATTACAGCCAGTTGAAGACTTGAGAGGACAAATTTTCAAGGGGAATCGTCTGAAGAGGCCTTCGTTTTGTTCTCTTCATTTATCCGAACGGCTTTGTTATTTTTGTGAAACGTGCAACGAAATTATATGTGGTCAATGTGCAGTAATCACGCATGAACGACACGAGTATCGCAGATTCGAGGAGGCTGCGAAAACGTTGAAAGTCAACATGGTAAACCTCGTGGAGCAAATCAAGGGAAAACGAGAGCGTCTTAGCGAACAAGCTGCTATCATCGAACAAGAAATTTCGACCTTACAAAATCACCAGACAAAAATTCGTGGCAATATTGAAGAGTACTTTCAGTCATTGATTGAGGCGCTTAAGAATCGCATGAATGAACTTGTAAATGAAGTTGAGTCTCTTTGTGCAGCGAAGTTTGATCTTTTATTCTCAAGACAAGAGAAGCTACAACAGACGGCGCGACACGCCAACAATTGCTGCTTGTTCACGGAAGCTGCCGTGAAGCAGGGCAGTGAAGTTGAAATACTTAGCGTCGGTGGAGTCGTTATTCAGCGACTAACCTCGCTGGTTGAAGAAATAGAACAACATTCAACAAATCGCGAATCAGAAGGCGTAGATCGCAACTTGATTGAATTCGTAGCAGAGAAGGAGAAAATTATCAACGATATTAGTCACTTGGGTCACGTTAAAGAGCAAACAGCGAGCACGCCATGCGAGCCTACATTATGTATCTTGCATCCAGCTGCTAAACAACGACAGCATGTTATCACTGGAGAGGTGAATCGAATGTCTTTGACAGCTGTCAATAGTCAAGGAAAGAGGCAGCAAAAGGGAGGAGATAAAGTCAAACTCTCCTTCTCATTGGTCAGCTCTAGAATGACACCGGACAATGCCGGGTTCAAGTATGGTTGCCAAGACAACAAGGATGGAACATATACTTTGGCATACTTAATCACCAAGCCGGACACTTATTGGTTGCATGTGAGTGTAAATGGGCGTCCTGTGGCGGACAGCCCAGTTACAGTCACAGTCCAACCAAGGGACTGGATAAGTAGTCATCTTATTTTGCGTAGTGAAGACTGCGGTGGATTTTCCCACCCGTATAGTGTTATTGTTGACTCACACGATCATGTGCTGGTGGCTGATTCTCATAACCACAGAATCAAAATACTTTCTGCAAAAGGAGAGATCCTCAAAACGTTTGGATCCCAAGGGCCGTATGAAGGACAGTTTAACTTCCCCTATTGCTTAGCCTTGAGTCGACGTGGAAATCTCATCGTCGTTTCCGATGGGCAGAATCATCGGGTGCAGATCGTCACACCGTCGGGAAAACTAGCCAGGAGCTTCGGCGGTTTCGGCGATGAAGTCGGAAAGCTGAACCATCCACATGGCGTTGCGATTGATCCTAACGATCGAATTTATGTCGCTGATTCCGGAAACAGCCGAATACAAATCTTTTCCCACGAGGGGATCCCCGTCGGGATGATTGTGTCCAAGGACATGGCATGTCCATGGGGGGTTGCCATAGGCAGGACAGGTCACATAGCAGTGACAGACTATAATAATCACAAAGTTTATGTCTTTAACGAAGACGGATCGCTGAAACTTCAGTTCGGCTCTCGAGGAGACGGGAACGGGTTACTAAACAATCCCGCGGGCATTACAGTGGATGATCAGGGACAATTTGTGGTAGCTGACAGGAGCAACCACCGAGTACAGATTTTCCAACAAAATGGGACTTTTGTTACCAAATTTGGAGGAAAAGGCCAAGGGGATGGATTGATGCGCTTTCCTGCAGGGGTAGCTGTGGACAAAAGAGGCCAACTATATGTGGCTGACACTTTCAATGATCGTGTACAGGTGTTTTCTTTAGCGGCGGTGTAGACTGTAATGCTCCCATCCAAATTCATGTGAAAGTTCCGAATGCAACCCTTGAAAGTTGATAGCCTTAAATCTAAACTGGCTCAGGAATAATCATTCCAAGCGTAGCTTTCTATTGGAAGCGCTGATTTTAGTAACCTGTAACAACAAAATCCTTAATAAAAATCGCTGATTAATGAATTTCTATGTTGATCACACGACTGGTCACGTGACCAAACTGACAACAAGATTTATGTTCAGGGAAATTGCCATCCTTTTCAAGGCGAAATGGGAAAAGATATCGACGATCAACCATATACTTTCGAACAGGTTTTAAACCCAGGCCTCAAACTGCTTAAAATCGAACTCGTGTCATCTCAGCAATCACACATAAAAGGAGAGCTATGGCCAGTGTAATCAAACTAAAAGTTCACAGTCGAGAGAATGAGCGAGTGAACGATCGTTTGACAAACGGATCCCTTCCATGTTGGCATTTGTTTCCAGAAATTAAAATATAATTGTTTCCAAGACTCGTAGCGGTTAAGCAGCACGTTTGAGCAAGAGAGAAAGGGGCTAAAAAT
>JAEMWC010000379.1:710000-735000 GCA_016490735.1 Pachyseris speciosa
TTGAGTCAAGCTGTTTTATACTGTCGGCTCCCGATGTGGATGCCGAAGTTTGCTCAGTCGAAATAACCGCCGTTGGGTCAAAAACAGCGTTATGAGAAGAAACAGAATCGACTGTGTCCGATTTGGCAGCTGTATTTCCCGATTCGGGAAGAGAAGCGACACCACCGAGGCTAACAAGTTTCTCGTTTAAAGCATTCAAGGACTGCATAATGTGGTCAATACCGAGCTGATCCTTGAGGTCGTCGATATCAAATTCACAATGGTCATCCTGAGGAAACTCGTCTGAGGCATTAGCGATTTCGCTGTGAACAACGGTCGGGTCAACCGTTAAGGAGTCACCGGTTCGGCTCTCCTGTAAAGAAATATTTTCTGTGGTAGAAGTCATGGTGTGAACTTCGCTCCACGTGGGCACTGGGCACAATACAAGTAAAAACTCCGGCGCTCAAATTCCCTCCAAAACTCTATAAACAGAGACAACCAAGATAAAACAGCGCAATAAAGGGCAACAGCCCAGAGATAAACCACAAATAAACACAAAAAACAAATATAACCGCGACTCACTAACCTGGAAGCACGAAAGGAAGAACTGATTATTTGTGTCCTCTCCTAGGATTATATACCATCCAGTAATTTGCATTTGAATGACTTTAAAGTGTGACCGCTGGCCTGATAGTTACTTAGGAAGTATGCATAATTATCCCATAATGCGGAGCATGTCGAAAGAGAATTAATTATCGCCTTTCTAAAGCTTACAAGATCATGATACTGCTTTCCATAAAGCAGAGCAACTTATTTCACAAACTCAGAACACTTGTAACTGCTAACAACAAAGCCCTCTGAGTGTTTCCTTTACTGCTTGCCTCACTTCTCTGATCTTCCAACAGTAAAGAATTAGGTTTAGTGAAGAGTTTAGAAGGACAAAAGTGTTCGCAGAGGCCCATAAAAGAAGAAAATTTGGGGTCAATTTTTCGCCTCGATTTTCTAGCTCAGTTAGCACAGCCGACACTACAACAAATGGTGAATAACAGGCAACTAATGCAAACTGCAACCATCGTGTACTAGACACTGTCTTTCTGTATCGCGCAATGTTGAGTGGAATTGCTTGGCTCGGTTGCCCTTGAACACTGTCTTGAACTTGCGTTTGATGCTGACGTAGCCTAAGGAAAATCATCGTGTAACAGTAAATGGATGTTACCAGACTCAAGAGTATAATAATAAAGAAATATAAAAGTGATCTCAGTATATTAAAAAGGAACATTGCGGAACCGACAACGGAGACGACCCAAATAGCAAGCACAGTCACAAATGTTCGCTTAAAAGTTACGACTTGTCTGTATCTGAATCCTAACAACAGGGCGAGAAGTCTGTCCACACTTATGGCAGCCAATGTCAGCACAGACGCTATACACAACGTATAACCTGTGATAGATGATGCGGCTACTGTGAAGCGACAAATGTTCCACTGTTCGTTGACTGCAGACAACCAATAAGCAATAACAGAGGGTTGTGCAACGATTCCAACACAGAGATCAGTTGTAGCCAGGCTACGAAGCAAGAGTTTGGACGGCGGATGAAGTAAAGACTCCTTGTGAAGGGCAGCTAGGATCAGAGTATTCCCCAGGAAGGCAGTGATGGAAAGCAAAATGTTTATTACTGAAAGGCATATCAGCTGATTGTGTATCTCTCCAGTTAAATCCGCCGAGCAAAGAAGCGCCACGTCGTTGAATTTGAGATTGTCATCTTCAGTTAAGTTTTTCATCGCCATTTTACTGTCATACGTGTCCCAGATGATTTCGACGGTGCGGGAGGAGCAATTACACTGTAGCTGAATATAAACCACACAGCAAATTAGCTCAACACGATTATTGTGCCACTTTGAATTTCATATCATGCAGCTGTTTGGATAATTTTGCACCATCTTCTCCAGGGCTGCAAACATCAACATGTGAGAATGAATTTATGAACACCATATATTTGAACTGCGGCGTACATACCGAGTTTGAGGTCCGTACTGTAAGTTACGGACCGAGCTTTTTCCCGTGACCTCGCAATACCGGTTTTATGCTCTAACTGACTGAGCTATGAAGCCACTGACGTTGGGAGCAGGTCAGGGGTTCAACCCCGTTGAAGTCCTGAATTTTTTTCAGGCTTCTTTTCGCAATGGCATAAATTGCGTTCACAACTGCGAGGATCATTCTTCATATAATTTCATTTCCACAGTTCACATGATTTATTTCATATACATCATTCACACTCTTCTCTTTCACGGGAACGTATGAACACACAATCGACCTGATCCCAACGCCAGTGGCTTCATAGCTCAGTTGGTTAGAGCATCGCACCGGTATCGCGAGGTCACGGGTTCAAACCCCGTTGAAGTCCTGAATTTTTTTCCAGGCTCTTTTTCGCAATTGTATAAATTGCGTCCACGACTGCGAGGATCATTCTTCATTTGATTTAATTTCCGCAGTTCATATATGATTTATTTCAAATACATAATTCACTAGCCAAGTTTAATTTGTTGATTACCTTAACCAGTCAAGAGTATTTGTATGTAGGTACATTCGGATGAGAAAAACAGCTCGGCAGAAGTTTCCATGCAACTGTTACGTTATTAAATGGTACAAAGTCTACTGTTATGCCAACAGTAACAGGCATGAATCAATAAAGGGACACCTTACATTAGCTCTTGTCAACTTGCCGTCACCTGCAGGTGCAACATTTTGCATATTAACCAGACAATTGTGACATTTGCGGTAGGAGTTCTCGACGGTTTCGCGGGATCTTGATATATAAAATATCGTGTGCTTAATTTTGCCAGGCCAAAGTCGCATAAGTCGGACAAAATTCGGTATATAATATTTATGAGGCGCTCTCACTAAATCGGGTATTTGGTGGCAGTATCGAGTATACTGTCGGGATAGAAACGGGTACAGCATTGTTTAAGGGTTAAAAGGTGGCAACATATGCAGGAATCAGCTGTTTGTCATATAATAATATGCAAAACAATTAAATTATTTCTTTTTCCATTTCAACCGAATTCTATAAGCTAGTTAAAAGGTTCATCAACCAAACGCACCAATTGAACCGAAGAAAACCAACCACATCAGCCAAGGGAAAGTGGTTGGTGCCAATCAGAGCACGGTGCCAAAATTTGCCGTCTCAAAGCTTTTCAGTATATTGCATGTAAAATACTGCGTCCTCGTCATATTCATATTCATATTTATCATATTACTTGGCCCGCTCTGAATACATCGCTCTTATTATGTCATGCAAACTTGAAAAATTCTTTCCTTTTTGGTTTTCTTTCTTACTCCACACAATAATGCAAGATAAAAGCCTGTGGCTGGGTTTTCCCGGCAACAGCTTGTGCACAGCATTTCTGCTGAAGCAAACTGTCTCTGATGCAAAGACAAACATTTTTTCCCGTACAAGAATCGGCTCTCTTAGCTGAGGCTACGCAAAGTATGGTATATAACGTCATGTGAACCAACGGCTTTGCGACCCATTTTATCTTCAGTGGAAGTTTTATGATATTTTTCTGCAACCAAATTTTAAACTAAGATCCTGAAACAAACTTGTTCTCAAGGCGAATTGCGAAATGATTGTAATATCTAAATTGGGACGAAACCGTTTCATCCTATAAGATGCATTTCATTACTTGTGAACCTCCGAGGTAAATTAAATGGGATTCGAAGAACTCAGCTACGTTTTGCCACTGGTCATGCTGTTAGTGGGAAACCATGATTTGTAGCGGCCGAGTTGCCGGATAACACGAGCTTGTTACGGTGATAAAAACACATATACTTGGGTTTAATAGGTAAACTGGAAGGAGTGATAATTGAAAGAAAACGACGTAAACTTACCAAAACTGAGTGGGGAAAATTTCCTGTGTGAATTAATCCAACTCCAGCTGAGACGTCTGTTTGTTGTGAATCAATCTCTATATGCTTGTGACGCGAGAATATAAACAGAAAGATTTTCCGACCGACATGGATGACGGATGTTGAAAGAGAAAGATAATTACCGTATTTAATCGATTAAGCACCGCCCCCGATTAGTCGACGCATTTGAGAGGAAAAATGCTGTTAAATAAGGGCTACACCTGTACGGGTCCGCAAATGATCCCGGACCGCAAATGATCCCCAAAATGGACCGCAAATGATCCCGGACCGCAAATGATCCCCATATTGGACCGCCAATGATCCCGAGCAAAAAATAAGGAATGGCATAGATTGATTTAAAAATGACACACAAAAAACACGTTTTTCATTTGCCTGATCATTTGCGGTCCAACATGGTGCAATACGGGGATCATTTGCGGTCCGGGATCATTTGCGGTCCGGGATCATTTGCGGTCCTGGGATCATTTGCGGACCCGTACAGGCCTCCCCGATCGAATAAGCGCCGCATTCCAAGCTATAGACATGGCCCTTATTTGGAGATATAACTAAAACACGAGTACGGTACAACAGTCTAAGACAGACGTGGAATTTATTTTCCTGGGGCCGGTTCCTTAAAGGTGTAATAACTCTATTCCAGGATAAATCTGCCTTATTCCAGGAATACTTGTTGGAACAAGGCAGATTTATCCCTGGAATAGAGTTATTACACCTTTCAGGAACCGGCCCCTCGATGTAATGTTCAAAGAAGGACAGCCTTGCATTACCGGACGAGCAAAGCTACAGTCACAGCACCCCCTTCGAATCTACGTCTTCTGATGTCGAGGACGAATATCCGACGATGGAACTTTTGGACTTGGATCACGCGGATAGAGGCAGTGACATTTTGTAAACATGACAGAAAAGTGGTCGAGCTTTTTTTAAGTGTTGATTAGCGGCAAAATTAGTCAGCTGTTCATCATATTATAGTATGCAAAATAATTAAATTGTTTCTTCAGTTTTTCTTTCAAAAGAATTCTAAGCTAGTTGAAAACCAAAAGTACGTAACAAGTCTATCAAGACAACTAAATCAGTCAAGGGAAAGCGGTTTATACTAATTGCGATTTTTGATTACAAACGGACTAAGTCAAGAGACTTACTGGACCAAGTTAATTACCTTTGCCAGTGGAAAATATTTATATGTTGGTACAGGCAGGTGAAAAACAACAAAAACAACAACAACTTTATTAATTCAAAAGGAGACGATAGACTTGTTATGCACACATGCCTACATTTAGCAGAGCTAGTCGAGGTAGGCAGTGTGAGGACGTTACGTACATGCATTAATGACAATCATTAGTCATTGATGCACATATAAAGGTGATTAGAACTTATATACAAAAACATGATAATAACATGACAAAAACAGCACAGAAGTTTCCAACTATTACGTCACTGAATGACACAACGTTCTACTGTTATACCAACAGCAACAGGGATGAATCAGATGAATCAATAGAGGCAAATCTTATATAATTATACATTAGCTCTCACCAACTTCCTATCACCAGGTGCAACACTTTGCATAATGTTTCTCTACCCAAATTTTGTAAAATTTGCGAAAGGAGTAGTTGAAGGTTTCGCTGCATCTTCAGGTACACCACTGATATCGATCGTGTGGCTTGTTTGCCAGGCCAAAGCCCCGGATATAGTCGAGTCCCAACCCCCAAAGAGCTAAAAGAGACTTTAGCAAGTTTCAAAATAAATTTCGTCGTTACAACTAATGTTACACATTTTTATGATTTTAACCTTTAACCGCCAAAGGCAGTTGCAACAAAAAACAATAGGTTCCGCAGGTTCATCGGTTCCGTAGTGTGCAGGTCCTCAGATTAGTCTGATGCTGACGCATTCGGCTAAACAAATTCTTTTGTAACAGTAAATGGAAGTTAGTAGACTGAAATTTAAAATGATAAGGTTTTACAAATATGATATTAATTACATACATACATACATACATACATACATACATACATACATACATACATACATACATACATACATACATACATACATACTTTATTTAACGTGGAGACACACTTAGCTTTCGCTAGTTTCCAGGTGTTCCACAACAGAATGGTATAACTAAAATATACAATAATCACTGTGAATGTAACTATAAAAGATAAAAGCCAATATATACAATAATCAATATATAATTGAATAAAATATAGAAGTGTAAAAATTGCATCCTAATACCTTAAATGATAATACTAAATGTTGTTAAAATTAACTTTGCGAACTTGTTTTTAAAAGTCTTTTGTTCCCACTACAGCACGAATGTTGCGAGATAGTGAGTTCCAGTGCTTAGCTGCAGAAAAACGCCATGACTTCAGTCCGTAACTTGTGGTATTTACCTTTGGCCCAGAAAGATTGAAATTTCCACGAAGGTTGTACGCTATTTTCTTTACATTTATAAATCGGTTAAGGCTGGATGAAGCTTTGCCTTGGAGAATAGTGTTTACAGACAGCAACATGTCCTGTGTACGACGGTTTTCTAAAGTTGATGTTAAGCCTATTCGTTCAAGTAACTATTCGTAGCCTTGTCATTGTACACAAATCGCAAAGCGCGCGCGTTTGCTCTTTCTAGCTTGTTAATATTCCTTTGGCCACAGTGGTACCACACTTGATTGCAATAATAAAAATGAGGCAGAATAAAAGCGCGATACAAGGCTTTAGTTTTACATGGTAAAATATCCTTCAGCCTATTTAAAACGTTAATCTGGCTCCCAACCTTCTGACAAAAAGACTGAAATATTACGGAGCCAACAACACAGAGAACCCAAAGAGCAAATCACAGTTACACACGATCGCTTCAAAGTTACAACTTGTCGGTACGAACAACGTTCTCTGTCGTGAGTGTTCCTTTACTTATTGCCTCACTTCTCTAATCGGATAACCGTCGAGACTTGTATATTTGTGGAACTGCAGACATCGACGGAACAGTGGAACCTGCGGAACCTATTGTTTTTGTTGCAACTGCCTTGGAGATAAAAGATTAAAATCATAAAAATATTTAATAATTAGTTGTAACGACGAAATTTATATTGAAACTTGTTAAAGTCTCTCTTGGGGTTGGGACTCGACTATATCCGCTGATTTACGTTTCAGGTGCCATTTCCAGCTATGATTTCACTATTTCCAGTATCTTTCTATGGAGTCTTGGTTCTTGCATTTCTCGGTGGCAATCATAATAAAGGGCAACTATTTATTCACGAAAAACAGCCGATTTAATATATCTATTTGACATTCTTTAACTAGTGGATTGCGTGAAAAGTACGACTCAACACTAACTCGACACCAATCCACTAACAGAGGCATTAAGTTCAACGGAGTTTATCACTCAGCATCAGCGACTTGTCAGCAACATAGCACTTCCCGTTGTACATCAAAGCGAATTGTAATTAACCAATGGTTGTCAATATTCTCGATTATTCGAGGGGAGCAGGGTTGGCGCAGTGGTGAGAGCACTCGCCTTCCACCAGTTTGGCCCGGGTTTGATTCCCGGACTCGGCGTAATAAGTGAGCTGAGTTTGTTGGTTCTCTACTCTGCTCTGAGAGGTTTTTCTCCGGGTACTCCGGTTTTCCCCTCTCTTCAAAAACCAACATTTGATTTAATTTGAGATTTGCATTTAGATTGCTGGACACCAGTTGATACCAGCTGATTGTATGGTCAGCCGATTGGTCTTTCCAGGATAAATAAATTTTATTATTGTTATTATTAAACTACAAACGAACAGTTTAATAAAAGGGCTCATGATCGTCTGCGTAGATGCAAAAATGGGTATAATACGAGCCGTGATGGAAAGTACGTAGGTCCGGTTGATGTATTTTCCTGCTCTGTACATGCATCGTATGCCATTGTTTGAGCCTAAACGGCAACATACAGATATTTTATCCTTTTTTGGCCGTCCTTGGTGATTTCTAAAAGAAAAGAAACATTTGTCGATTTTGAGCACTAAATGCAGTGGCAGGCGTGAAACTCCGAAACAAAGTACACCGTTTTCTGAAAAAATTTCACCTTCGAGCATAAAACAACCCAATTTGCCCATAAAATGCCAAATCGGGTGGGAAGAACGGTACAACACGAATTTTCGCATTTTTGATTAACCCACTGACTATTATACCGGCCGAAACCGGCCGTGCAGAACCACGTCCCTTGTACCGCTTGTGACGTCATCAGTTTTAACGCTCGCAAACGACTTTTACATGTATCATGTGTAGAGGGAAGAAGATTATGTGTCAGCGGTCGGAGAGGAAAGATGGTCGTTTTCATCGTCTGCGTCTTTTAGTTGAATTTTTCGTATAGTTCTTCTATTTCTGTTTCGTGTTCTGTGTTCTACCTATTTAAAGATGGGGAATGAGCCCCTAACCAGAAAAATTTTGGAAGAAATCCTTGATGTGAAACTGTTACCGCTTAAAGCAACAATCAAAGAGTTAACCGACAAGATGGCTGATTTTCGTAAATTCATCGACGAAGCAAACAAGAAGTACGAAGAAACCAACACTCGTATGTCTGGTATCGAAAAAGTCTTCAGTACCATCACTACAGAAAACAAGGCCTTAAATAATACGATGCTCCAACTGGAAGGGAAAATAACTAATTTAAAGAAAACTTGCAACGAGCTGGAGCAGTATTCAAGGCGGGAGTGCCTTGAAATCCATGGCATCCCTCTACCTCCGAAAGAAAGGGATATTAAAGAAAATACCAATGAACTAGTTATTAAAATCGGAGATAAGATGGGTGTTTCAGTCAGTCCTGAGGATATTTCGGTAAGTCATCGTATTCCAACAAGCCAGAAATATCAGGGAAAGCGATCTGCTCCTGCTATTGTAGTCAAGTTTGCACGGCGTGATACAAAGGAGATGTTCTATCGTGGGCGAAAAGAGCTGAGAGGCTTGACGACTCAAGATCTTGGCTTTTCAGACGAGAATAATATCTTTATAAATGAGAGTTTAACTGAAGCAAACAAAGAACTCTTTAAGGCCACACTTAAAGTAAAGAAAGATTACAGTTATAATTACATCTGGACTTCAAATGGAAAGATCTATTTGCGGAAGGACCGAGACAGCTCAGCTATTCTCATAAAAAATGAGGGAGAACTTGACAAGTTGAAGAGATAAGTACAAATAATGTTATACTACTACATATTGTTCTAAATGTATAGGGCATAGTTGCCCTTCCAACCAGAGTGAACTGTCTGAAAAGGTCACTGAACTTAAAAACTTACCACTCTTAAATGTAACTTCCCCTGTTTCCGCTATTCCACACCTCACAAATATTGATGTGGATCGTAATATGCCTTCGGATCAGAACTTTAACTATTATACTACGCATGACTTCCATTTCAATTATGATATAAATGACTTCTCAACACACTCGAAATCATTTGCTGCTTTAAATTGCAATATTAGAAGTCTGCAGGCTAATCATGAGAATCTTGTTCACATGTTATCTGAATTGCAGTTCCCCTTCTCAGTGATAGGGCTCTCAGAAATTAAGCTTAAGGTTGATAAGGACATCATAACAAATGTTAACATTCCAGGTTATGATTTTATTTCACAGCCAAGCCTGTCAAATGCAGGAGGTGTTGGCTTCTATATAAAAAATAATTTAACTTTTACTGTACTATCAGAATTGTCAGTTACAACAGTAGACTTTGAAGCTCTCTGGATAGAAATTAATTGTGACGGTCAATCTAATCTAATCTGTGGAGTTGTATATAGACACCCAAATGGAAATCTGGATAATTTTATGGATTATATTAATAAAACAATTGAAAAGATACATCTCCAAAATAAGTACTCTCTCATAATGGGTGACTTTAATATCGATCTTTTGAATTCTTGCAAACCATCAGATGACTTTATTAATACTCTTGCTTCCTTCTTTTACCAACCCCACATTTTACAACCTACTAGGATAACTGATCACACTGCTACTCTAATTGATAATATTCTCTTTAATTCTATCGAGCACTTCACTATCAGTGGGAATATAGTTTATGATCTTACTGACCACTTGGCTAATTTCATTATTCTGAGTAATCTTGGTTCTCTCCCTTCTAATGTCAAAGTATATAAAAGAGACTACTCAAATTTTAACCAATCAACCTTAATCAGTGAGATGCAATCTATAGTGGAATAGAGAATTAACTCTGAAGTGTAAATTAAAGTGCTACTTAAACCCATGAATAACCCACTGGGCGTTAGCCCTAGTAAAGGGAAACAGGGAACCACACGAGGCAAAGAAAAAATCTTTTGACCTCGGTGGGAATCGAACCCACAACCTCCGGATTAGATCTACCGTTACTCGTAACGGTAACGGTAGATCTAATCCGGAGGTTGTGGGTTCGATTCCCACCGAGGTCAAAAGATTTTTTCTTTGCCTCGTGTGGTTCCCTGTTTCCCTTTACTAGGGCTAACGCCCAGTGGGTTATTCATGGGTTTAAGTAGCACTTTAATTTACACTTCAGAGTTAATTCTCTATTCCACTATTTGTGTTCCTAGTGCTACGCGGCACAACATTCAGATGCAATCTATAGACTGGCATAGTACTTTTACTTCTGACTCTGATCCATCTGACATGTTTTGTTCATTCTATTCCACAATTTCTGAAATAGTAGATAAACACATTCCCCTGAAACAATTATCTAAGAAAGAATTAAAATTTCAGTCCAAGCCATGGATAACCCAAGGAATAAAAGTATCTATTCGAGTAAAAAATAAACTTTATGACAAATATTTAAAGACCAAATCTTGCTACTTTCACTCTAAGTTTAAACTTTATAGGAATAAATTAAACCATCTATTGAAATTAAGTAAAAAACAATATTACAGTAACTATTTTCTTAAAAATATTAAAGATAGTAAAAAAATTTGGAATGGTATTAAACAAATTATCCATTTTAAGCCTCCAACTAGTCATAGAACCATTAAAATTACTACAAATAATAATGTCATAACTGATTGTCATATGATTGCTGATATGTTCAATAATTTTTTTGCTAATATTGGCAAGGACCTTGCTTGCTCAATACCAAATGTTGACATGTCACCTTTAGAGTATTTAAAAAATCCTCTCTGTAATAGCTTTTTTATTTCACCTACAACAGCAGAGGAAATTGAATCTGAAATTACTAAACTGAAATCTAGTAAAGCCACTGGTCCTTTTAGTATACCTGTCACTATTCTCAAAATTCTGAAAACTGTTGTATCCAAGCCTCTAGAGGTTTTGTTCAATGCTTCCTTTGAGACTGGTATAGTGCCAGACAACTTTAAATTAGCAAATGTAATTCCAGTCTATAAAAAGGGATCCCAGACCTGCCTATCCAATTATCGTCCAATCTCGTTGCTGTCTATTTTCAATAAATTGCTTGAAAAGCTTATGTGCAATAGATTAGTTGATTTCCTTGAAAAGAAAAAAGTGTTCTTTGATAACCAATTTGGTTTTAGGGCTAAGCATTCCACTGATCATGCTATCCTTAGTATTGTTGATAAAATTCAAAGGGCAATTGACGAGAGGGATTTTTCTTGTGGTATATTCTTAGATTTCAGTAAGGCATTTGATACCATAAATCATGAGATATTGTTAAAAAAACTGGAGTTCTATGGCATACGTGGGATTGCAAATCAGTGGTTTAGTTCATATCTTGCAAATCGTCTGCAAACAGTCACTGTAAATGGTGTAACTTCTACTTCTGTCAATATTTCATGCGGCGTTCCTCAGGGGTCAGTCCTTGGACCAATTCTTTTTTTGTTATATATTAATGACTTTCACCATTGCTCTAAAGTTCTTGATTTCCATTTATTTGCTGATGACAGTAATTTATTCTGCAAACATAAAAACCTCATCTCTCTACAGGCAAGTATTAATGATGAACTCTCTAATGTTAATTCCTGGCTTTGTGCAAATAAACTTTCTCTTAATATAGAAAAAACCAGTTTTGTAATTTTTCATCCTCCTCAAAGGAAAGTTCCATTCAACTTCCACCTAACTCTAAATGGGAAACAGTTGCAACAGGATTCCTGTATTAAATACCTAGGAATTTTAATTGATTCAAATTTATCCTGGAAACCTCAAATTGCATGCATTGTAAAGAAAATTAAAAGAAGTGTAGGGATCTTGTCTAAGCTTCGCCATTATGTTAATATTGATATTCTTACTAATCTCTATTACTCTTTAATCTACCCATTTCTGACCTATGGTATAATTATCTGGGGTAATACATATCCAACTACACTTCAGCCTTTATATATTTTACAGAAAAAAGCAGTGCGAATCATGACTTTTTCCTCATTTGATGAACATTCAACTCCACTGTTTAGATTATTAGCAATTATGAAGCTCTCTGATCTTGTTACATTTCATATTGCACTTTTTATGCATAAATTTCACAACAAGTTACTACCTTCAAATTTTGATAGCTTCTTTAATTCAGTACTTAGTATCCATAACTACAATACACGTAGTGCAGCAAATCAATCTTATTACCTGCCTCGAGCTAGAACAAACTATGGAATATTTAATATTCGCTTTCAAGGACCAAAGGTATGGAACTCTCTTGGGAAAGATATAAAGTCAATTCCTTTCAGTAAATTTAAAACAAAATTAAAAAATGAATTGCTGTGCCAGTATTAATGTTACTTTGGTTTCTGTTTTCCCTGAGTAACGAATTTCTTCCCAGTTATTTCTGATTTATTTGCTGCTCTGCATTTAACTTATCATATTCAGGATTTCATTTTTAATACATTTCTAATATATTTGTCTTTTTCCCCATGACTTGTAAATTTCGTTTATTTATAGTTATCTATAGTTTAATTTTGTGTGTGTGTGTGTGTGTCTGTGTTCTTTCGACCCTAATATTGTAATTTATTCTATGTAATTTGGCTTCCTAGCCTTGTTAACTTTCTAGTTATTTTAGGAAGCCAAGACCCTTTTAGTTTTAGTTTTTATTTCATGTAAATTTCAATATTCTTAAGTGTAAGGGTCAATAAAGTTGTTGTTGTTGTTGTTGTTGAACTTTCAAACCATACCCAAATGAGCACGATTCCGTCAAACAGAGCGGAGAAAAAGCGAAAAAACGAACTGACGTTGACCCGAAAATTTGAATAAAAATCTTGTTCCACAACCCACCTGCACTTCCTTCCATCTAATCCTACGATCTTAAAAGCTTTCCCGAATTTTTTTCCTACCGAAAGGAAGCCCAGAAAATGCCCAGCAAGAGAAAAAGAACTGAAGCGAGGCAAGAAGAGCGAAAGGTAAAAAGCGAGGAGGCAGTGAAACTTTTTAACCCAAAATCTCAAAAGCTAATAGTATTAATCATCAGGAACAGGGTTAGCACAGTCGTTGGCGCAGTGGTAAGAGCGCTCGCCTTCCACCAATGTGGCCCGGGTTCGCTTCCCGGACTCGGCGTCACAATTGGGTTGAGTTTGCTGGTTCTTACCTGCTTACTCTGCTCCGAGACGTTTTTCTCCGGGTACTCCGGTTTCTAATTATTATTATTATTATTATTATTATGGCAGTTTAAAACTCCTGAATGCCAGGTCCTTACTTGCAAATACTGGGCGTGTAAACGTAGCCAGTATTATATCAAAATTTACAAATTTACATTAGATAGGAGTAAAATTGCGTGAGATAAAATTAATTAATACATTCTGATATTATATAAAATTTACAAATTTACATTAAATAGGAATAAAATTGCTTAAAATAAGATTAATAAAATAAATCATCTGTCTAATAATATCTGCCAAGTGCTAGTTGTGTACTGTCTCATTAGCGACCTATAGGTGTCCAAGTGGCTAGCACATCACTTTGAATGCTTTAACGATGTGAAAAGTGTGGCTCAGGACGGCTTCTGCATTCTTCTAAGTACCTCTCGGTACCTATCTGAGCCCACTAACGCCTTGACGTCTTCCTTCAGACTCTTTGAGTAGCCACCCAGAGTGTCGATGACGATGTTGAATTGTCGAATCATGAACCCTGGGTACTGTCTCTTGAGCTTTAGTCGAAAAGGCGCGTACTTTACGGTCTTCTCCTCTTCTTTGTGCTTTCTGTTGTCCATCCAGGGACAGGTCATCTCTATCGGCATCACTTCCTTGTTTACCCTGTCTACCACCCTAGCGTCCACTCTGTTAGCTCTCACTTGCAAGTGCTCCGCGAAAACAGGCACATCCCAAAACGCCGTCACCTTGTCGTCTTGGTACACTGGTTTGGGCTGAACTGGTGAATACCAAGGTGGAATAGCGTCCGTCAACTGATAGCCCCTAAGGATCTCAAAGAATAGAATTTTGAGTGCTGCGTTGTGTCTAGCCAGGTACAGGGTTTGCGCCAGTGCGCTGCAACCTGACACCACGTGTGCGACACTTTCCTGTGCCTTCCGATATAGCCTACATTTCTCATCACCGTCCGTGTGTGTCTTGTTCTTTCCCGAGGCGTAAAGCTTAGTTGGCAGGAGTTGCTGATATAACTCTTGCAATCCCACCACTATTTTGATTTGAGCTGTTTTCCAATCTGACAGCGAAGCAAAACATTCCTCGTCCACATCCTCATCTCTCCATCTCTCCGCTATTAACTTTCCTTGCCATCTCTCACTCTCGATCTCTTCACAGCCTCGGCTCTGATTGACTTTCTTAATCCACACGCTGATGTTCTTTCTGTCGAGTACATCCACTGTTTCCGTAACCCCAACTGGTTTGGGGTACTGCAGCTCTAGTCGTAGTCCCAGCTGTTTTGCATAACTTTCCGCACCCTTCACCAAGGATCTGCGCCCTGTACGGGCCGCTTTCTCCTCGAACTGCGTCACCAGGTACATAGTTGGATCATTGCTGGAATACAAGTTCATAGCTACCTTTATCTTTATGGTCTTTTACTCTCTCTCGATGGACTTAAGGCCTCGTCCTCCCAACTTCCTAGGAAGGTACAGTAGATCTGTGGAGCCCAAAAGAAGGTTAGCTCCATTAGCAACCGTGACCTTACGATTCTCTCTGTCCAGCCTCTGCGAATCCGCAATAGTCCATACCTGGGTCCACATGAAGTATGTTAATGCTGGAAGTGCGAACTGATTGGTCGCCAACACTTTGTTGTAGTCTGATAATGGACTCGACCATATCACTGATAGTCTTTTCAAGTAAACATTCTCTGCATTCTGGAGAACCAGGCTGTCTTCATGAGTAACATTCTCCAACACTCCCAAGAATTTGTACTGCGATCCATCCTTCAGAAATTCAATCACATCTGCTTCCCTGATACTCGACTCGTCCAACGTCTCAAGCTTGCCCCTCTTCACTTGAGCCGTCGCGCACTTTCGCTTGTTCCAGCTAGCCCAATATCTTTCATCACCATTCTCGCATCACTCATCACTACTTTAAGCTTGCCTTGTGAAGCTGCGTATATCTTTAGATCGTCGATATACAGGAGATCCGTAACCTTTTGGCCAATTGGTCTTGAGAGTCGATAGCCTTCAGACGCTCGCAACTTCCACGCCAAGGGATTTATACTCAGCGTGAATAGCCTCGGACACGGAGCGTCGCCCTGGTGAAGGCCTTTACTGAACCTTATTCGCTCTGACGTCTCCAGTTTATTCACAGTCCTCACAGAGATCCTTGTGTTCCACTTGGCGCTTAACCTCATAATAACGTCGCCTATCCATCTGGGAAAACGGTGCAAAGTGAACATTTGGCGCAACCAACGGTGATCCACACAGTCATACGCGTTTCTTACGTCTATCCAAGCCATACTCAGATTGCGATGCCCTCTCTGACTGTCCTGACAGACCATACGGTCTATAAGTAGATTATCAATTGTTCCACTACACTTCGCCTTGGCGCCCCGCTGCTCTCCTTGCATCAGCCCGTTCTCATTTAAATGTTGATCTACTGGTCTCAAGAGACAGGACGTAAACCACTTGTATATGGTGTTAAGAGAAGTGATTGGCCTTTGGTTTTCACTAGAAAACTCGCCCGCTTTTGGAATCAGCGAGGTCAGTCCCCTCTGTAAACCAATAAGGTACCTCCTGATCACTGCACGCTATAGCCTGAACAGACTTAGCAACACCCTCATGAACACAATTCACCTTTTTCCACCAAAAGTTGACAATTCGGTCGGGGCCTGGCGCGCTCCAGTTCCGTTTCTTCGCCATCCCCTGTTCGCCTGCTCTGTGCTCAGCTCAAAATCCTCATCAGACGGTTCAGGAAACGTTTCATTTATTGCGCTCCGAATTTCCTCAAGCCACTCAGCTGAAGTGTTGCCAGTCCCTTCAGACTCCCATAAAGACTTCCAGAACTCCGTCGCCTCCTCCACACTTCCAAACATCGGCTCACCATTACCATTATCCCTTATTCCCGCATCATATATAGGATTATCACGCCCCTCCTGTTTCTCAATAATCTTCTTAAAATTCAAGTAAACTAGACCAGCATCCAAATGAAACTGATTGTTCAGCTTTCTTCCGTCTTCCTGTTTTACCTTGCCCTTGTACCCTCGTTTTAATTTTCTCAGTTTTGATTTCTCTTTCTCCATATATGATACTAGGCTTGCACTGGAAATTTTTCCACATTCTTTCATCAACTGTACACGATTCCTCTTTCCTTTTTTTGTGATTTTCCCATTTGATTTTAGTCTCTCCACTTCTGCTTTAGCTTTGGATAGCTTTCCACATAAAACTTGTGCCTTCGCCTCAAACTGCTCTTTACCCTTTGAACTCCAATTCGGTCTTCCCATCTGATCTCTTTCTCCCTGCTGTTTTTTCCATCCTTTGCTGATATAGAATGCAATAATCACCGAGTACACGATGCAATTCACAAGCCATAAAAACTCAAAAGGATTCTTCGCTGGGTCTGGGACGGAGTTCTGTTTTATATTTCCCTTACAGCTGTGTTTACATTCGCGATATCCTTACTGTTTGGCCTCTGCTTTGTTCTGGTATCGTAGCAACGCTCTTTAAGCTCTCCAGATACCTGAGTCACCGATGCGATAATCGGGAGTGCTAATTGAATTAATTCAATCGTTTCAAGGTTTTCCTCTGGGACTTGTGAGCTGTTCGTATGCAAATATGCTTCAGTTTCTTGATTGATTGTTCAACATTCAAAACCCCACTAAACGGACGTACCTTGATGCAAACAAGCTTGCTAATGTAAGAAGAGACATTACCAAGAACAAAAGGCTTACTGATATCGAGCTGGATGAGATCAAGGCAAGGGTCACGCAGACTGAAGTAATGGACTCTAGTGAAGAAGTGCCAGAAACACATGAAGAACAAACCCAAAACGTCACTACCATCACGGAAGGAGGCGAACCTACAGCTAGCCAGCAAAATACAAATAGCATAAACGCAGACGAGAAAGTGCAACAGATGAAAGCTGACATACTGACAAAATGGGAAACTGTGAAAAACCAAAAAAAAACCTATTGCCCAAAGGCTTATCCTCCCAAAGGTGAGAACAGATCTCCATGTACGTGACACAATTAACACTGCAAACGAGGCTATTAAGGAAATCAAAGAAAAATATAAGAAGCCAATTGCATTAACCGAAATCAACCAGATTGCCTATGTGACTGCTTTAATCATCACAGAGCAAATTGGCCTGAGGCCAGCGAGGGAAACAACCCGAAAAAAGAAAGCGCCCTTATGGAAAGTACGAATGGAGAATAACAGAAAAAAAAGCAGTGATTTATCCATCCTCGTGGAGATGGAAAAGGGCAGCAGAATTAAGGAAAGAAAACAAAAGCAAATGCTGGAACCGTTATAACATAAAGAACCCGGCAGACTTGGCAATCGCAAAGGAAGTATTAAAATAACAAATCCAAGCAAAGGCGCAAAGAATCAGAAGATTTGAGAAAAGAGCTAAATTTTTTAGGCAGAATAAAACCTTTAAGCAAGATGCCAAAAAATTTTACCGTGAATTGGGCAAGAAAAGGATCGATGTGACCGAGCCACCTACTCTCGACGAGGTTAAAGAGTTTTGGGCTAACATCTGGGAAAACGATAAGACTAAAATGGATCAAAAGGCTGGAGGATATGCAAAAGAATTTAGAAAGCCAGTCATGGGCTGCAATAAACGCCCAAGAGGTCACAAGTGCCATAAACAAAACAAGCAACTGGAAATCGCCGGTAAAGACAAAGTCCCCAACTTCTGGCTAAAATACCTCAAAAGTCTCCATGAGGATATGGCAAAAGCATATACGAACATAACTGAGAACCCAGTAGAAATGCCGGAATGGCTAACCGATGGCCTCACAATCCTTCTAACAGAAGAAACAAAAAAACCCCAAAACTACAGACCCATCACATGCCTCCCAACCATGTACAAGGTACTCACATCCATCCTAGCAGACAGAACATACACATTCTTAAGCGAGCATCAGCTCCTTCCATCTGTACAGAAAGGATGTAAGAGAGAAAGTTATGGCTGCAAAGACCAACTCCTGGTTAACAAAATGATGCTTGAACACTGTAAGACCAGAGGAAAGAACCTATCTACAGCCTGGATTGATTACAAGAAGGCGCTTGACAGTGTCCCACACTCCTGGATCATGAAATGCATGGAAATTTATAAGATCTGCCCTGTAGTCACGCAGTTCAACACCGTAGCCATGAAAAATGTCCACGTTGGTCCTCAACCACCCCGGAGGATCGCTGAAATCAAGACCTGTTAATATTAAAAGTGGTGTATTCCATGGAGATTCCTTGTCACCACTCCTATTCTGCATGGCTCTTAATTCTTTGAGCTCACTTCTGCAAGAAAGTAGTTGCGGATATGAAATCCAGGGTCAAAAAATCAACCACCTTTTCTTTATGGACGACTTGAAAACCTATGCCAAAGATGACAACCAACAGGCTGGCTTACTTACTGTTGTTAAGAAATTTAGCGATGACATCGGAATGGAATTTGGATTGGAAAAGTGTGCAAAGGCAACTTTTATAGAGGGAAGCTTACGGAAACATCAGACCTGCAGATAGACACTGATACATGCATCAGAGAACTAGATCAGGAGGAAGTCTATAAATACCTTGGAATAAATGAAGGCGACGGAATACAGCATGCCGCTATGAAGGAGAAAGTGAGGAAAGAATACTATCGCAGAGTAAGACTAGTACTGAAAAGTGAATTGAACGCCGCCAACAGGTTTGAAGCCATCAACACCCTAGCTGTGCCCGTCGTCACATACAGTTTCAATGTCATGAACTGGAAAATGAGTGAGATTAAGAGACTGGACACAAAAACACGGAAGCTACTTACCATCCACAGAATGTACCACCCGAAGGCAGACGTGAACAGATTGTACCTCCCTAGGAGAATTGGAGGAAGAGGCCTCAGCAAGCTAGAAACTGCGTACAAATCAACTACGATAGGGCTGGAAACATATCTAAGAAACACTGATGATGCTCTGCTCCAATTAGTACTTCAGCATGAGACCAAAAAGAAGCTTTATTCCATACAAAAAGAGGCAGAGAAATTCAGAAGAGAATTTGAGGTACAAATCTCGATAGGGCAGCAAATGAACGAGTTACCAAGTTTGCTAGGAGAGTAAACCAGAAGGTAAAGCAACAGGCCCAAGATATAGAGGTGAAGCAGTGGGAAGAAAAAGAACTTCACGGAAGATACCCCAAAAGAATAAGGGAAGCAGATGTTGACGATTATAAAACCAACCAGTAGCTCAGAAGTGTAGGACTGAAAGCTCAGACATAGGGACTGATAATTGCAGCCCAGGACCAGAGCCTTCCTACCAAGTCTTATTTTACAAGGATTGTGAAGGACGGCTCCAGTCCACTGTGCAGGATACGCCACAAGTATGAAGAAACAGTAGACCACATCATATCTGGCTGTCCCGAACTTGCAAAAACTGACTATCTAGAGAGGCACAATAAGGCAGCTACATATATCCATTGGAAAGCGTGCCAGCATCACAGTATTGAAGTCCCAGAGAGGTGGTATGAACACAAGCCCGAGACGGTTACCGTAAATGAAGAAGTCACAATTCTCTGGGATATGCAGATACATACGGATAGGGAACTCTCAGAGAACAAGCCCGATATAGTGATCAAGGACCATGCCAACCGGTGTTGCAAACTTATAGATGTATCAGTACCGTCCGACCGAAACACCTCAACGAAAGTCATTGAAAAGCTTTCAAAATACAAAGATCTTGAGATTGAAACCACGAGAATGTGGGGAATGAGGACAGAGACTGTGCCGGTTATTGTTGGTGCGCTGGGACTTATTAGAGAGGGAATGGACCAGAATTTAGGAAAGATTCCCGGAACCAGCAACATTAACGAGCTGCAAAAATTCGTCCTCCTAGGAACGGCGCACGTACTGAGAAGGTTTCTGTCCATCAAATAACCCCCCACCCCCTGGTACCTCAGGACCAAGGATTGGCCCCCGGTTCTAGGAGACTGTAGGAAGCAATTCATAGTACTGAAAATTGTTATTATATAATAATAATAATAATAATAATAATAATTATTATTATTATTATTATTATTATTATTATTATTACACCTTTTGCCCTTCATTAACAGAAGATGGAAATTCATTTTAATTTAGGGGAATTCAATAACATCTTCGGAAGAACATTTTCACGAATAATGTTCATTTTAATCATCCGTTGGTTCATTTGCGCAATTATCATGCTCACTCACTTTCAATAACATCATTGGAATGTCATTTTATTTATCGTAAAGTCTATTATGTCTTCGGAAAAAACATTAACAACAACAACAACACTGTCGTTCACATTCGTTGAAAGTCATTAGTGGCAAGTACATGACCGTCCATAATGACTTTCAAAAAATGTAAACGGCAGTGTTATTGATGTTAATGTTCTTTTCCGAAGACATAATAGACTTCAACGATAAATAAAATGGCATTCCAATGACGTTATTGAAAGTGCGTGAGCATGATAATTGCGCAAATTGACCAACGGGAGATTAAAATGAAAATTTATTCGTCAAAATGTTCTTCCGAAGATGTTATTGAATTCCCGTAAATTAAAATGAATTTCCACAAACTGTTAATGAAGGGCAAAAGGTGTATTATTATTATTATTATTATTATTATTATTATTATTATTATTATTATTATGGAAATCAAACATGGAACGTTCACTCCCCTAGTTTTCACGACCACAGGCGGAATGGCCGATGAATGTGTTAGGTACCACAGCAGGCATGCGGAGCTGATCGCAGATAAGAAGGGAGAAAGTTACTCAAGCGCAATTTCCTGGATAAGAGCTAAAGTGTCTTTCGCCACCTTGCGCTCTTCGATACTATGCTTGAGAGGCTCAAGATCCAGAAGACGACAGCTAGACTTTGTTGACTCAGATTTACAAATCGAAAACATTAGAGCCTACCCGAATTAGTAATTTTAATATTAGAGATGGCATTGAGAACGCTATTTATGGGAAATTCTAGCCAAAGCCAGGAATACTGAGCCAAGAGGTGTTTTGTGGTTTTATATTCTACATTTTTATACATTTTTTTTTCGTCTTAAAGGCGGCCTTGTATAATTTTAACTCGAAATGTTTTCACTGTATTTCCGGAGTTTTCCGGTTTTACCCAACAAAAAGGAAATGACTGTAATAAATACACTAATCGGAAATTTCGGTTACTTTCATGTCACCACAGGGGAGCTGAAATTAACATTCTGCGGGTGATCGCATGAAGTCCTTGTGTGATCGGCTAACACCTCTCGGTACCGAGAGGTGTCAAACCTTGGTTCTGAATCACATACCTATGCAAATTAACTAGTCTCCTACGCAGTCGTTCTTTGTCTCGTCACGCAACGCTCCTCGCCACGCGAGGAGTGTTGCGTGATGAGACAAAAAACGGCTGCGTAGGAGACTACAAATTAACTGGCTGCACATTGAATGGTCATCCAGCTAATTTGCATAACATTTTTTCGCGCCTCAAAGCTCCTCATCTCTGGCAACTATAAAACCAGTCACTGCTACATTCACGAAATATCGTACGAGATAGGAAGTCTACAATTTTCCACAAAGCTCTCTTGTACGAGATTGTTTCCGAGAGTAATGAACACGGTAAACGACGAATACGCCAGAGATGAAGCGTTTGTGACAAAGGAGATAACTTTTTATCATCTTTATAATAACGCCAGCGAATTCCAGGTGAGTAGATTTGAAGGACGTTGGGAAGTATATCTCACATCACTCTGGTACTTCACGAGTTACACAAGCTACCAGTACACGCTCGCATAAATTTCAAGATGCTATTATTACAGTACATCTCGCAGATAAGCGAACCAAAATATACGCAAAAACGCGCATAGACGGTGCCCATAGACGAATCAAAAAATAATTTATATACGCGTCTATCACATACGCAAAATGGCGGCTTACTCATTGTCTTCCTTTTGTTGTTGAGTCATTCTTAATTTTGAACAGTCTGAATAGCAAGAGTTACTACAAGATTGTTGTTGTTGTTGTACATACCGAATATTCAAGTTAACGACAGCATATTTGCAGTTTCACTCTAAGCGCCTTGTGGAACATTTGTTCGTTGTGAAGACATTAATTCGTGCTCGTCGGCGCATGCTAAATAAATAAATTCTATAAACTACGCTAATTGCTCTTTAATAAATGGCGCATCATAAGAACATTTCTAACGGAATTCAGCGTTTAAGACAGTATTTTGTCGCTTTAATGTCTCTATGTCTTGTTGAACCAGAGATTGAACCAGAGATTGAACCAGCCACTGACCTTGGGAGCAGGTCAATTGTGGGTTCATATGTTCCCGTGAAAGAAATGAGTGTGAATAATATATGAAATAAATCATACTATGAACTGCGGAAATGAAATCACATGAAGAATGATCCTCGCAGTTGTGAACGCAACGTCAGTGGCTTCATAGCTCAGTTGGTTAGAGCATCGCACCGGTAATCGCGAGGTCACGGGTTCAAACCCCGTTGAAATTCTGAATTTTTTTCAGGCTTCTTTTCGCAATTGCATAAATTGCGTTCACAACTGCGAGGATCATTCTTCATGTGTGACATTTTTGTTTGTTGTGACGGCACAGTTCACGCTCGGCGGCGCGTGATGAAAAGAGAAAACACTTTAAAAACTTTGCTTTGAAAGAAACAAATCGTCAATAACTGGCGCATCATAAGCACTTTTCTAATGAAATTCAGCGTTTAAGACAGAGTATTTTGCCGTTTCAATCGTCAATGTGCGCCTTGTAGAACCAGCGATATCACAGTTTTGTTTTTTGTGATGACACAATTATTCACGCTCGCCGACGCGCGTTGAAAAGAAAAACACTTTAGAAACTTTGCTTTCATAGAAACAACTCGTCAATAAACGTCACAAACACTTTTTACTCGGGCGAGGACGCCGCCCGAGTCTGAAAATGAGCTCCGTTTTTCTTCGTCGTCGTCGTCGTCTTGGTCGTCGTCGTCGAGTTTCATCCACAAAGCTCACTTCAGGCGTTTCTGCGCAAGCGTTTCCTAGCGGTCATTGTCACCGCTTGTAATGCAGATATTCCGGGTTCGACTCCCGCTATCGGCACCGATTTTTCGCGTTCCTTTTTTTCAACTTCTTTTTTAAATATCTTTTTTTTTTACAAGTGTTATAATTATGGTAAGTTATAAATGGTTGAGCTGTAAAGCAATTTACAAGGGATGAATGTTGACAGGGGTCTTGCAAAGAAACAGGCACGAACCGATGAATAATGCCTGTTGTCACGTATCGGAAAACGTCGATTCACCTTGTGTCTTTGAAGTCTGAACAACTAATATGTTAAAAGAAGTGTCCATACGAATGTTTGCTAGTTCAACAGCGAGAAGAAAGCTTTTAACATGACCGAACTTACCTCCAGATGTTTTTAATTAGACTGCCGTGTTTCTAAGTGGCCGCTCCATACTGCGGTTGTACATTTTGTTGAATAACTCAAGTACGGGACATCACACACCCCTGAGACTTTGACAGGTAGTTTATTTACTATTTTCCCACAATATCTCAATTTCTGGTCATTAGTTTTTGAGAGATAAGCAATTTTAGTTTTACTTACGTGACGTGAAACTGACCGCAGAAACCTTTCTCTCTTTCTTATGTTTCAAATGACGCATTTGTAAACAGATTATTTTTTCTCCACACATTTCACCGAGACTCCATTAACGTTTATGCGAAAAAATCCTACATCGTTTGATAAGCGTTTCCTTTCTCGAACACTAGCAGAAATATTCATCGAAGCGAAAACAAGTGTGCTTAGTTTTTTGTTTGTTTTTTTGTTTTGTTTTTTTTGCAATAAATGCACTATTTTTACCTCATTAGCTATGCTGAACCTCAGTGGTCTGGAGGTCATCGTTACTGCCTCTGATGTAAATAACCCGGGTTGGACTTCTTCTCGAACACTTTGCAGAAATATTCATCGAAGCGAAAACAAGTGCGCTTAGTTTTTTTTTTTTTTTGCAATAAATCCACTATTTTTACCTCATTAGCTATGCTGATCCTCAGTGGTCTGGAGGTCATTGTTACTGCCTCTGATGTAAATAACCCGGGTTGGACTTCTTCTAGTGGCACCTATTGTGGCTTTTCTTTCTTTTTTTTATTTTTTTTCTTCTTCTTCTTTTATAAATATTTTTTTACAAGTGTTATTATTATTGTTCTCAATGGTTGAGCTGTAAAGCAATTTTGTAATTTTAAAGATAAAATCCTGTGACTGGATGTTCCCGGCAGCAGCTTGTGCACAGCATTTCTGCTGAAGCAAACTCTCTCTGAAACAAAGACAAACATTTTTTCCCGTACAAGAATCGGCTCTCTTAGTTGAGGCTACGCAAAGTATGGTATATAACGTCATGTGAACCAACGGCTTTGCGACCCAGTTTATCTTCAATGGAAGTTTTATGATATTTTTCTGCAACAAATTTTAAACGAACAGTTTCATCCCATAAATTGCATTTTATTACTTGTGAACTAAAAGTGGGATTCGAAGGAACTCAGCTACGTTATCCCACTGGAAAGACCGTCCGCAATTAGCCTTTGATTATTTTCGAACTGTTAGCCACCGATTTCAAATTAGTGTTCATTTTGATACTGGCTGTTG
>JAEMWC010000379.1:740000-768787 GCA_016490735.1 Pachyseris speciosa
CACGCACTGTGGAAAATATTAAATCCAACCTGCGCTATTTTCCCGACGTAGTCAATCGAACGTTCGGTAATCGAACCCAATCGAACCCAATTGCTCGATTGGGTTCGATTGGGATCGGTAATCGAATTTAATGGAACTCACAAAAAAATTTTGCCAATCGAACGCAATCAAATGTTCAGTAATCGAACAGTTCAACAATCGAACTCAATCGAACATAATCAAACACCTCAACAATCAGAAACACGAGCCAGTTTAATTATTCCCAAACGCCCCCCGCGCACCCCAGTAGACAAGAAACAAGCCAGTGAATCTGTTTGGGGATCTTTAATGAATGAACCGAGAGGCCCTGAAGACTCGAGAGTAGCCCCCAAGCAAGGAAAGAGGCCCAAACAAGATTCACGGGAGAGGAGGAAGGAGGTGCGAGGAGGGAACGAAGGGTACTGAAAACGAGACAACAACTCGAAAAGGAAACCGAAACGAGAACGATAACGAAAACACAAATATATATAAAGATTTGCCTTGATTACAATACTTGAATCTGCTGGGAAACAATGTTGGAAAGTGCAAGTCTGTCCGCCAAAGGCAGGCATAAGTACAACATGTAAGCGTCGGATTTCCAGTCTCCTTGAAATTTAATGAGTTCAGCTGGAATTCCACACTGAAAAGCGAATGTAGCACCTCCGTGACGAAGACTGTGCCGGAGAAATCTTGTGGATTGAAGGAGGTGAGGGAAGTCAAATGTTTGATACCATCGTTGAGGGACTTGGCCGTGATGCAATCCGGAACTGGTTGGCGGTGGTTGTGAATGTGAAGAGAGGGTATGTGGCAGGAGCGCAGACTGTGCGAAGCAATGACTGGAGTGCAAACGTCGGACAGAGAGGTGATCCTGGGATACGCGGAACTGGAACAACGAGGGCGGTATCGCCAGACTGACGAGTTTTTGTGCGCGTGACGGTCGGAAGGGCGCCAGAACTGGTGAACGTAACGCTGCCTCTTGAAGAGAAGGCGTCGAGAGAACGTGAGACGAGGTTGGCTGGCCTGAAGAATGTGAAGAAACCAACGAGAAAGGCAGACCACAAGGCGAGGTGGGCGGAGTCGCAGAGATTGAGATGGGCGAGGAACTGTAACAAGATTGAATGGTGAGAGGGGGGCTTTGCGGTGAGGAACGTGGACCATGGACTTCTCCAAACCTTTCTGGGTTAATCTGACATGAATGTCATCAAAGGCTTTAGTGTTAAAATGGCAAAAGACATGTAAACGACGGAGAGCACTGAGGTAATTATGGTCTGATACAATTTGACGGAAAAACTGACCAATGTAAGGAATGCAGCAATGGTAGACGGGGATGCAGGAAATGGTGGAGGCTCATAAAAATGACAGAACTTGATAAAAGTGACAGAACTTGATATAAGAGTTCCAAATAGAATGATAGTTCCGTTTAGTGGCGTCCGATAAGGCGAAGGGTTGGATTTGGCTGACATGATGCTGTAGGTCACTGAGATGGAAACCTGAAACAGAACGAAGAGGTGGTTACCACTGGCACGCGAAGCGAAACAAATCGAAGGAACAAAAATACTCGGACAAGTGATCGTAATAAAGAGAAGCTGAGTCACGAAAGGTGACACGAAAAAGAGGATCAGTATCCCATCGACTCAAGGAATCGGCGATAGTGTTCTCATGACCCGGTATGTGTAAGGCGCGAAGCTCGAAGTCGAAGGTAGAAGCGTAAAACCAAAGCTCGCGCAAACATGACTGAACGAAAGGAGCGCAAGAGCGACCAGTATTGATAGCAAGTTCAGTGTTTTGATTGTCAGTTCTGACCAGTACCCGTTGGCCACGAAGCTCCTCGGACCACAATTTCACGCTGACCATGACGGCTAACATTTCGAGCAAGGCGATGGTCAAGGAAACGGGATCGATGAAAGGTGGATAAGCCGAGTGGAAAAAGCGGCCGTCGAGGAAGCCGCCGACCCCGCACAGACAAGCGTCAGTGCAGAAACGACGCTCGTTGTCAATCCAAGGAGAAGAACGAAGCAGTTAAACACCGTTGTAAACCGAGAGGAACTTATCCCACCAGCGCAAATCGGCAAGAAGTTCAGAGCTTGGCGTGAAACGAGTGAATTTGTGAGGAAGTCGGCGAAGTTCTTGTAGGATGCGCTGCATGAATATTTTCCCGGGGCTGATGCAAGCGCAGACATAGGAAAGCTTGCCAATAACGGACTGCAAGTCGGACTTGGATACAAGGGGGGCGAACTGAGCCAATGGCGGAGCAGTTGGGAAGTGTGCTGTAACTTGTCCTGAGGAACCTCTAGAGTCATAGCGACTGTGTTGTATGTGAGACCAAGAAAGACCATTCTAGTGGAGGGAGGACAGTCCTTTGTCGGCGAAGATTCGAGACCCAAGCTGGTGAAAAGCTCTTCAAGGTGGGAAAAGGCTAGTAGCGCGTCGTCGTAGGAAGCCTCGACGCCGCCGAAATCGTCGATGTAGTTCACGCAGTCATGGTGATATGCTGTCCCGAAGATGTGAGCGATAGCGTTCGTGGTACGCTAACAAGCGAGAGTAGCCGAGCGGAGACCGAACGGGGAGAACGAGGTCGAAATAAAACAAGTCAGCGTCAAGCCAGCGGTAACCGAGCAGAATGTAATCTTTAGGGTCGACGGGGATTTGTCGGTAGGCGCGCTTCAAATCTTTCTTGAAAAGGTAACAACCTGGGCCCTTGGCTACGATGAGGTCCACGAAATCGGCGGAACGAGGGAGAGTAAGGTGGAAAGGCTCGTCGAGAAAAGAATCCTTGGGAATGCCATCGTTGACCGAGGCGCCCTGGGGAAAGCTAAGATCCAAAACAACGCGTCGTTTACTCCCGTCTTTAGGCACGGTTTGAAGCGGGGGTGTTTGCAGAGGTGTCGGAAAAGGATTGTAAAGAAAAGGCCCAGCCGTGGCAGCATGATCTATGTCAGTGGACAAAAAGGCATCGATGGTGTCAGGAAAGCGGACCGCTGAGGAATGGTTAGATGATGACGGTTGGGGAAAGGCAGCAGAGCGGTAGTTGATTGGCCAACCGAAGGCGAGAAAATCAGCGACGATGCGATCAGAATAGTGTTCGAGGGCGGAGTTTCACAAAGGGAGATTCAACTTAGACGAAACGGGAATACGAGCGCCAAAGGCATTCGGGAACGGCGATTTCAAGCAAAGAATATGACGAACAACTGCAGCATGCGAGTGGGTACGAGAGAGAGAAAGTTGACCAGGTGGCGAAGTCGGAACGTGGGGGGATTGGAGAGGAGAATCTACGACGGTAGTGGATTGGTCTGAGGCTGGTGGAGGTGAGGTGACTAGTCAGTCAGACGATGGAGGCGTTGGTCGGGTCGGGCACGAAGCGATGGTGTGATCCGGAAGTTTACAATACGCACAGATGTGTTCCACTCCCTGTTGATGAGACGAGTTACTGGAGGAGCCAGTACGGTTCCACTCACGGCAATAATTGCGCTGCCGGTTGCTACTGGTTGGGGCGGAGTGGGAGTTGAGTTGCTCGCAGTGGGTGGTTTCGCGGGAAGACGGTTGGACTCGGTGATATTGAAGCGCTCTTTTTGACTGAAATCGTCACCCAATTGGCGAAGCCGGCTTCGATGCGGTCCAACACTACGGCGTGAAAGATAGAACGGCATCCCAGTGATACTTGGACGCTAGACGCATCAGGGACATCAAGTGTGTTGTTGCATTAAAGGTTTGTTGGCTGGGATTTCTGAAGTTAAGATGTGCAGATAGCCGTAACAAACTCCGCGGTAGAAAGGTCTTTAAATTTCTTCCGGGAAAGCGAATGAACGTGTAAATGGGGCCATTCTTGCGGGTTACAATACGTGTATTGTGGTCGAGCTGACCTTGCGACTTACCGGTGTTAACGCGGCTCGGACTGTATCCAGCGAAGGAATAGTAGACGGCTTTGGGAGCTGCTTGGCATCAAAGACCGCGCTTTTGCTTGCGCCTCAAGTTCAGCAGACGGATCTCTAGCTGCTGTTTCTCAATTTGAAGGTGTAGAAGTTGTAATCCGACGAATTGCCAGGAGCAGCGTTTGAAGCGGTGGAACAACGTGGAGTAATGGCGTCGTCTGCGGCGCAGTTGCGGCGAACGGAGCGCTGTGTGGAGGCCGTTCTAAGGAAGGAAAGTCATAAACAAAACCCGAGGACAAGGATGGGCCCTTCATCTTGCGTTTTCGGCAGCTGCGGCCATAACGAACCAATAAACAAGATCGAAACATTAAAGTAATTAAGGAAAACAGCTACTCGAACGACTGAGCGAGACAAGTGATCGAATTACCACCAAATGTCAGTCAACACCAGCCGGAAACGGCGTGGGGTCCTGGGCTAATTAAGTCATTCCCTAGGAATATGAACCATCTGGTCTGAAACAAAGCGTTGCGGTCAAATAAGTTATTTATTGGCTTCTATTTCAAACACGAGTATAACAGGCAAGATGCCGGACAGGGCAGAGATGAAACTTACTATTCTGGAAACGGTGGTAAAGGGCTACCACGATTGCAGTGGTCGTTTTCTAGTTATCTAAGCGAAGCTTTAGCGACGACGGTATAAATCTTTTAAAAATATCCCCGTTCGGTGTTATCCCGAGCGATATAAAGACAGTTTACATGTTGTAATGAGCCGTTCATGTTATATTTATATTGTGAATGAATCAATTTCGAATCAGCTAAACAATAAAGATTTTAGTTCATTGAAATGTGTTAATATCTCTCACACTTGCTCCTCTAGTTAAAACTCACTTAAAGAGTGAATTCCTTCCAGTTCTACTAAGAGTTAATGCTTATCAATTTTGTATACCATTTTGTTTTTCTACAGAACGAAATCGAACCAATCGCGTCGATTGAGTTCGATTGGGTTCGGCAATCGAACTTAATCGAACTCACAAAAAAGCTCCAGTTCGATTATGTTCGATTGCCGAACCAACTGAACTCCAATCGAACGATTGGGTTCGATTGGTTTTTGGTTCGGTTTCGTTCGATTGACTACGCCGGGTATTTAAAACCAAAACACGCTACCGAGCTGAAAACATGGAAGCAGATACATTTCTAAATTGTCTTTTTACGTGATGAAGACAAAAATGCAAAAGTCTGTTTACTTTTGAGTTTTAGTTTTTGATGACGTCATGTGAAAACCAAGAATTGTTTAATAATTAACGACGAAAATTAAAAATAATGTACATTCATTAATTGATTAATTTTGATCAAAATGCTTATTAATTAATTGATTAATTTTACACTTTAACGTTTTGTACAATTTTATTCTTTTACATATGTACACACGTGCACGTTTTAACGAGCACTTAGGAGCTCCTTGGTGTTACGTGTACAAGTAAAGTATTGTATTCATCCCAAAAATCATTGACAACTAAAACGGTGTCATGAATAGTGAACGACAGAAAATTCAAGTTTACACATTGGGATTTCGTCCAAAAAAACTGAAGAGTTATGGCCAACTATTACACAATGCAAGAAGATATACTTAATTTAAGTCTGCCCTTTGGGATGCCTTCCAAACGATTATGAGTCTGACAACTTTTTCTACGAAATGTTAAAGTGTCTTTGAAATCCTACTGAAGGACATTATCCAATCGGGTGGAATTGAACAGTACTGCTCAGAGGTTCAGTTTTTATGCTATAACTGAAGAGTTATAGCCAACTATTACACAATGCAAGAAGATATACTTAATTTAAGTCTGCCCTTTGGGATGCCTTCCAAACGATTATGAGTCTGACCAACTAATAAGACGTAATGAATAGTCAACGACAGCAAAATGATGTATGAACTTGAACTTGAGGATTAACGTGTGCTAGATACCTTTTATACCAAAGGTTGTTGCATTTCATGATTTTATCCAAAAACAAGAGGCTACAATTAGCCTAAACTCGGGCTTGCAAAAAACAGTATTGTATCCCTAACTGAAGTCTGTCTTTCTTACATCGGACGCATTGTGTTTAGCTTGTGTTGGAGTCTATTTCTTTAGACCCCTATCAACATATATTCCTCTAAAATACAGCTCAACCATTGAGAACAATAACTATAACACTTGTAAAAAAATATTCTAAAAGAACAAGAAAAAGAGAAACAGAAAAAATAAAGCCCGTGATATATACACTAAAGGACATCGAACCCGGTTTAGCTGCGTCACAGGCAGGAACAATGACCTTTAGGCCACAGAGGTTTATCATTATGCAAGGTGAAATAGTGTATTGATTCCAAAAAAAAACTAAGCACACTTGTTTTCGTTTCGATGGATAATTGTTTGAGAAAGGAAACGCTTATCGAACGATGTAGGATGTTTTCGCATAAATGTGAATGGAGTCTCGGTGAAATGTGAGTAGAAAATTAATTAGCAGAGTGAAACTGTTTACAAATACGTCAATCCAGGGTCATTTGAAACACAGAGAAAGGAACGTTTCTGGACAGTTTCAAGCCGCTAGTACATTTGTAAAAACTAATCGCTTATCATTCAAAAATTAAAGTCCAGAAATTGAGATATTGTGGGAAAATAGTAAATTAACTACCTGTCAAACAAAATCTCAGGGGTGTTGTGATATCCCGTACTTGAGTTATTCAACAAAATGTACATCTCAATGGAGCGGATACGGGGAACACGGCAGTCCATCTGGAGTTAAATTTTGGTCATGTTAAAAGCTTTCTTCTCGCTGTTGAACTTGCAAACATTCGTATAGACACTTCTTTTAACATATTAGTTGTTCAGACTTGATAACAAGTATCATTCTTGCTGTTGATATGAGATTTATACTTCCGAATCACTCGGCCGTGAAAGGTCAAACTCACTTTGTCTGTAGTCTCTAATTTTTGGCGCAGCCCGAGTAACAAGACGGTTGGATCGAGCTGATAAGTTGTAATGAATATGTGCAAGACAAGAAATAAAGAGGTTTGACAGGTATCCCAAAAGGTACCCGCAGACTTAAAGAAATTTCCGGTCGTTCAGAATTTTGATTCACTGTGTT
The DNA here is from genome assembly GCA_016490735.1 of Pachyseris speciosa. Lineage (NCBI taxonomy): Eukaryota > Metazoa > Cnidaria > Anthozoa > Scleractinia > Pachyseridae > Pachyseris > Pachyseris speciosa. The sequence continues at coordinate 747,010 of JAEMWC010000379.1, forward strand.
AGTTGGCCATAACTTTCCTGACGACAATATCTATTACAAGAAAGGGGAGATTCGCCTATACCCTCCCCCACCCCCTCATTCGCGCTCGCGAATCTCCCCTTTCTCCTCTTTCAGCACCTGCCAGGGTAGTCTGCGTGCATACGTTTCCTATTTGCGATCAAGTAGGCTAACATTGTATTAGTTTGCTAGTAATGACTTTTTCTATGAAATGTTAAAGTGTCTTTGAAATCCTACTGAAGGACGTTATCCAATCGGGAGGAATTGAACAGTACTGCTCAGAGGTTCAGTTTTTATGCTGTCAAAAAAAATAATAATAAATAAATAAATAAATAATATAATAAATATTTTAGTTTGTGGATTGGATCTTTGAAATAAGAGCATTTGAGATGCTCTTGAGTGCCTTTAAATATTAAAGGCTGGTATAAACTTTCGGTTTGTGGATTGGATCCAAAAGTATGACTTCTCAAATAAAAGTTAAATAGGTGCGTGTTATTTTCTTTGTCAAAAACTACAATAATTTCAATTTTCACCTACGCTGAGGATGACCTAGACTTTCGAAAAAGTCCTTCGTCCTATTTCCGCTTCGCGGCCTAAAAAGCTGGCTCCTCTCGGCTTTTTTGCTGTGAGACTCGAGAGCTCGACTTGTGCAACTCTAAGGATGACCCACTAAATCGGGCGCCCTTGAGTAGCACATCAGACAAAAAAACTAACGTCTGTTTTAAATGAGAATCCGTTTTGGTACTATTTGCTAAGCTGTGTCGTGTTGGTTTACCTTGTACAATTGACATGATTCAGATGGAAGTTATATTGGCCATTGCTTTTCTGTGGTAGTGTTTTATGCTGTAAATACAAAATTTTAAAATATTCGCGTGCAATCTGCCCATCCGGCCAGATCTCCCACTCACGCTTTATCTACTACTTAAGACTGGCAAAACACTTCACCCCCTTGGATCAGTGATTATCCTGAATTACGACCTTGGAAATGAAAGCATATTTGTAGCAGCACTTAAAATACCTCCGTTTATTTATCATGCTGTATCACGTATTTCCTACTATTAAGACATGTGGATAAATGACGTTTTGGTTGCCTAATGAAATGAAATACTGTGTTGGTGTAGTTTGAAGCAGAACTGACCCTTAATACTATTTTCATTTATTTGCTTACTCGTTAAGCCAGAGCATGTGTTGTTCGGAATGGCTAGGGAGATTAAAATGCCGAGCGACTGGTTTGGATGCATCTTTGTCAATCTTTCTCAACATCACGAAGATGTTCTCGGAATCGGTCACCACAGTTTCTTTAGAAACTAATCCCCTTTATTCACATGTTGACCCAAGAGGTCGGAACGCCAATTTCAGCCCCAAAATTCGATACATGAAAGTTTCTATTCCCTAGAACTTTATAACTTTATATCACAGGTCAGTCGTTGTTTACTGAATAGTTTACAGACACATATCTTTCAAAGGACACAGTATGTAGCAATCTCGGAACATAGGAAAGTCAATTTAAGCATTTGCTGAAATATTTTAGTTAGCTGCTTTTAAATATTGAATACATCCGTCCTTTGAAATAGCGAGAAGACCTTTCTGCGCTACTGTTTATCAAGTAAGATCAGAAGGGAACTCAGAAAAAGACGAAGAAATGAATCGGTTTGCGATGTTGTATTTGTAGTCCAAACTGGCTGAATTGGAGGTTTGAGCTTTTGACTTTGTCATACATCAAATCCATCAGAAAAGATAATCTTGGAGTTGGAACCCTGAAATCTGTAAATGCAGAAATTACCAAACAGTGAGCAGAAAGCTGAAGTATTGAGTGACCAATTTGCTTCAGTTTTCACTGATGAAAATCTATTTAATATCCCAAGCAAGGGCCCTAGTATGATTGCAGACATCCCTCCTCTGAAATTTGAAGCTCCAGGAATAATACGCTTACTAAGAAACATTAACGCCAAAAAGGCATGTGGTCCTGACAAAATATCATGCTGGGTTTTGAAAGAAGCTGCGCCTGTCATTGCTCCATTTCTCCAGTATATTTTTACTCTATACAGTACAAACAGGTCAAGTCCCAAGCGACTGGGTCACTGCAAATGTCTCCCCAGTTTTCAAAAAAGGAAATCGCGAAGAGCCATGTAATTACAGACCGATTTCCCTAACATCTGTGTCTTGCAAGATTATGGAACATATTATATACCGGCACATCATGAATCATCTTGATTCAAACTCTATCCTAGTACATTATCAACACGGCTTCAGACAACGCCACTCTTGCGAAACGCAACAGATTATAGTCATTGAATCAGTAGCACGTAACCTTGACCTTAGCCGACAAAGTGATTTGTTGTTACTCGACTTTGCAAAGGCATTCCACACCGTGCCCCACCGACGATTGTTGAATAAATTAGATTTCTACGGAATTCGCGGTAATCTCAATACATGGCTCGAACAATGGCTAACCACCCGACATCAAAGAGTGCTTATTAATGGTGTATCATCTTCTGCAATTGCTGCGAGATCAGGTGTGCCCCAGGGGACTGTGTTGGGCCCTCTTATGTTGCTTAGTAAACGATATCGGGGAAAACGCAAAGGCGCAAATTGGCCTTTCGCGGACGACGCGGTTTTGTATGGTGTAATCAAAGATTGTAATGATGCAAAGTCACCACAGCAAGACCTAAACACACTCGCACACTGAGCGGACACATGGCAAATGTCGTTTAATGCAAAGAAGTGCACCATCCTAAGAGTCTCATGCTCGAAATCTCCAGTTGAATTCCTGAATACACCATCCACGGAAAACCCTTGCAAGCTGTAGATCACAGCAAATACCTTGGAGTTGAACTATCCAGTGAACTAAATTGGAATGTTCACATTGCTGGCATTATAGGCAAACCCAACAGATCTCTTGGCTTTATAAGAAGAAACCTAAATAAGTGCCCGGAAAACGTAAAGGAGCAAGCCTATCTTGCTTTAGTTAGACCACAGCTCAGGGGCACCCAACGAGCCAAACCAGCCAAAAGTTGTAGAAAGGCATTTTTAAGTAAGTTATGGCGTTTGACGTCTGTTTAAAGTGATGTTTTGGTTAGCTAGAAAACTTTCATCTGTTCGGATTCCCTAGCTGAAATGTTAATTGCCCGAAAATTTTAGGGAACAAAATCTTTCTTTGAGAAAATACTAGCTGAAATGAACTTTCTAGGGAACCTTTTTTTCTTTCCGAAAATGCTAGCTGACGTTTTTTACTGCCAAAAACAGTAATAACGACCTTTCCGAAAACCCCAGGGGTTAAGATTGCCACATTACGAATCTTTTAGGCCACGTTTTACTTACGAAAATCCGAGTGCACTCTTTAATCAACGCCGAAAGCCTTAGGCGAACTACCATCCACCGAACAGATATCTACCGAAACTTGTCGTTGGGTGCCCCTGACAGCTTGAGTATGGATCTTGTAGATGGGACCCGTACATTCAAAAACAGATAAAGGACATTGAGAGTGTGCAGATACGAGCGGCACGTTTGTTGAAAGTGAAAACATCACCGCTTCTGGAACTGTCACGAAAATTCTGAATGATTTGAAATGGCCAACACTCGAGAAAAGAAGGAAAGTGGCACGACTCACAATGATGTTTAAAGCAGTTTCTGTTCTATCAGCTATACAATTTCCACCCTATATATTATTTGAAAGGTGACAGGGCACTAGGCAGTCCCACCCTAAGAAATTCATTCAAGTTGATGCTAAAACAAACAAAATACCAACACAGTTTTATTGAACGTACAACCAGAGATTGGAACTCCTTACCAAATAGTATCATTGAAAAGTAGTCACCAGAAGCTTTCAAAAAGGCCGTCATGTGCCATCTTTAAAAACGGTGACGTCTTAACTTAATACTCGCACCATAATTGTATTTTATTTATTTATTTATTTTATTTTATTGTTTTTAAGCACATGCACATCTGCATATCTGCCGGGATGGGATATACCCTTTGTAGATTATGCGATTAGAATTAGACCTAGAATGAAAACCTAAATTGAAATCTTTGAAATGAAACACTGGAGATAACTGGATGGGATGGGTAACTCAGTGGTGTATCTGAATGATAAACTCAATGGAAGTTATGTAAGAATACTATTCATTAATTCCCGCTGGAATTGTTTATCATTAGTAAAAAGTCAAATGGTTCGGTTATTTAATCACTCCACTCATTGGGTAAAATCCCAGTCCAAAAGATAGAGTTGTGGCCAATTGTTTCGGTGTAATAAATAGTTAACCACGAGAATTAAAAATAATGTATGAACTTAAGGCTTTCATCCCAAAACTCATTGGCAACTAAAACAGTGTCATGAATAGTGAAAGACAGAACTTTAGGATTTCGTCCAAAAAACTGTAGAGTTGTGGTCAATTACAACACAAGGAAGGAAGATACTTAATTTAAGTCTGCCCTTTGGGATGCCTTCCTGGCCTTCCAAAAGATTATGTGTCTGACTAACTAATGGGGCGTAATGAATAGTCAACGACAGCAAAATAACGTTTGAACTTGAACTTGAGGATTTACGTTAGCTCGATACCTTTGATTCCAAAGGTTGCATTTCATGATTTTATCCAAAAAACAAGACGGTTGGATCGAGCTGATAAGGTGTAATGAATATGTGCAAGACAAGAAATCAAGAGGTTTTGCTGGTATCCCAAAAGGTACCTGCAGACTCAAATAAATTTCCTGTCGTTAAGAATCTTGTTTCACTGTGTTAGTTGGCCATAACTTTCCTGACGACAATATCTATTACAAGAAAGAGGAGATTCGCCTATACCCTCCCCCACCCCTCATTCGCGCTCGCGAATCTCCCCTTTCCTTCTCTTTCAGCAGCGGCCAGGGTAGTCTGCGTGCATACGTTTCCTATTTATTTGCGATCAAGTAGGCTAACATTGTATTAGTTTGCTAGTAATGACTTTTTCTATGAAATGTTAAAGTGTCTTTGAAATCCTACGGAAAGACATTATCCAATCGGGAGGAATTGAACAGTACTGCTCAGAGGTTCAGTTTTTATGCTGTCAAAAAAAATTCAATAAATAAATAAATAAATAGATGAAATATGTTAGCTTGTGGATTGGATCTTTGAAATAAGAGTTTTTGAGATGCCCTTAAGTGCCTTTAAGTATTAAAGGCTGAAATGAAATTTCGGTATGTGGATTGGATCCAAAAGTATGACTTCCCAAATGAAAGTTAAATAGGTGCGCAATATTTTCTTTGTCAAGAAGAAAAATAATTTCAATGTTCATCTTCGCTGAGGATAACCCCACTAAATCGGGCACCCCTCAAAACATCTGACAAAGAGCCCACGTCTGTTTTAAATGAATATCCGTTTTGGTACTATTTGCTAAGCTGTGTCGTGTAGGTTTACCTTGTACCATTGACACGATTCAGATGGAAGCCATATTGGCCATTGCTTTTCTGTGGTAGTGTTTTATGCTGTAAATACAAAATTTTAAAATATTCGCGTCCGGTCTGCCCATGCAGATCTCCCACTTATATTATATCTACTACTTAAGACTGGCATAATGTTTCACCGCCTTCGATCAGTGATTCTCCTGAAGTACGACCTTTGAAATATAAGCACATTTGTAGCAGAACTTAACCTCTGTCTATTTATCATGTTGTATCATGTGTTTCCTACTATAAGCGCATTTGGATAATATGTACTTATTGACTGTGTGGGAGGGCCGGACGGAAAAATATTTGGCTCGAGGAGGCATGGCGTACGGACCGAGCGCAGCGAGATCCGTGCGCCATGACCGAGAGCCAAATACTTTCCCGTCCGGCCCGACCTGACTCAGTCAATAAGTGTTTTATTATATGGCCTCTTTAGACTCTTCATGAGCACGTAGAAGTGAAGTTCTTACAAAAAATCGACGAATTTGCACAGAAAAATTGATGTAATATGTTGTTTGGATTTGCTTTCTGGTTGTAAAATAAACTTACGTTGCTAGACGTGACGAAATCCTCTAAAATCGTTGACATGATTCATTGACATGATTCAGATGGAAGTTATATTGGCCATTGCTTTTCTGTGGTAGTGTTTTATGCTGTAAATACAAAATTTTAAAATATTCGCGTGCAATCTGCCCATCCGGCCAGATCTCCCACTCACACTTTATCTACTACTTAAGACTGGCAAAACACTTCACCCCCTTGGATCAGTGATTATCCTGAATTACGACCTTGGAAATGAAAGCATATTTGTAGCAGCACTTAAAATACCTCCGTTTATTTATCATGCTGTATCACGTATTTCCTACTATTAAGACATGTGGATAAATGACCTTTTGGTTTCCTAATGAAATGAAATACTGTGTTGGTGTAGATTGAAGCCGAACTTACCCTTAGTACTATTTTCATTTATTTGCTCACTCGTTAAGCCAGAGCATGTGTTGTTCGGAATGGCTAGGGAGATTAAAATGCCGAGCGACTGGTTTGGATGCATCTTTGTAATCTTTCTCAACATCACGAAGATGTTCTCGGAATCGGTCACCACAGTTTCTTTAGAAACTAATCCCCTTTATTCACATGTTGACCCAAGAGGTCGGAACGCCAATTTCAGCCCCAAAAATTCGATACATGAAAATTTCTATTCCCTAGAACTTTATAACTTTATATCACAGGTCAGTCGTTGTTTACTGAATAGTTTACAGACACATATCTTTCAAAGGACACAGTATGTAGCAATCTCGGAACATAGGAAAGTCAATTTAAGCATTTGCTGAAATATTTTAGTTAGCTGCTTTTAAATATTGAATACATCCGTCCTTTGAAATAGCGAGAAGACCTTTCTGCGCTACTGTTTATCAAGTAAGATCAGAAGGGAACTCAGAAAAAGACGAAGAAATGAATCGGTTAGCGATGTTGTATTTGTAGTCCAAACTGGCTGAATTGGAGGTTTGAGCTTTTGACTTTGTCATACATCAAATCCATCAGAAAAGATAATCTTGGAGTTGGAACCCTGAAATCTGTAAATGCAGAAATTACCAAACAGTGAGCAGAAAGCTGAAGTATTGAGTGACCAATTTGCTTCAGTTTTCACTGATGAAAATCTATTTAATATCCCAAGCAAGGGCCCTAGTATGATTGCAGACATCCCTCCTCTGAAATTTGAAGCTCCAGGCATAATACGCTTACTAAGAAACATTAACGCCAAAAAGGCATGTGGTCCTGACAAAATATCATGCTGGGTTTTGAAAGAAGCTGCGCCTGTCATTGCTCCATTTCTCCAGTATATTTTTACTCTATCAGTACAAACAGGTCAAGTCCCAAGCGACTGGGTCACTGCAAATGTCTCCCCAGTTTTCAAAAAAGGAAATCGCGAAGAGCCATGTAATTACAGACCGATTTCCCGACATCTGTGTCTTGCAAGATTATGGAACATATTATATACCGGCACATCATGAATCATCTTGATTCAAACTCTATCCTAGTACATTATCAACACGGCTTCAGACAACGCCACTCTTGCGAAACGCAACAGATTATAGTCATTGAATCAGTAGCACGTAACCTTGACCTTAGCCGACAAAGTGATTTGTTGTTACTCGACTTTGCAAAGGCATTCCACACCGTGCCCCACCGACGATTGTTGAATAAATTAGATTTCTACGGAATTCGCGGTAATCTCAATACGTGGCTCGAACAATGGCTAACCACCCGACATCAAAGAGTGCTTATTAATGGTGTATCATCTTCTGCAATTGCTGCGAGATCAGGTGTGCCCAGGGGACTGTGTTGGGCCCTCTTATGTTGCTTTTGTACATAAACGATATCGGGGAAAACACAAAGGCGCAAATTGGCCTTTTCGCGGACGACGCGGTTTTGTATGGTGTAATCAAAGATTGTAATGATGCAAAGTCACCACAGCAAGACCTAAACACACTCGCACACTGGGCGGACACATGGCAAATGCTCGAAATCTCCAGTTGAATTCCAATACACCATCCACGGAGAACCTTTGCAAGCTGTAGATCACAGCAAATACCTTGGAGTCGAACTATCCAGTGATCTAAATTGGAATGTTCACATTGCTGGCATTATAGGGAAAGCCAACAGATCTCTTGGCTTTATAAGAAGAAACCTAAATAAGTGCCCGGAAAACGTAAAGGAGCAAGCCTATCTTGCTTTAGTTAGACCACAGCCTGAGTATGGATCTTGTACATGGGACCCGTACATTCAAAAACAGATAAAGGACATTGAGAGTGTGCAGATACGAGCGGCACGTTTTGTTGAAAGTGAAAACATCACCGCTCCTGGAACTGTCACGAAAATTCTGAATGATTTGAAATGGCCAACACTCGAGAAAAGAAGGAAAGTGGCACGACTCACAATGATGTTTAAAGCAGTTTCTGTTCTATCAGCTATACAATTTCCACCCTATATATTATTTGAAAGGCGACAGGGCACTAGGCAGTCCCACCCTAAGAAATTCATTCAAGTTGGTGCTAAAACAAACAAAATACCAACACAGTTTTATTGCACGTACAACCAGAGACTGGAACTCCTTACCAAATAGTATCATTGAAAAGTAGTCACCAGAAGCTTTCAAAAAGGCCGTCATGTGCCATCTTTAAAAACGGTGACGTCTTAACTTAATACTCGCACCATAATTGTATTTTGTTTATTTATTTATTTAAGTATTTCTTTTGTGTTTTTTAGCACATGCACATCTGCATATCTGCCGGGATGGGATATACCCTTTGCAGATTATGCGATTAGAATTAGACCTAGAATGAAAACCTAAATTGAAATCTTTGAAATGAAACACTGGAGATAACTGGATGGGATGGGTAACTCAGTGGTGTATCTGAATGATAAACTCAATGGAAGTTATGTAAGAATACTATTCATTAATTCCCGCTGGAATTGTTTATCATTAGTAAAAAGTCAAATGGTTCGGTTATTTAATCACTCCACTCATTGGGTAAAATCCCAGTCCAAAAGATAGAGTTGTGGCCAATTGTTTCGGTGTAATAAATAGTTAACCACGAGAATTAAAAATAATGTATGAACTTAAGGCTTTCATCCCAAAACTCATTGGCAACTAAAACAGTGTCATGAATAGTGAAAGACAGAACTTTAGGATTTCGTCCAAAAAACTGAAGAGTTGTGGTCAATTACAACACAAGGTAAGAAGATACTTAATTTAAGTCTGCCCTTTGGGATGCCTTCCTAGCCTTCCAAAAGATTATGTGTCTGACTAACTAATGGGGCGTAATGAATAGTCAACGACAGCAAAATAATTTTTGAACTTGAACTTGAGGATTAACGTTTGCTCGATACCTTTGATTCCAAAGGTTGCATTTCATGATTTTATCCAAAAAACAAGACGGTTGGATCGAGCTGATAAGGTGTAATGAATATGTGCAAGACAAGAAATCAAAAGGTACCTGCAGACTCAAATAAATTTCCTGTCGTTAAGAATCTTGTTTCACTGTGTTAGTTGGCCATAACTTTCCTGACGACAATATCTATTACAAGAAAGAGGAGATTCGCCTATACCCTCCCCCACCCCCTCATTCGCGCTCGCGAATCTCCCCTTTCCTTCTCTTTCAGCAGCGGCCAGGGTAGTCTGCGTGCATACGTTTCCTATTTATTTGCGATCAAGTAGGCTAACATTGTATTAGTTTGCTAGTAATGACTTTTTCTATGAAATGTTAAAGTGTCTTTGAAATCCTACGGAAAGACATTATCCAATCGGGAGGAATTGAACAGTACTGCTCAGAGGTTCAGTTTTTATGCTGTCAAAAAAAAATTCAATAAATAAATAAATAAATAGATGAAATATGTTAGCTTGTGGATTGGATCTTTGAAATAAGAGTTTTTGAGATGCCCTTAAGTGCCTTTAAGTATTAAAGGCTGAAATGAAATTTCGGTATGTGGATTGGATCCAAAAGTATGACTTCCCAAATGAAAGTTAAATAGGTGCGCAATATTTTCTTTGTCAAGAAGAAAAATAATTTCAATGTTCATCTTCGCTGAGGATAACCCCACTAAATCGGGCACCCCTCAAAACATCTGACAAAGAGCCCACGTCTGTTTTAAATGAATATCCGTTTTGGTACTATTTGCTAAGCTGTGTCGTGTAGGTTTACCTTGTACCATTGACACGATTCAGATGGAAGCCATATTGGCCATTGCTTTTCTGTGGTAGTGTTTTATGCTGTAAATACAAAATTTTAAAATATTCGCGTCCGGTCTGCCCATGCAGATCTCCCACTTATATTATATCTACTACTTAAGACTGGCATAATGTTTCACCGCCTTCGATCAGTGATTCTCCTGAAGTACGACCTTTGAAATATAAGCACATTTGTAGCAGAACTTAACCTCTGTCTATTTATCATGTTGTATCATGTGTTTCCTACTATAAGCGCATTTGGATAATATGTACTTATTGACTGTGTGGGAGGGCCGGACGGAAAAATATTTGGCTCGAGGAGGCATGGCGTACGGACCGAGCGCAGCGAGATCCGTGCGCCATGACCGAGAGCCAAATACTTTCCCGTCCGGCCCGACCTGACTCAGTCAATAAGTGTTTTATTATATGGCCTCTTTAGACTCTTCATGAGCACGTAGAAGTGAAGTTCTTACAAAAAATCGACGAATTTGCACAGAAAAATTGATGTAATATGTTGTTTGGATTTGCTTTCTGGTTGTAAAATAAACTTACGTTGCTAGACGTGACGAAATCCTCTAAAATCGTACCGCTCGGGGCAGTACGTATTCCTAACAGGGCCGTACGGCCCTGCTCGCGCTAATGCGTACGGCCCTCGTACGGGGATTTTCTCAGTAGTTTCACAATGAAAGTGCGCACAGGGCCGTACGGGTCATATGATAAATGACTTTTTGTTACAAAATGAAATGAAATACTGTGTTTGTGTAGATTGAAGCAGAACTTACCCTTAGTAATATTTTCATTTATTTGCTTTCTTTTTAAGCCAGAGCTTACTTACGTGCATTTCTCATGTTAATAGTATTATGTGTTTCAATGTCTTTAAACAAATAAACGACTTTCTTTTACCAAGTGAAATGAAATACTGTGCAGGTGTAGATTAAAGCAGAAGTTACCTTTGATTCTCAGATATCAGTATTCGGCTATATCAGGCGCTTCAAGTGCATAGCTGTACACACGCTACCTTAATTGTAGGAACTCGGAGTCGAGCTAGGAAACCTCTTTTCATCCTCCAACATGAGTTTGCTTCCGCAAATCAAGAACGACGGTTTAAATGTCAATTCCTTAAAGAATGTGGCGTCTGCTGTTAAGGAGATAAAATTTTACAAACTGTACAACAACGCAAATGAATTTAAGGTCAGTATCTAATTTAAAAATACTGTTAACTCATGGCTTCATAGACCTTTCCAAGTGTTTTTATTTCACTTTTGATATTGGCCACGTAACTAAAATCTGTCCATACTGCTGGAATTAGTACATTTTCTAAGTTCGGGAATCGCATCGTTTAAAACCGCAAAGTTATAGCTTCTCAAAGTCAGGAAACTGCTTAAAGGATGTCAGTGGCGTTTGTGGTTAAAGAGATAACATTTTACAAACTGTACTACAACGCAAATGAATTTTAGGTCAGTACAAAAAGCGATTTCTTTTAGAGGCTACTCCACAAACTGTTAACTGTTTAAGATATGGTTTAACGTCAGGAGAGTGCTGCTGAAATCCTGAACTTAAGTCGTCTCTTAGTAATCAAGCTACTGATTCAGTAACACTAATTTGTCCCTTGTGGCGCTATCCGCAGTTTAAAATGAAACAGCGGGCAGTTGCAAGATTTAGGCCTGTAGATGATATCTTATTGTATGGCCGGCATAAGTTTGCCTGTTAGGGGTGGATCAAACGTTTGAGTCAGGGTAAAATTGTGAAATATGAGCTACTGCCTAATACCCTCCCGTGGTGCAAGTCATTTCTATAGCATTTCAGTCCTTAAATGAAATGCTAAAGCTAGTTAAAAACTATGGTTGAGCTAGCTGCTTTCCAGTGGCACTGATCAACGATGTCCAGATTTTTGAACGAATTAAATCAGTAAACTCAGAATCTTTTCGGAATTTTTTATGCGGCCACAGAAGCTCGGATGAAAACTGATAGCAACGTTAGAGTTTTCAAATGAAGAATGATCCTCGCAGTTGTGAACGCAATTTATGCAATTGCGAAAAGAAGCCTGAAAAAAATTCAGGACTTCAACGTGGTTTGAACCCGGGACCTCGCGATTACCGGTGCGATGCTCTAACCAACTGAGCTATGAAGCCACTGACGTTGGGAGCAAGTCAATTGTGGGTTCATATGTTCCCGTGAAAGAAATGAGTGTGAATGATATATGAAATGAATCATATATGAACTGCGGAAATGAAATCAAATGAAGAATGATCCTCGCAGTTGTGAACGCAATTTATACAATTGCGAAACGAAGCCTGAGAGTTGTCTTTGGCAAATTTTCACCTCAATGAACTTAATAGTAACATTGTGAACGCGATTTTCTTTTTGCCGTGAGGTAAACATGTTGATAAAAAGGGAAAATGATATGTGATAGCTAGCAAGAAAGGATGAGGTGGAGTTAGCCTGTGAGGCACTGATTTTCGGAAAGTTAACTGATCTGCGAAGAGTAAAACTTCTACGGATAAATTAATTCTGTTCCCAGAACCTAATGCGACTCGATGCGACTTAAAGCTCCACTCTTATTTTTGGATCTGGGGCTCCTGTTTTGGATACATTTATTTTCTATTTATTACACAGCATTAGTTGACTATAAACCTTGTCAACAATTTTTCGGATGAAATCTTCAAGTTCATACATTTTTTCGCTGTACTCATTAACTATTGATTAGATTGCACTAGTAGGCCAGAACTCTTTATTGATATCTTTTTGGTGAAATCCTGTGTTGGTAAAACGCTTTTATGGTGAAGGAGAACATTTTAAGTACTTAGTTTCTGTAACCAACAGACTTTCAAGTGGCATCGGGCATCAGGCGGTTTAATTTTAATATAGTTTAGTTTCAGAGCTTTTTGTAATGTAAATTTTTCGTTGAAATTTAGGGTGTTGAGGTGAGGGTGGGGGCTGTGCGCTCTGGCCGCAACTGCCGACTGCAACTGCTTCCTCAAACACCTACCCGAGAAGCTCTCAGAGAAGAATGAGGAACCTTATCACATTACTATTACTTGGATTAGAACATTGCTTTCTTTTGAGATTTTAAGGTCGGTACACACATGCGTAAGAGGCTCCAGGACACCCTTCTACAAAATTTCACAAGGGGATTTCATGATGACTGCCGCTTAAACGCAGGCTAAGCGTGTGTTAACTAATTTTTAGAAATTTAGCTTGTAAATTGGTATTTTTATTTCATCAAAATTTTTGCCTACGATAGCGCGTCTGCTAATTTTAGAAAGTTTATTTATGGCGTTGAGTCTGTAGATTTGTTATGCTAGGATTTTTTAATATTTTCTTTATTTCATCAAATTTTTTAGTCTATGATAGTTATAAATAGGTATAATTTTTATTATATATATTTTTATTATAGGTATAATTTTTATTGCTATTAATAAAGTTATTATTATTATTATTATTATTATTATTATCTAATTACGTTGTTCTGTTATTGCAGTTACTTATAAAATCTGTAATCCTGAGTCCATATTCTTTTTTGCAATTCACTTGTATGTTGTTTAATTACAAATATCATTTTATATTAAGACTAAGTAGTCTTGTGAATAAAGATAGAGCGATTTTCAATTAGGCATCGAAAGTAAATTACGTTTGCTTTGGTTATGCATTGCCTCGCCCTGTAATTGGCCAGCAAAACTCGCGCCACTTTCTCAACCAGAACCAATAACGACTTGCACGCGCGCATTTCCCCTCGTTTTCTGCCGCTTAAATGTAATTACTTTGAATTCTGATTGGCTCATTGCACTGTTTCGGTCTGTTGTGATTGGCTGGATTAATTGCTTTGGTTTTGGTTTTGCGACATTCAGTTGAAAACTGCTCTAATATACTTGATAATTCATGTACCCTTAACTTTGTTCCTTTGGCTAGCAAACCAACTATATTCACCGTTTCGGTGCGTTGAATCTTTCTTATCATCTGCAGGACGTGATTGGATCCATTGTGAAGCATCTTAAACAGCTGCCATGGAAAGTCCTGGATGGCGTGACACAGGAGGAACCCTTGGAACTCGCTCGGAGAATCTTCGCCGATCCGATCGTCAGCGACTTTCTCATACACTCATCTCGCCTTACTGTGTTTTCTAAAGAGTTGGCAAAGTTGTTCAAAAGTGACCTCGACACTCTTGCAATTATTAAACAGTTGAAGTTTTTCTACAACCAACCAACTATTGCAGTGCTGCAGCAGTTAGCCATGCTTGTAGCAAGGTAGGTCATTCTTTTTTATTCTTTTCATCACGTCATGGGGAAGATTTTTTGGGATCGGTCACACTTCATTGTTGATTCTGTTACGTACTGAAATACCATTCCTGACGATACCACCTAAGATCGAGCTATTTTTATCGCAAACGTTTTCGCTGCGGTTTCTTCTTGTTTCCTATTACTCTAACGAGTAACCAGAGGGCCAGGATAGCGATTACCTCAGTTGCTTTTTTTATAACTTCTCATAACGTGACACGTGCTCTCGTGACTCCAACAAACTCAAATTGGAACAATCGAACATTTCCTCTAGGGAGAAAATAGGGATCACGTAGCGGTAAGCACACTCGCCTTTCCACAATCCCCTCCAGACCCCACCTCCACCAATGTTTCCCTTGCTTCAGGTGATCGGAAAAGTAGGATATTCCACATACGGAATACACAGGGAAAAGGACACCGCTTACCCCTTAAATACCAATTTGATTAAGGATCCAAGAGCTGCCGGATCGTCAGACGGCCAAATGTCGACCACGTTCAACAAAAAATGTTTATTTTAATTGCAGTTTCAGTGAGGTGAAACTCTGTTTATTCCGCTTTAAAAAGCTCTCAAATAGTTTATAATCAAGCTATCCTTACACAGGTCGCCCCATGGAAACGATGCCAAGGCAATCCACAAATGGGATACAGTCGTGCAGATGTTTGCAGAGTGCAGATTAGGTGGCATTCCTGTTCGTCGTCTACTCAAGGAAATTAACGGTCCAGCTTGCTACGAGGAGAACGCAGAGCGCTTGCAGGAGACGGATCCTCACGCAGTGTACCCCACGTCTATTTATCGCGTCTGTGATGGATACATACTGGCAAAACCAGATGCATCTATGGTTGAAGGCATTGTCAGTCTGACTCTGACTACGACCATTAAAATTATCAATGGTGTTCTGAACCCTGCCAATCCTGAACTGAAAAATGTCTACCAGCCCTTGGGAAGGTAGGTGAAGTCTTAAGGTAATAGACGATTCTCTACCTCGTTACCAATCTTGCTGCCAGGGTCCTGGGCACATGACCTGTTTACCCTATAGGTACAGATGAATTTAGAGACCTTCTTGAAAATGTCGCGTGAAGAAGTAATATTACAAATTTAAGGTTGCCTCCCACCTCCTCAACAACGGCAAAATCGAAATCGAAAATGAAACGCTTCATCGTTTTCATTGAGTTTGGCCGCCACTTTAAAATCCTCTTCTGAACAGAAATCTCTGAAACCGATGGTCCAAAAATCTATGTAGCGTAGTTTCCATCATTAGGTCCTCATGCGCAAAATAGACTTTTAAACTCTCATTTAATTTTGTTTAAAAGGCTAACACAATCAACGAAAAGGGTGAACACAAAAAAGCTACATCAATGAAAGTGGCGACAGGATTGAAATTAATGAACAAGAACACTTACTATATATACGAGCTGCTAATTCAATACAGACAACCTAACTGGCAATTAGTGATAAACTAAAATTGTTGAAGGACACTATCACGTCACATGACCAAATTAAAAAATCAAACAGGAAAATCACAAAGCGGATCTAAAGTTTCTGTTATAACCAAAGTTTGCTATGACCAACGATGTTAGTAACATTCATTGCTTTTTTTAAAATTCCTTTCTGTTTCTTTCAGATGCGTGTCCGTTATTGACGATAAAGTAGAAAAAATCTACGGTGATGCAATTCAGAACTACTTTGACCAACACAAAATCGAGCTGAACAAGCTGGTTTTTTCTGCCAATGAAGTTGACAAGGATATTTCCACCGTGAAAACTATCCTGGTGTCTCTGAGAAAACTTGGTGTTGCTAGAAACGAGCCGGTGCTCGTGGTGGGTGGAGGCGTGATATCAGACGTCACTGGTTTTGCCACGGCGTTGTACCACCGTGAGACGCCATACGTAATGCTCTGCACGAGCATCGTGGCCGGAATAGACGCCGGGCCGTCCCCGCGGACCTGCTGCGACGGTTTTGGATACAAGAACCTGTACGGAGCCTACCACCCGCCCATCCTCACGATCACCGACAGATCGTTCTTCCGGACACTTCACTATGGCTGGCTCCGACATGGCATCGCTGAGATCATCAAAATGGCTGTGGTTAAGGACGAAGAGCTTTTTAGTTTGTTGGAGCAAGCATCTTGTGATATTGTGAGGACCCGATTTGGCACTGAGATGGAAGACTTTGGTGGCGATCACGAGGCTTTTGAGGCTCTTTGCGACTATGTCATTGGGAGAGCTCTTGAATGGTACGTATAAAAGCGAAAACGAAAGCAAGCAAGGTTTGTAATGCGGAATGTCTTTCGAACTTGCGAGTTGCAAACCGAAACCAAACAGTTTCTTGTAAAGTCATTTTTCGTTGTTAAGATAATTCTTTCCACTTATAGCAAACATATTTTACCATTTTCACCTCGAAATTTTGCTTTTCGTGTGTCGCACAAGAAAAACTAGCGGTCATATGGACCCAAGACCGTACTATGGGTTCTGTCCTCGTGTACCGGTTCACAAGAGCCGATACAATAGACCAAACAATACACAACAGCTAACCAATGAGTCCTAAACAAAGAAAGAACAATGGTTATTCCCTTGTGTACCGGTACACCAGGACAGAACCCTGCTATGAGAGGCATGGGCTTATTCTGGTTTTTGCGACGCAAACTGCTTTGCATTTTGCAGTGTCCAAAGAGTTTTTGCATTGCAAAAACAACGAAACATTTTTGCCTTTAGGTGTGCCTTAAATTGCTACTTCCAGATCTTCACCGAAACTGTCTATTTTTCAGGTACGTCAGAGCAGAGTACGGCAACCTCTGGGAAACTCACCAATGCCGTCCCCACGCCTATGGCCACACGTGGAGCCCTGGGTACGAAATCCCCTCCGGTATGCTTCACGGCCACGCTGTATCCACTGGGATGGGTCTTGGTGCTTATCTCTCTTTTTGTGAAGGCTGGATAACTGAGGAAGAGATGGGGCGCATCTTAAAGCTGCTGAGCGATCTTGAGTTGTCATTGTGGCACCCCATCATGGAAGATGCGCAGCGCCTCTTCAACGCCCAAGAGAGAGCCGTTAAGAAGCGAGGAGGGAACCTAGTTGCCCCTGTTCCCAAGGGCATTGGAAATTGTGCCTATATAAACCACTTAACCCATGAGCTCCTTGGCAAACGGCTTCAAGAGTACCATTCTATTTGTCAAGAGTACCCTAGAGAGGGCTTGGGAGTGGAGGCACATTGCAGGGACGTCGGACTGGAGGATACATCAACTGGGCACACCATCAATGAGGAACTACCAGAGGATTGTGGGAATAGTCTCCATGGCGACGATAAGCGGGCAAAATTAGACGACCCTTCGCAGGTCTCCAAGGTGAGAGGGTCCGTGCAGGAAAATTCGATGAACGGCTACGATTCTTGTGAGATAGCTGATGATACACCAAGCCCACCGCCCTTGGAGAACGACCAGCTGTGCCAAAAAGGTAAAGTAATTAAAGAACTGACATCATTGAGAGAGGTCTATTTTTCTTCTCTTTACTTGCCTAACGTGCACTGGACAAAAAGAGCGTGGACGCCACAACCCTTGAGCATGAAGTATTTATTTCCGCATGATTTCTGCATCAATTTCTCCGAGAGGACAGAATCTAAGGAAAATGGGCAATTGCTCCAGCTATAGTATCATTAGTAATCTTACAGATTTTACTTAGTAATTGATATCATGGCGGTGGTGATGTTGCAGAAATTTCAGGCATCTTGTCGCGTAAGGAAATGTTGAGTAACACCTTCGATTGTTTGGGGCGCATATTATCGCCTCCGTTTGCAAGAGATTTTCAACCTAAAGCAGTCCGTCTTTCGCCGCTTAGTTCGTCGAGCGTAAGGCTAAAACAAAACCAGCGCGAGAAAACATGGCCGTCCAGATTTTCACGTCCAGATTTCGCGCGGATGTTCTTTCTCGAGCCGGTTTTGTTTTGGTCTCACGCTCGAAGAACTAAGCGGCGAAAGAGCGACTGCTCGTAGTCTAACCTAAACAGGGTGGCAACGACATCTTGTCTCTGCAACTTGAAAATTTACTGCGCGTGGAGTTGGTGTTGTCAGGTGGGTTAAAAAACCCAATCCATTGTACCCATATCCTACGAATACGACCAAATTAAATCATTGATTGCTCAACTATAGTCGTTACCATAAACGGACTGCAAGTGTTACTGTTAAAAGAAAACGATTCACCATTAATTCTTTGAAAAAACGTATGGGTATATCTTACCTAAAGAGATTGCTCATTGATCTATCTCGTATAACTATGAAGGTGTCGTAGACTACGCTCTAAAGATGACACAAGTTCGAAGTGAAGACGTCCAGAAGATTGCCTTGTTACAAAGGGGGAGCAGATGTTCACACCCTTCATGGTCGGACAAGAGGAAGCACAGTTTTTAAAGATGATGGCCCAGATCTCCAACGCTAAAAGGGTCCTTGATGTTGGTACGTTTACAGGGATGTCCGCCATGGCGTTTGCCGAAGGGTTACCAGAAAGTGGTGAGGTGGTCACCCTTGAATTTGACCCTAAGGTCGCCTCAGTTGCTGATCGTCTGTTCCGTGGTTCAGCTCAAGCTCACAAGTTGACTCTCAAGGTTCGTTGAAATAGGAGTCTTTCAGATTACCTTCATATAACTAGAATCTTAGCTAATTTCAGTCATTGTCGGTGTCTTTAAATTATGACTTTCATTCATCCATCGTAATTTACCTTGCATATGTTGCTCCACCTTCAGATGCATCCATCAATCCATATACATCTCTCTGTTGATGCATTTATTCTCACGCAAGTGCTATACTGGTCTTATTGCTTTGTTCATGCTTTTGTGTGTACGCGTTTCTGAAGAGTTAATCCAGAAAACGGCCGGAGCAGAAATTTGTTAAAGGACTGCAGGCGGAAGCGTTCTCTTGAAACCAAAAGATCAAACTGGTATCTCTCAATGTCTCTGTCTAGTTCATAACTCCGCCTTGCACCGACTTGTTAACTTTGTCCGCAAGTTAGTTAATGCGTCAACCAGTCAGTCCGTCCGTCCGTCAGTGAGTCAGTGAGTCAGTCAGCCAGTTAGCCAGCCAGACAGCCAGCCTGTTAGCCAGTTAGCCAGTCTATCAGCCAGTCAGCCAGTTAGCCAGCCTTTCAGTCAGTTAGCCAGTCTATCAGCCAGTCAGTCCGTCGGTCAGTCAATCTGTCAGTTAGTCACTGAGTCTGTCAGTCAGTCAGTAAGGTAGTCATTCTTTCAGTCACTTGTTCAATCAGTTAGTAAATCACGAAGTGACCCTTTTCCTATTTTGTTTAATTTTCCGTCATTTATCTATTTTCATCTTTTAAATTGACAGGTTGGAGACGCGGTTAACGTTATGCGTGAACTTAAAACCGAGGGCGAAAAGTTCGACATTGTGTTCTTAGACGCGTCCAAGGAACAATACATCTCTTACTACAAACTCGCGCTGGAGATGCTCACAGCTTCTGGTTTCATCATGGCGGACAATTCGTTGTGTGCACTACTGTACGATGGAGGTGATTCCAGAAGGCAAGCCTTACATGACTTCAACAAAATGGTTAGTAATGATATAAGAGTGGAACAGGTGATGGTGCCATTCAGAGAAGGCGTGTCCATCATCAGGCCAATACAACTTCAATGACGAACATTTCTTTTACTCTTTTCTTCATTTTTCTTTTTCGTCTGCTGAAAAATAGTTGGCCATTTGGCATTTAAACATTTGCTGCAAAATTGAGTGTGTGATATAATAAGACAAGATAAACAAGATTGGTTAACTTCAGTGAGTGCCAAGTTAAATTTGTACTATGAAGGAAGTTAGGAATGTGAATCTTTACAATAATTAATTTGCGATTAGTTGTAGACTGCAAAATGGTCGGTTTTTATTTTTGTTTTCTGAAGGCGCGAATTCTCGCAAACTTTGCGCGCGAGCCTCACACGCTCGCGGCCCAGTTCACTCTGCTTTTTCACCCTCGCTCCAGACCTTTCACTTGACGAGGCCTCGCATTCGACCAACATAAAAATACGGCTGTTTTGCAGTCTAATAAGTTGGCGATGCATTTTTTCCCATTAAGCTACCACTGCGAGTGAGTTAGGTGATGTTGGGTCGACTGCGCAAATTTTGATAGTATTATAGTATATCCACATTAGTAAGCCTGGTAAAATATTGTTGTACGAAAACCTGGCTTTACGTTAGTTTGCTCTAATAGGGATATATACTCGCTGTCATTTCCGAAGCGTTAACCTGTTTTAGTAATTTTAGTAAAGGAAAAACGTAAGAATGTTATCTCTCTTAAAAACGCGACAGGTTAAAGTAACTGTGTTAGTATCATTCTGGCTGGCTGTTTCACATACCAGAAATTTTTGTTTTCGATCTTCCATGACCATTGTCAAGAGAAAACTGCTTGTCACCTAGGACTTATGCTCTCGAATTTAAAATTTTTGCTAACATCACATGTACGAGATTTGAAATATCATGGAGAACAGTCAAACTACGGTACGACTGTCTCTCAAAACAGACTAGTGCTAGTATCTGCATTGCAAATGGCTGCCTAAACATTTTGTATTTGTAATCATAGTTTTGTACTGATAGGATTGTTTAGGAATCATTGGAATAGCAATTTCATCTTCTAAAGTCAATTTTTTAATCATTTTTTATGTAAATATCATCCCTGTGTTGTGAGCTGTAATCTTCCGATGTCTGTTTGTGGCGAAAGTTCTAAGAAGGTTCTATAACAATAAGCAAATTAGAGATCGTTGCAGTTAAATGTACAACTTTTTTTACAATACTTTAATCTAAATATCAATAATTTTCACTTCAGTATTTTAATAAATTTACATATTTTTATCTGACGAGTACTTGTAACTATTAATCTCATAGCTAGTAGGTCCCTCCCCGCTTCACCTTTTGAGCACGAGATTAGTGTCACGTGATTTTTGATGTAAACAAACCCCGAAAGTTCGGCCATTCGGGAAAAAGAAAGCACTCAGTTGAAACGGTGTCGCGAGTGTACACGAAAGGTTGACTTATTTTTGCGTGGGACTTTAAAATGGTGCAACGAGGCATTACTCACCCATGGTTAGGGTTTCATGTGTATCGAGATTGTTCTACGCACCTAATTGTACAGGATTACTTGGGTAAGTTGGGTTTTGCCCACATTCGATTTATGAGTTCGATACTGTAGTGCTTTACGACCGGATAAAATGACACTAAGTCCACGACACAAAGTCAGCCATCACACTATATTCTCATTGGCTCGCCTACTCTCTACACCCGGATGTACTCGGTACCAGTACTCCACAATCGCTCTTTTTCTCCGGCCAATAATCTGACATTTTATAATAATAATAATAATAATAATAATAATA
>JAEMWC010000380.1:0-135000 GCA_016490735.1 Pachyseris speciosa
GTGCAGTGGATGGCGCAGTGGTGAGAGCACTCGCCTCCCACCAATGTGGAACGGGTTGGGTTGAGTTTGTTATTGGTTCTCTTCTCTGCTCCTAGAGGTTTTTTCTCTGGTATTCCGGTTTTCCCCTCTCCTCAAAAACCAACACTTCTAAACTGCTCCAATTCGATCCGGAATGCTCGAACGTTTAATACATGAGCCCCCGGCTAGGGAGACTGGTCAACCACATTCCACACGCTATCGAGTTTAAATAAATTGATTTGATTTAAAAAGTTTGTTTAAGAACGGAATTTCAAATAGCGGTAACGGTCTCCAAATTTACCCCGTAGCATCCTTGACAGACTACATTAGGTTTTCCGAAGGGTGAGTGTCAAATGCCTCACTTCAGCAACACTTAAATGGCTTTGAATTTCCATACAAACTTTTGAATTAATTTCTCGCCATTTTGCCCTGATTGCTCACCATGCAATCAAGATCGTGAACTTCTCTATTGGCTCGAAATCTGTAATCTCTAATTGATCCTTAAATATTTATCATTTTTATTTGCTCCTTAGAGAATTTTTACCTTTATATTCCAATTAATTGGCCAGGAAATTTTCACCTGGAGTCTTTTACTCCCCTCTCAGTACTGCGCTAGTGGCGCTCCGTGTTTGGCCTTACTTCATCCTGTTACTTTCTCACGTGCGTAGAAATAGCTGTGACCAGGCGTTAGACAAGATCGAATAATTAATTTATGGACTCCGTTTCATATGTCCTCATGCACAGATGAGTCGTTTCGTGCTTGTCTCTTGCTGAGGCGACCCAAATTTACGTTTCCTTGTGAACACTTTTTTTTCTTGTCGATAAATTATTATAATAAATTCTGGGATTCATTGCCCGAATGGAACAAATAAACAAACCAAAATCTATTTAGCCCAGTAGAAACGAAAAAGGGAGCTATACTCAAGTTCCACCGATTCAAAAGGTCTTTACACTCTAAAAAAGGAATGGATTGAATGAATCGCTTTCGAGCCATGGTCCAATCTATGTGTTTGACTTCAGCTGCATCAGTTGTCAGCAACTGTCAATCCGATAGCATAACCACACGAGCGAAAGTTTACATTGCTACTAAAGTCATTGCCATAGAACTACAACAAAAATGTAGCCTCGCGACTTCCCTGTGCGCGCATCGAATTGCTCAGTTCGACGTGAAGGATATTTTACTCGCGATGAAAATGTTCGGTCTATGTGTAATAAAGGAATCTAAACACAGTGGCGTTTCTCTAAGACTCACCTCATTTTTAAGTTTGATTTTTTCGCACGTTTCAGCTCTGTTTTAGGAATTATTGTGCCATCTAAGACCACTATATTGGGACTATAGTTTTCTTGTTAAAAGAAAATCAGGATTTGGCTCCAAACAAACGTTGGCTAACTAGTCGTCAGAAAATCAATCAAACGTTTTTTTTTGTTGTTTTTTTTTTTTTTTGTTTTTGTTTTATGCAGAAGAAGACCCGCTGAGAGAAACTTAAAAAAAATCATTTAAAATTAAAGCATATTGTTAGTAACAACAGCTTCGGCACTAAAACTGTAAGTTTCGAAAAAAGTGAAAATTGATTTAAGTCGGTACTCAAAGATGGATTGATAACAAATCCAGGGAATCATGCATGTCCATTTCTTCGACCTCTACATATAATTTTAAGAGCAAGATGTTCGTGTTCAGTTTCTTTACTTGCTCTTTATGTGAAATCAAAGGTTCTATTGATTTTTTTTTTCATTCCAACGGCTTCATGTTGCTCGACATAAAAAGCTACAACGGTACCCTGCGTTTTTGCAGGTGGAAGTGCGTTTAAAATGCGATTCCTACGTTGTATTTTCCTAGGAACCTCTAGCATGAGATTGCAAAGTGACAAAACAGTTGAACAGAAAGACACAGTTAACCTTGGCAAATGAAACATCTGCTCAACATAGTACTTTATTCTATCAGAAAATATACAATACTCCGCAACATGCTGTTGGAGTAGCGATCTGACTGCTAATGACAAGTATTATATTCTGACACTGCCGCCGGTAACTTCAGATGAAACAAACCTTGTTTACTTCGGATCTTCAGCACTAATGTCAAAATATTGAAAATGCAATAAGTTTGTGTAAGCTTGATCATCCATCACTCGGCATGATTCCGATTTCTCTATTGAAAATTGCAATTTTCGTATACCTGCCTTATTGGTGCGAAAGCTTTGTTTAATTTTCGGCAAGACAAAACCAAAAATTCAAAATCAAAGGTGGGTTCAGTACTACTCAAATTCGAAAAAAAAAACATTCCACGGTTGTGTGAAATTAAAGCCGATGATATAAACATTGTTCTGATGAGTGAATAATCTGATTGGCTCGATCATCCTTGCCTCTTTCCGCCCCCACGACAAAATACACTTTTCTGCCTACAGGAGAGAAGTCTCAGCCTTGTTTATAAACGCTTGCTTTATTGATGATTCACGAAGGCAATGAAATGAAAACATACATCACTGACGACGTCAACCTTCGCTCATGATATTCGTCGTGCATGCGCCGAACATGTATAGGTTTTAATTAAATTCTAGCTGAAATTTGTCATTGATGAGCAAATGGAAGAACCCTGTTTCAAGTGCTGACCTAACTTCAGTTTTTGTGATTAATTAAAAAGGTAAAAACACGACTTCCTGCATTCAATCACGTAGCAAATGGATGAATTCTATAATTTATCAGAGAAAATACCGTCTTGCTTCTTACCGAAGTTGCCTACCGTTTCGATTTGTTTTTTGTTTATTTTATTATTTTTTTTTTTCAAGCAAGAACTTCCCTTCCCCCAGTCAACTGAAGCAGGGTGGACATGAAATAATAATAAAAACACAGCATTTGCTACAACAGTAATGACGAGATGCAGTCAAACACTGCGGCAACTTACACATTTCTGCAGGTCATAATTATTCTCCATTCCCGATGGAAACAAGGCTTGACACTTTTTTTCATCGCGAATGGCTGAATCGTTTTCTCTACTGGACTATACCCATCATCTTACGGACGGATGCAGCAAAAAGCTTTATTTCTACAAATACCTGATCCTTTTTTTAATATCTCTTCAAACGGGTACTCGAAGTATAATATTTCATCAAAGCTTGGCATAAAACACAAGTAAACAGCTCAACGCTTATAAATTAATCAGGGAAGTTTGTTCCCTTGCATCTGCTCACATTTTTTTTTCGCGGGCGTAAACACGGAAGCATAATTATTAACGATTCACAGAGCGAATGTGATTATTTTAGAACTCTCAAACGCTTACCTCCAAGTGCATTTGTAAACAACGGGTAAAATATGTCAGCCTCTGCGATCGAAATAAATTCAACACAACCTGCCCGTTTCAGCATCATGACTGTAAATTTACCAGCTGTTACGAGAGCAAGAAAATTAATTTCCCTTGAACTCCTTGCTGTGTTCATTACGTTTTAAATCAATTGTTTCTTGTCGGTTTTTTCTCCGCCTTTTTCAAAATATGTTAAAATCCACTAAATTAGTTCAATGAAAAAGACATCGCTGACTCGGTACTGTGTTGTGTGGATGTGTACTGCCTTAAATGTTCTGTTATCGTATATTAAAAAAAATGGTTCACTTGGTATCAGTAGCATTAATAAAAAGACACAAATACTTAAAACGCAGTGGTGGACGTAGCCCAAAACTTAATTGAAGAAACTCACGCAGAGACTGGTAATACCTTAAAATCGAAATATATACCTTGTTTAAAATCGAAATCACTGGCTGAAATTCGTTTGAATTCGCGTAACTGTCGGTTAAAATGTCCTGGCACATACAATGTATGAATTTAATCAGACACTATATATTTGCGAAAACCCCTGGCATTAAAACATACTAGGCGACTTTTAGTGACACAAGAGTTAACACGATGTTCGGTACCAGTAAAAATCAAGTGTTCAGTCTTTCGTCTATCTCTTGTTTCCTATTGTTTGTTTCGTCTTTTTTCTTCTTCTTTTTTTTTTTGCTTATTGATTTAGTGTTTTGTTTAATTTTTTTTTTTTTTTTTTGGGAGGGGGGTTGTTGACGATAAGCTTTTCTAACTTTTCTGCTTTCTCCATCAGAAACGTCCACCGATAATATGCTGCACATCTTATCAATTAAGGTTATCAACACAACTTTGTTTTCTCTACTAAAAAAAACGTACTGCGGAAGCATACAAAATAAACCATATAATTGTTTACATCTTGTCAGAATCATGATGCTCGATTCCCCCCCCCCCCCCCCCCCCCTCCAATTCAAAAGTTATCTCTTGTTTTGCAAACCGTTAAAAGTATTAAAAGTCTTCACGCGGCGTCTTCCTTTCACTTAGAATGCAGAAAGAAAATATCCATAGTTTCGAAAGGTAAAATTTTGTAACAACTTGTATTTATTGCAGTTAAGGAGCACGGAATTTTTGTTGTTATTGTTGTTTGTTTGTCGTTGTTGTTGTTTTTTTAACTCTTACGTATCGCAATTTCCCTTCCCCAGTCTGCATTGTTATACCTGAAAGGAAGTGTTTTTTAAATTCTTTTTATTCGTTTTAATTTTTCTTGTGTTTTCTTTAATTTGGTCAATTAAATTCATCACGATACCATTACTCTACCTAGAAGTACATACAATTCATAGCATACCTTTTGAAAGACTTAAGTGGCTCGTTTGCGAAACAACCATGGACCACTATAACAAACATTTATGCAGACTATCTCAGCTTTCTAGCACGCAGAAAAGTGATAACCGACTGAAACGTGCTTCGAGTAACACCTGCGTTTGTCATCCTTCTATTCGGTGACGGGATAAACTCCCCGCTGCTTTACCGGTAATGTTTCCTTCAAGAAAATTACTAGGCCGTCACTGGTCAGTTGTTGCAATCCGGGAAACAATCCTAAAAAAAATCACCGCTTCCTCATTCACTGTTGCGGAAAACTACATCGTCAAGAGGAAGGAGGTGACATTCTTTTAAACAGTTTCAAGGTTTGTGCCCAGGGGCCGGTTCCTGAAAAGTGTAATAACTCTATTCCAGGAATAAATCTGCCTTATTCCAGGAATATCTTGTGGAATAAGGCAGATTTATCCCGGCAATAGAGTTATTACACTTATCAGAAACCGGCCCCAGGATTGTTAACTTTATTACAAGGCTTATCAATTATTCAATAACGGGCGCGGCTTGACAGCAAGTAGGGCTTTCCACAAATTGCTCGGCAACTTTTTGGCAACTTCTCGTATTTCGAGCAACTTTTTGCATTCTGAGCAATTTCTAGTTTCCTACCAATTCTGAGAAATCGGAGAAGCTTTTTAGTGCTTAAATTGGCCCTTCTTTCATATTTCACAACTTTTTAGGAGATAATTTATTAATTCCCTGTGAAAAAGCCAGATCTCCCTTCCCCTGGGTCAGGCCTTGGCGCAAGATGCTCGGGCAGCCGGGCTGCTACGTCAGCGGTTTCTTTTAAGAATTCAAAATGGCGGACGGAGATTCACATTCGACTGACTCGAGTGTCTTACGTGAAGAAGGTCGTTCAGATCCTTAGAGGGTAGCCGCAGAAGCAGGAGCAAGACTGAGTACTGGCTGTCTGGAATAACCATAAGGGCTAGCGGAGCCAGGCAGCCAAATAAAGGGAGAGAGAGCAACAAAAAATGTTTCTGGTTAATTTTAGCAACTTTTGAGCAACTTTCGTTACAAAAAGTAACTTTTACTTTTTTTGAGCAACTTTTTGAGAAATTACGGGCAACTTTTTGGGAAATCGCGAGCAACTTGTGGAAAGACCTAACAGGAATTCTCGAAGCGCAAAACAATTGACATAAATAGAGCTGGGAAGACTGTCAAGTGCGCAATGAAAGTGAAAGCTATCTCCAATTTTAACAAGCATAATTAATACCCAAATGCACGCTATTGTATGTAAGTCCTAGTCTGTCACTTTTCCGTAATTTTGCGCTGGGGTTTTGAACGAACATGCGCTCTTCGAAGAGATGTAGAGCCGGTAAAACTACTAGAGAATCCACGCTTCAGTCCTTTAGTGGTTCGTCACCCAACGTGTAGTTTAACTCTAAAGTTATTTTGGGTTACAAGTTAATGGATGTATGTATAACTTAACATTAACATGAATAGCCTAACATTTGTAAATCTGTAAACTTGACAGTACGAATAAACGTTAATTGGTGTAGTTGTTGTTGTTGTTGTTGTCTTACTACGTGTTCTCGCAGTTACGGAGGTTTGCATCTCCTAGCGTATAAGTTTTGAAAGAAAAACGTTTGTTTTGCAGTTTATCAGAGATCAGAAATACGAATAACCTACACTACTTATGTTGATTTGGCAAGTTCAGGCCAATGTTCTGCAGTTCCAGTCCGCTACCCCTTTTGTATGCGGTGACTTGAAATGGAAGACTGATAACTCTATTTCGACGAAACAAGATGTTATTTTATCCAAACCCAAACATTAACCATACGATAATCGATCACAAAGAGAGACTTTTTCGTGCGATGCCGCCAAGATCAGTGTAGAAAGTATAATTCTCGTCTGCTTCGATTTTAATTTACTTCTCTCTTTGATTGGTTGGCAAAACTCGCGCCACATCGTCAACCAGTGATAAAAGAAACTAAAACCAATCGTGACTTGCACGTGCGCATTTTCCTGTGCTTGGCGCCGATTACATGTAATGGCTTCAAATTCTGATTGGCTAGTTGCGCTGTTTGCGTCTTTTGTGATTGGCTAGAGTGATTTCACACCTATTTCCAGTCAAATTCTCTATTTAGAAATGAGGAAAACAGGTGATGCTAAAATAATGTTCACTGTCATTAGTCAAGGCACTAACATAGTGTGCGGCAGTGACCCACAATCAGATCTGCACTGTAAAAAGCGGATGCCCGGATATAAATAAGAAATATTTACTCACTTTGTCACTTCTTTGAACAATGAATAGAGGAAGAACACCAGGTTCCTTTTCTCCCGAATAGAACTTTGTGTATCGCCTATGTTCCCTGTGGTATTCCAAATGAAAAATTACACTAAATTAAAAGGCTACAATGTGTTATAATCAGTCATCATTATACACTTAATGTATGGTCCCGAGGGAAACAGTTAGTTTTGTTTTCCGAGAGCCCTGATGTTTCCCGAGACGTAGGCGAGGGAAACATCAGGACTCGAGGGAAAACAAAACTAACTAGTTTCCCGAGGGACCATACATTAAGTGCTTTGTTATATACCGAGACTTTCCCTTCAAAAACCACAGGAAAATGAACTGAAAAACAAACAAAGACGGCACTACAAGAACACGTCTTTATTCACAAGCCTGCTGAATGAATAATGTACAAATGGCTAAAAGTACCTGAAAAAGTGTGAATAATGAAGAAGCGTTCTCAAGTCGAATTACTCAGAAAAATAATTTTCTGAGCCCCCCAACCGGAGTCGAACCCATGACCTCCCAGATTACCAGTTGACGCTCTAACCACTGAGCTATGGGAGACTCGTGGTGAGCGAGGTCATAAACTAGGTTCATATGTGTGACACATGTCCTGCCATATCTGCAAGGCTCAATATGTCGCCATGATAAATGTGAATATATATGATAAATGGAATGGAGACTTGGATAAAGTGTGAATAATGAAGAAGCGTTCTCAAGTCGAATTACTCAGAAAAAGAATTTTCTGAGCCCCCAACGGGAGTCGAACCCATGACCTTCCAGATTACCGGTTGGGGGCTCAGAAAATTCTTTTTCTGAGTAATTCGACTTGAGAACGCTTCTTGTTTATTTTCACATTTCTGGAAAAAAGTGGGTCGTGATGACGTAATCTGTGCATCTGTCCTCTAATAGATCATAGCTAAGAACAATCATAACGCGCGAACTATTCACCTTATTATATAAAACAACACAGATTGTACAACTTCCGTGTTACATGTATAACAATTTGCAATTTGTACGTTAGTTACAAATCCGACGATTATAACGGGTGTTATTATGCAGCACATTGGAACTCTTTCCAAACAGTCATAGGGCTCTCAACATTCGTCGTGTGTACTCAACAGATCATCATTGCGACACACAAAATTACGTATAGTATACGTAATTTTGTGTGTCGCGGAAGAAATGGTGGTTTTTCCAGATTTTCTGTAATTAACTCAGTAAATTGTGCTTTGTTATCAATGTTTTGAATAAAAAATTATTCTGCTCAATCTTTTAACATTACGTCAATTATTCTGCGAAATCGGGCGGAATATCGCATGATACTTAAACGACGACGCCGTGGGCAGAGTTAGATAAAACAATCAGGGGATATTCCGCAAGATTCGGCAAGATAATTGTTTTAATATTCAACACAGGAGAAATGGAAAAACCGCCATTTTTCTGTGCCAGAGGTCTCGAGTATCAACCGAGGACGCAGGCCGAAGGCACAGTTTTTCCCAATACGGACCGACCTAGGCCGGCAAATAACGTGTTTATTCTTTTTCGTGGAAACTGGTTATAGGCGGACTAATCAATCTAGGACGAGCAAACTCCGTCTATTACGCGCAAATTTGCATTGACGTCTTACTCGGTGAAAAACAAAATACTACTGAACAAAACTCAAATTTCTCGCCTTACCGCGACAAAAATTGGTCCTCGAAATCTTCATGTAGAATTTTAACAGGCATTTTAAGGTCAAAAACTTGAACTGTATTAGAGGTAAGTTTACCTTGCAGAGATTTTAACGTTTGCTAGTAAAGACAGTGATTCTAGAGCGAAACTTTCGCCTCAACACAAAGGCATAAAACCCACAATTTACCAGGAGCTGATCATTAGCAAAATGGTGTATTACTATGCATTAACTTTGACACAGATCTCTATTGTTTCATTTCACAAGTAAGATAAGATATTCGCGTCCGACCTTATGGGCTCGTATTTTATCTATGATGTAAAATATGGTAAAGCTCGTAAATTACTTAAAACTTCGGTTATCGATGCAACAACGAACAACAACAAAACGTGCCGGAATGTCATGCAAACAAAGTACACGTGCACATCGCCCAACTTACAATAATATATGGCGGTAAGCTAAGTTACAACTTTGAAATTAAATTCGGATGTGTACTCAGTTGAATGTACTCGCCTTTCTCAGAAATTGCAACGATTTCAATCCTACCACTTGTTTTTTCATCCACTAACAACCACTCATGGTTAGTATAAAACATCATTTACTGCGCCATTTTTGCGCTTTCACTTGGATGAAAATTCTCGTTCGCTCCCAAGTTTGCTTCAAAGTCGGCAGCGGTGCGTACACGGGGTCCGGATCAGCCAATCAGATTGAAGGATTTAGGATTCCAGATCGCTGAGATGTTTCAGAAAAAATGCGGGAAAAAACACAGATTTTTTGCTAACTCGGCTAAGTATCGGCGATATTCCGGGCGACTGTAATTCACGACAACGGCCTCATGTGTGGCCACGCACGAAGAGGCCTAGTAAGTAAGTAATAAATCACGAAAACACTTCACGAAAAGTAACGACGCCCTCGACTTTAAGACACTGCACACACCGGACCCCTTGCTGTCCACCGGTGCTCTTTACACAGCCCATTGAGTTTATGTCGAAGCCCATTCACTTACAAAAAATAAAAAATGCATTTTTCATAGTTTAGACAGCTAGGTTCACCAGGCCAACAGCGATTCGGAAAGCAGGCTATAAATGAGAGCCTGAAAGGTAATAACAAGAATTTCCATTTGGAACTTCACATTATAACTTACCGTAATAAAGTGTTTGTACCCTTGGCTAAAGAACTAATGAACGCGCGAATACGGTTGCATCACGCCGGATTTATCCGTACTGATTATGCAGAAAGTTTTAATATAAAGGTGGACCAGACGTTATGTCTACCATACTTGCAATCCGTTAACGTTTTCCGCCACCAACTTGGGCCAAGGTGCTACATCATTAGTTATCTTCACTGATTATGCAGATAGTTCAGTAAAATATTAATAAAGGCGAGCATTACGTCTGCCAGACGTGCCACTTATTTAGGGTTTTGGTCACCACACTGGGCCAAGTTGGCTCAGGAAGAACGACAAAGTCACGGAACACGCGGGAAAAGAGCTCTTCGAAGTAGGAATAATACGAGTCAAATATTTTACTCCAGCTTTAGGGGATACAAAACAAAACCTGACCAACAAAAACACCCGCTCGGTATTAGTCAAGAGTTTATGGAATGATTTGTTTACTTTGGAACTCAGACAAGTGTAATATTTCCTCTTTTCAACAACAGGTAGTTAACTACCAGCTGGCAGAAAAAAATGAGAAGAACCGGGGGCAAGTTACGAAATGGTCAAGAGAAGGTGTACAAGTGAAAATTAATTCATTATTCGACGTGGACAAAATTTCTGAGCTTAAAAATGTTAACGCGCTTAAAATAAACAGTCTGCTGCCGGAATAAAAACTCTCGCTTGTGGGAAAAATAAACCAAGAATTTAACTGTCTTTAGCAACCACAAAGAAAATAGTTGAATGTCATTTACATCTACCGTATTTCCTCGAATAAGCGCCCACGCTCATGGGCTTCTGGCCCCTCCATCGAAATTAAGCGCCCACCCCCTCGGCCAAAATAGCAAATAAGCGCGCCCCCACCCCCATCGAATAAGCGCCCCTCCCCTACCCAACATTTTCTTAAAAAGTAGGGCGTACAGTTCCATTGCCAGTTAGGGTGGTGTTGTACACAAAATTTCGATTTATTTTTTGTTAGAAATTGGTCATTTCTAATTTCACTGATTTTGGTATGCTAAGGCATTGCTTTATAAGGTCCAGCTCTGTTTTTACACGAATTTCTGATGCGACAGTGAAATTTAGAGAAAATTCCTGAGGACTCTGCATTTTTGGTCATAGCAACGGCCATGGCAACGGTTTGTTTATAGAGAGAAAGACGGCGTTGAAACATCGAACAGCGAAATACCCCTATGGGATCAATCTCTAATCAATCTCTTTCATAAGAATTGTTTAAAGCATTTCAGCAGGCAAACATGACCCAAAAAGTAACAACCATCTCTCTTCAGTCCCGTATTCTAGTGGTTTTATTGGAAATTTTATCATTCACGTGAGTTTAAATAAGAAACATCGGTTTCATGGCAATAAGCACTCAAAGAAGAAAAACGCGAGTATCAGTGGTGTTGATGGCGTCCGCTCGAGTGAAAAAGACACCGGAAGCTCTGCCTCAGCTCGGAAAATTCCGCCTCCCAAGCAATCTAAAAGAAAGCGAAAAATGACAAACAACAAGCTAAAGAAGTTGACACATATGTATCTGGTGCATTTTAATCCATACAATCATGGTTATAGATATCCTTTTTTACTTACTGAAAACTTTATCCTTAATTTTCTCGGTGTTGTAATTTTGCCAAGGCAGCGGTCACGGTAAAAAATATATCTCGGCTGCCTTTTGTGCAAATTAAATTAAATTTTCGCTGGATTTTTCCTTGAAGCCGTTTTGGCTGTGAACCTCAGAAACATAAATAATGTGGAACCGCAGGAGGTTTCATTGCAATTTTGGGGGCAGGATGACGGCCAAAATTAAAATGTGGTTTTCGAAAAGGACCTCAAAGATTAAGACTAAAATATATACATAAAATTAAAAAAAGACAAAGAAAGAAAGAAACGTTAAATAGATGAGTAACTTCGTTTTTTTTTCTTTAGTATTTAATGTTTTTTACTGTTGAAAAAATGGGGGGGGGGGGCTAAGGCCCCCCAGCCCCTTCCCCTGCGCGGTGCCTGCAGAGTCCAGTTCCATTTTGCCGCTCAAGACAAGAGAAACGAATTCGGTTAGCCTGCGTGAGGCGGCCAACAATAAAGAAATGTGAATTTAAAGCTCTTCTTATAGTTGTCAGTTATTGAATTTTATTTTGTTCTGTTCGTGTATTTTCATCGCGGTAATTCCAGAAAGTTCATTTATAATAATTGCTTTCGTGGTTGTAACCCTGTACCTTGCCTTGAAACTGCCGATGGACTGTAGAATCTGCCGAAGTATGCCTTCTACTAAAGTATACCATGTGATGTGTTTTCTTCCTTAAAAAAATTTTTTTTTCTTCTAATATTTAAAAATTATTGAAGTGTGCGGCAACATGATGTGGTGCGGTGGTGCCACCTGCAACCAGCGACGTTGTTACACTAAGACATTAAAACCCCATCCACACTAATCCCGGGATAAATTGAAAACGGATCGAGTTCCTCTGAAGATAGTGTGGACGGAAAACATTTCACAGTTTTCATACCGAAAACGATGTTTTTTTTTTCATATTTTTCCGTTTTAGTGTAGTGTGTCATCCTTATTTCTCGCGGTAAGATGAAAGTCCGATCTGTGTTACTGTAGCGCTTAGTTCTTAACTCTTAAATAGTTAATCATTTTCTTTGACCGAATGGATTTACCCACAATTGCTTGATTTGAAATTCTCTTTACCTTTCAAGAAAACTATCAAACTCACTGTCAGCTTGGCTTCTGAAGAAATTATTTCTTTGTGTTTTTATCCTCCCGCGGCGGTGACCTCGTTAATATAATAATAATATATCACATTTATATTGCGCATTTTCTATACAATATTCAAATGCGCATTACAACACTGGCCGGGGGACTTTGCCAGACTGCAGTTTACATTAATGAAGTTGAGTTATGAGTGCCCCCGTAATGTCAATGTCAAATTAAGACAGACACTAGGGGTGGTCATTGCCAGAGTTTTATTACGTCCCTAGTGGTTCTTTTACGTCCCACAGAATCAGAGAATTATGAAGAGTTGTGAGACGGGGCCTGCGGTTTATCGTCCTTATCCGAGAAGACTAGAAAGTCTAATGCACCAGTCAATGTAAATCCCCGCTCCCCCAACCCGGGAAAAGCGGGGACATTAGCGTGTCAAAACCCAACGTGTGACATTCCGAACTGTCCTGGTATGCGGGGTCTTGGACGAGATTTGTTTCTTCGGTACCGAAACTAGGAAATTTCTCTGTTGGAGGATTGAACTATGCCACGTAGAGACTAGGACCAAATCAGAAGGTGACTAATTAAAATGGCGGAGAAAAATGTGAGTTAAACTTGTTGCTTGTCAATCTGTTTTAACCTTACTTCTTGCAAGCCATCATTCTCCTATTGAATTGCTTACAATATTTCTTATCAATACAGTGTTGGTTCTGTATATACCTATCCACGTAGGGGCTTTATAAAATTTTTTCTTTATTCATGCCATATGATTGTGTATACAAATGACCTGAAGTTCTTTGTTTTATACTCCCTTGATTGATCATGCATTCATGCAAAACTACATGATACGCAGTATGCTATTTTGCCTCAGGCCCTTGTTGAATTCGGCGAAAGACGTTAAATCCTTCCTGTGGCTGAATGACTCTTTCTGGGGCTTTGCCAACTATAAAATAAGTATAACAGACGATCATAATGACCTTTTTATGGTACAGTGTACGAAGAGAGAGTCTGATGCCGAATGAATTGATTTCATTGTCCGAATGAGTTCACGGGGACCCAATACATTTTCATTAATTTTTTTTTAAATGCCCGCATATTTTCCTCTCTTTATTACAGGTGGCAAGGCTCCTTGGAAGAGTTAAAAGCTAACTGAAAAAGCTGAAAAGACATATTAAAGTCAATGAATGTTACCTCGCTGTTTAATTTATTTTGTTATTATTGATATGTTTGACAACATTCGTATAGACCTTCACTGGTTGGCGGGGACAAGCAGGGACATAGGAATGAAAATATTGCCCCGGGGGCAGGAACATCAGCCCACTTTCTCTAGTCCTTTTGTCCAATTCCTCACCTTTCCCGGGTTGGGGGGCCGGGGATTGGCATTGACTGGTGCATAACCATTTGTAGATGTCATTACAAAGGCAGCACTTTGTCCTCAATTATTTAAAGACCCTGAGTGTTGGTCGGGCCGGGTTTGAACCCGCGACCTCCCGCACGGTAGTCCGGTGCTCTACCACTGAACTAATCGGTCGGAAGAGAAACACTTAAGTAAAAAGAGAACAGTTTCAAAACTTAATGAAAACACAATAACATTTTCCTAGGGTTCAAAAGAGCTGGCAAAACAAACAGTAGGGTTTCATTTGTTTTTGTTTTGTTTTGTTTTTTGGATTATTTTAAGAAGCTGACTTTGCAATGGCCTTGCCATCGGAAATGGACAAGTGGGTGAAAAATGAAAACGATAAGTTGCATTTTGGCGTTAATTGATTTTGTTAACAAATATTGTTTAAATCTGTCTCAAAAGTCCTCATTTTATTTCTTCAATTAAGCTGACACAATATTATTGCAACTTTTATTATATTATGTGGTTTTAGGTTCTAAGTTTCCTTCATTCGGTCCTTTTGCCAACTTAAAGTCAGGTCGATGACTTCGGTTTGAAGCGGGCGTCACCAAACGTTGATAGAGTAAAATTCAACGCTTCCTTCTATTACTACAACAGTTTGCCAATTTCTGTTAGTTTCGCTATCCACCTTACCCGGTGCAAAATTATATTGAAATATCACTCCTTTCATCCATGCATCCCTTCGCCAAGTTAGTCCTTTTTTTCGATATAATTTCAAACCAGTCCTCCAATCAAAACGCAGCAGGACAAATAATCAGGCTGAATTTAACCACTTCGGGAAACCCACAGCCCGTTACTTTTCGCGATATTGTTGCAAAGCCTTAACAGAAATTCTTAAAACACATCTTCCCGTAAGCTCAGAAAAATATATCGAAGTAAAGGCGTGTAAATGAAGTAGAGTGGGAGACGTTTTCTGGGGTAACGTTTTATTTTGCTATATTTAATTCTGCAGAGTGATAAATGATAATTATA
The DNA here is from genome assembly GCA_016490735.1 of Pachyseris speciosa. Classification (NCBI taxonomy): domain Eukaryota; kingdom Metazoa; phylum Cnidaria; class Anthozoa; order Scleractinia; family Pachyseridae; genus Pachyseris; species Pachyseris speciosa. The sequence continues at coordinate 14,803 of JAEMWC010000380.1, forward strand.
TTTTCTATTCTTTTTTGTTCGTGTTTTCATTTTGAACGCTGTTGGAAAGCGAGAGAATTAAATTAAGAGTATGTTTCACTATTTTCTAAATATTCTTCTGTTTACAGTGACGGGTGAAAAGTACATAACTTTTAATATTGTCATTCAGCTTAGCTAACTTAGAAGAATTCGTAATATTGAATTCGTATTCGAGCTTCTCAAGTTTTCTTATAACTATTTCTTTTACCATCTTTTTACTATTTTTCACCATCTTTATCTGATATTGGCATGCAAATTTTTGTCTGATTTTCTTTTATCAGATAATAAAAACCATAAACATTCTCTGAAAACAAATTTCTGTTGCTTTCCACATCTAATCTAATTAAGAGGTCAGAAAAAGCTGAAGCGGTATTTCAGATTTTGTCGTGGTAAATTAGCCCTCTATGGTCGTTTTTCTTTATTGAAATTTTTTTATGAAATGCTTAATTCACAAAGTTGTCACAAGAACTCTTTTCATGTTGATCACAAGCTTCACTGCCGCTATTATTAAATTGTAAACTGCTATCAAATAAATGGAATAGCTTCAATTCCTCGCCCCTTTTGCTTATTTTCTACCCAGTTTTCGTGCAAGAAATTGTTCATGAACGCTCCATGGAAAATTCAAAAACTTATTTCGCCGATGTGCTTTTCGTCAGTCTTCTATGTAATCGGCCGCGGTTGCTCTCAGTGGAATAGCGGCTTCCTCGTAGAAAAGACAAACGGCCACCTTGAGTGTAGCAAAAACTCAAACAACCTGCGCGAAAATCGTTGCTCATCGCCACCAATATTATCGGGTTAATGACGTGTTTGAGGTAATACATCACCAGTGTTGTTAGGTCCACGTAATAAAACTCTGGTTTGGAGGTAATTTCAGGGGCGAACTCGTACATCAACATTGTCACCGCTCTGGGGAGGTTACACACCTGGAAAGCCATCATCACAACTAACAACAACCTGACCAGACGCTTCTTCTGTCGAACGCGGTCCATAAAGCTTTTCCTCTGCACAGCATTCGAGTGACTGCATCTCGACTGAATACCGTCTTTTTCTCTAAGAACACGAATGATATCGAAGTAGGCTGCACACTGAATCAGGAGAGGACAGACTATGAACAGAACCACTAGGTACAACTGGTAAGCTATTCGATAATCGACGTTAGTGAAAACTGGAAAACAGTAGTAAAACCCATTGGGGTGCAGGTTGTTCTTAAGAAATATGACCATTGGTACCCCGGCTGTCACGTAACATGCGATCCAAATCACGACCACCGACGTTCTCACTCGCTTCTGCGTTATCTTTGGCTTGAATGGTGCGACGATGGCGCGATGCCTTTCCAGCGCTATCACGGTTTGCGTGACAACGGAAACAACCACGGAGACATCTTGAAGTGGCGCCAGGATATAGCACAACACGTCGCCGAAGATCCAGCCACGGAAAGAGTCAATGATCCTCAGGGGCGCTGCCAAGACGCAGACTCCTAAATCCGCAGCGCAGATATTTGCGATCAGGAGGTTGCACGGTGTCCGCATCTCTTGCCAACGAGCCAAAGTGGCCATAATCAAGCTGTTACCGAACAAGCCAACGCAGATAATTACCGAGTAGAAAAGTGTTGTGAGAAGAATATACAGCTGAGACCATCCCACCAGCGGTGTACTAGTTGACGTTGGAGTAGCGTTTGATGGAAAGCTGGTCGCATTCACTGTCATGTTGGTACAGGATCGTTCTCAGTCGTGAATTGTGATGTTCTGGGACGTGTTTCCCCCTTTGATATTCACTTTCAGGAGATCAGCTACCTTCACTCAGTTGACAAAATAAAGTGAAAACTAATCTTTTAGTGCCGGTACGTTATATAACTTGCGATGTTTGATTTTAAGCGATCTGAATTAATTGCTTGGCCGTCAATAAGCACGAATGTGTATTATTTCATCTTTTGAGTGGGAAAATATTTTTCGGGGCGTGCTCTTAAAACATGACGTAGAAGACAACTTATAGCATTAATGAAGTTATCCCTCAATTTTCACCACTCTTTAACGAACTAGCGAAATAAAAATGTACTAATTCCCCGTGGGGTCGACCCCCGGGCCTACCAGGGAGATATGTGGAGGAATACAAGGAGATAGATTGCCCGTGGCAATCAAAGATTAGGGGGTGGGGTAATTCACAAGTTTGAAAAGAATGTCACGGGATTTTCAGCTGAGAGACACCTCACCCAGGGGACTTTTTGTCTTGAGAGATTCCCCGACCCCCCCCCCCGGGGAAATTCCTCAATTTTACAATCCCCTTGGTTAGCCCGGGGTCGACCCCACGGGGAAGTCGAAGACAGGTGCATAATGGAATTGCGCTCTGTCACAACCGAGATTATGCACTGACGTTAACTAGTCGACATGGCAGTTTTCGTTTCGCTTCAATAAAACTGAGTTTAGAGTGAACAGTACATTGAAGATATTTACGTGATGCGGTAAACGCTTTCTATTAGTTCAAAACAATTATGACGTGAGAATTTCACAATTACTTTTTTTTGTCTTTTAGCACATTTGGTAATTTCATGCAAAAAGATTGTTTTTTTATCTCAAGCTTGCATGTGCCGCTTATTCCAGCCGGCCGACAAAAGACGTGGCGAATGAAATTGTTATCGCGCGGAAAAGATCTTGTAAAACTGAGATAAAAGCAACGATGAACCTTTGTGGCGAAAAGGAGAAGATGAAAAATTTACGATAACCCAAACAAATTAGTTCCTCAATTGATCAAGTGGTTTTATTAATGAAGGTAAAACTTTCCCTTACGTATTTGCTTTGAGCGTGAGGTTTAAGTTTCCATTATTTGAAGGAAAAGACAATTGAAAGGCTCATGGGAATTCAGTCGACCAAAAACAGCAAATGTTGACATATATTTGGTTAAAAAAAAAGAGTCAGGTAGCGAAAAGCTACAGAATGCTGTTTAGCTCTGAACAATCGTTAAATTTCGGTTCGATTGAAAGGCCAGTGGGAGATAGATTTCTTCGCAGTTAAGCAATGCCAAAAATGGCTTATATGTTTTAAGGAGAAACGAAGAGTGAAAATTTTCCAAATGACTCCTTCAAAAAGGACCGCTTTAGATTAATTTTAAAATCATTTAAATTGACACTGGTAATTTGTGTAATTTTGGTCGACAGCAGAAACTGTGTCAGTGAAATTGTAATATGCGTAATACTCTTCATACCGAACATAGCGGGAAGAACGTGATAAGCATTAATAAGGATATTTCGTGGACAGAAAATTAAAATAGAATATTCGGAAGTCAATCTTTCAATGATAGCGTCAAGGAGGAGGTAGTTATTTCTCCAGTCTTTTTTTTTTTAAATAACGGAAATTAAACAGTGCCTCCGGTTCAAAATTAAATCATAGAAACATTGACAGGTAAAAATTTAAGAGATATTCATATCACTAAAGTAGTGATATCAATTAAACAGATCATAGTTTTGAGAAGACTAACAGCTAGACTAAACTGCAACTTAAAAAATACTATTTTAAGCTATTTTAAAATCACCGCCGGCGACATACTTAAAATTCAAGCATAGGATCAAGGTTGCATTCTCACGTTTCAAAATTTTTCTAACTGCTAAGTGCTAAGTGGTAACTGATGTGTTCATAAATCATTATTTGTCTCAAACACGTTTCTTATAGAGTGTAGCTAAATGTCGAGGAGCAAACAGATGCAGTGATACAAAATTGAAAAACGAATATCTTTCAATCAGAAATGCACACATAATGTACCAGTCAATTCCAAAAGCGCCCATTCCCCCCCCCCCGGGCATACCCCGGGTATTTGATCCGAAATTTGTCCCGCACGGTGGGGCATTTGACTTTCGGCTAAACATTGGTCGGCAGTCACCAGCTAAAGGGTTTTGGAAGGTTTCGCGCCCAAATATTCATTCATTCACCACGGGAGCCGCTTCGCTCCCTTCACTTCAAGATTCCGCGCAGGTTTCAAAGTTTGGAGTGCCGACAAAACCCGGGCGACAAAAGAGTTCGGAAAAGAGTTTTGGTGCACAATTTTTCGGATTTGGTTTGAAAAAGGTGAGCGATTTTAGAATAAAATATCATTATGAGCGGGAAGCGTGCCAAAATGCTTTATGCAACGAGTGATTTGCGAAAGATTTACACTTGATTGCCCTTTTTGAGGCCCTGACAGTGGGGCATTTGACCGTCAAAACTGGAAACACAGCGGGGCATTTGATCAAAATTTTCAAAAAAGTCAAATGCCCGGGTGTTCGCCCGGGGGGGGGATGGGCACTTTTGGAATTGACTGATACCTAAAAGCCTAGACTTGCCACAAGTCGACCTCTCGAGTCTTAGAGCAGAAAAGCTGAGTGGAGCGGGCTTTTTAGGCCGCGAAGCGGCTGAGTGAACGACGCAAGGACTTTTTGGAAAGTCTAATAAAAGCCATTCGCTTCTGATGCTGCTCTGGCGCAGTAATAAACATTCTGGCAGAAAAGCAAACAAAACCAATATTGAGCTGGGAAGCTTTTAGCCCACACAGGGATGAATGACACCTAAAATTTACACACAACCGTCTTAATATTTTTCTCATAATTTATTTCTCCAACCAATGAATTAATATTTTCCCTTTAATTTATTGTTTGTCTTGCATTTTCAGTATATAGTGGTAAAGCAGAAAGTTAATTCTCTAAATTTCGATTGATTGCTAAAAGGTAAAACAGAGACAAAAATTATCCGTCCAGTTATCGAACTGTTTGGCCCGTTTTGCACTAGCTTTCGAGGACGGTGCAAACGGGTAAATGTGGCAAAACACGCTCAACCAAGAGGCATTGCGCACCTTTGTTGTTGTTATCATCCGGGGTCTTCGGGAAGACTCTTGTGTCAAAGTGTCAAAAATATGTACGCTGTGTGCAGAAGATGGTGACAGCACTGGAAGTTGTGGAAGTTTTCCTAACGTTACGGATGAAGGTGATGTGGGAGAAATTCCTGTTAATCGCTACGGATCCCCTATAGCTTCTGAAGTTCTTACAAACAATGGCTTATAGCGGGAATCTCTATAGAACCTCAGAAAGTGGTAAGTTTTCGTAAAAGCCTACGCTTCGGCGAACTGATTTCATTCGAATTCTTCTATCAAGAGTCAAGCTTCAGTCTTCATATGTGTAAAGCTGTAAACCATGTTTGAAAAATTTTTGTCATGTCGTTATTATTACAGACCTGCCAATGCAAAACTACTTGCTCTCGGAAAACAGGCCGATATCGCGGTTGCGTTTATCGAGATACCGGGTTGAGGTGTACTGTTGCTTGCAATGCGGTAGCACGGCAAAGCCTTGCAGAATCAAGGAAATGACGGTTTCAGCAAACCTTCATCGCCCATAGAGTGCGTTTGAGAGGCACCAGCGAGCTCTAGAAAAGGAAAGGGAAAGTGTTCAGGTGGTACTTGGTTTGCTTAATAATTTAGTTATTCTGACAAAAAATAGTAGAAGCCGGACACGAACTTTACTGTACGAACTTATGTTATTGAGCCTGAGCATTAGCTATGCCATGCTGATGAGCCTAACAAGGCCAACAGATGATCTGCTAATGCTTTTATGATGACTATTGCAGTTGATAGATTTTTTGTTCTTACGGCGCACGCAATGTGGCCTTAGTGCCTTTAGAGTCTTCAGCTTCCCATTTCAAAAGTTGCTGGTTTTTGAGGCTTATCACCGTAAAAGCTTTAACACGGAGTTTTCGTCTAAAAACTGTTTTTGCACAAAACTCAAACAACTGCAATATAATAATAATAATAATAATAATAATATAATCACTTTATTTAAGTCTCAGATGATTTTCTTGTTCTTACGGCGCAGGCGCAATGGGAGCACAGTGTAGCTCCTATTAGGTCTGACATCTTTCCCATTTCAAAAAGTTGCTGGTTTTTGATGCGGTGCGTTCTCTGGCTCTATCACCGTAAAAGCTTTAACACGGAGTTTTCGTCTAAAAACTGTTTTTCACAAAACTCAAACAACTGCAATGAAATGTTATTATTTATTAAAAAGCAGCAAACATCAATGTGTGTTTGAGTGTATATTTGTTAAAAAACGAACTAACTGGGCAGCATAAAGTGGATTTCGTAAGACGGAATAGGAGAGACTAATTACAAAATTATATTTGTGATAGCTTTTAACTGCTTGTTTGCTGTATGGTTTAACTATAAAGTAAAACGACTCTTTGTTGTTGCCATTATTTACATTTCTCTTTTTGCACTGCAGAAAACGTGTATGAAATTCTCTATTAGACTTCAGGGGTATCCTCTGCATGTCATGTTCTTACAGGCATACTGGGAACACAGTGTATTTATGTTTGTTTTCCTTGTTAGATAATTTACTGGAACACCCCTCCATGGGACACAAAGGTCATGCCTACAGTAGTCTTGGGTACTCGTCATTTCCTTTGTGTATGTATAGGTTTTTACATATATTTCTTCGCATTTGACAGGCCTCTATTGAATCTCTGAGTTGCAGTCAACGAGACCATATTGTAGTTGATGTACTTTGTACTGGCTGGGTCGTCTTGAGTATGCCAAACAGCAGCTAGCCCATTAGAACAAGACCAAGAAACAATCAAAACACCACCTTCTCTTTTAATATTTACAACTGAGAACTTTTCATGGCAACCCTATTTTAGGCAATTGCTATTGAACAAGCCTAGGATCTGTTTCACATCACAAATCATTCTTTCTCTATGATAGTGGGATGCAAAGTCATCAATCTCAAAGTTTATTTTACATAGTTCCTGTAAAGCATCCTCATCTTTTGCTGTAGGGAGTTGGGGTCAGTGCCACTAACAGCTGGCTCTTCTCCTTCCACAGGAACTGTCCCATCGATAGTTGGCTGCTCTGGTTTAACAAGGACTGGGAGAAGGTTTCCATTGCCATGTGAGGAAATCAGCTGTTGAGACTGTTTGGCAGCATCTTCAGTGTCAATGGTCGTATCACCACAGTCCTAAGGAATGATGACTCAAGTGTCATAAGACTTTTCAATAACCTGCATACACATCAACTTTTGCTGTAATGATCTAATTAAACTATTACTTTTGCGTCATACATGTTAACAAAAGTACCAGACAATGACAATTAAAACCAAATTTGAGACAATAAAAAAATGAGACCATGGTCAAACATACTGTGGAAGGAGTATCTCATAAGTCCTGGGTTAGATTAAATTGAGTATTCATAACTTCAGTTCTTCTTTCACCTTCATATATCAAAAGCATGGCTGGTTGAAGCTAAAAAACATGCTGTCAACCTTGTAGAAAGAAAACATGCAGTACTTTGTCAGGGTTCCCACTCACTGGGACATTTCTTTGACTTCACTGGCCACAAACCAATTTTCACTGACCTTGTCAGACAAATCCTTATTGAGCCAACAATGAAGCCACAAATTAAGGTTTCACAGTTATATTCCAGGAAATCTTCCATATGCACGCTCCTTTCGTTGAAAGGATGGAAAACCTTATATCACTGTAAAGCTGAATAATTAAAAAATACGAAATATCTATGCTTTTTTTATTTTATTGAATAAATGAGCACTCTTATATGCTTTTCCCTGATTTTCCCTGACCATAGCAAGGTTAGTTTTCTTTGGATGACAGAAACCTTTATGAGACACTCCTTTTATACTAGAGAACTACAGCACCAGTACTTGTCAAAAAAAATGTCAAAAAAGTGTCACCATCAAGAAACAGAATAATGTTAACTATCAACAACATTCTCTTAAAATGAAGTGAATTTTTTATCATGACAGGAGTCGGCATATAAAAAATGATGAATGCACACCTGTCTTGGTCACCATTAAAAATAATAATTCTCCGAGTCCTCAGATGATGACAATGTTACACCATCCATAGGGTCTCCCTTGAGTGAAGCAAAGGAAGGGTTCAGTGCAGAATTTCTTTCCATGGAGGAGTACTGGATTTGCAAAGGCTGAGTGCCCACAAAAATGGCACAAGGAGAACTAAAATCTGAGGCTGAACCAGTGACGTCTATGTCTGCAGACCTTTGAAAAAAATATAAGGAAACTTCTTACCATGCGTCTGCTTTAGCAATTTGAGGCAACAATATTAATGTAGCCATGAAACCTAAAATACAACGTGGACAACAAGTTGCCAAATTGCAAGTACAAGAATGACAAGTTTGGAGTGTAGCTACATGTACACCGTACAGCTGTAACTTGTAATCTAGCTGACTGAAAAAAATTCTAAATTATACAAAATCATACATTCTGTGGCTACTAAATATAAAAAAATAAAAATGGCTAAATTGATGAAGTGAAGTTACTTTGTAACACTCCTAAATGGGACCAGTTTATTACCAACAGTACAAAACCAAACAACCAAACAACTGACGGAGTACCTTTTAACTTTTAGATGCTCCAGTTTGATAACGTGTGACAACTTTTGACTTTGGAGTTGAAGCAAACAAAGGTCGCTTGCCTAAAAACGTATACAAAATACTAGTAAACATCCAATTATGTTTGAATTTATTTTAAGAATAGAAAAAGGAGACGGACAGAAGTACATGTATGTACTGAATTGGTCAGTTATTGGCGGTAAAGTCGCTCCAAGTGCAGAATACCCGACCTCTTAAATAAGCGTACGAGTTGCCTTGTGCACCAAAATTTTCCTAAATCATCAGTAAAAAGTGTTGTATCAACAAAGATTAAAGCAGAACTTACATGGAATCGGGCTAATACCGGCATAAGCACTTGATTGGACGCGTTATCTTGTTTCCTGGAGATCACCTTCGCGAATACCACGGTCGTTTTTTGATAAGGCACTCCATTCTGCCGCTCCTGGCACAGCTTTTCTGTGAAGGAGAGCCTCTGCAAACTCACTGTGAGTGCTTCTTTTATATCCTAAGCCTATTTTCCTTTCCTTCCAGATGTTGAAGGTTGAAGTGGAAAGCCAAACAATATGGCGATCTTCTCTCCGTGACGGACGGCCTCTGCTTGAACGCTTCATATCAGTTTCATTAGTTGAAAAACAGGTAAAAACCACCGGGGAAAAAAATCATTGAAATATCGAAGAAACTTTAGGAAATAAATAAAATGGCCTTTGCTTTGAGATTGTAATGATATAGCTGAATTGTTGAAGACACAACGAAATCGCGTAATTTCTGTATTACAGAAAATGGCGCGGATGAAGTACTCGCCCGCAAAGCCTCATGCTTGAGCGTGGTCTTTTAATTTTCAACAAAAGTCCTGAGCCACTGCTCAAAACATTTTATTCATACCAGTTACCAAGACAAGCTTCCTTCAGATAAATAGAAACATATACAGAAAAGCACCGCTTCGAGATAGCATTTACATGAACAATCATTTCATCATAGCCACCATTTCACAAGATATATGACAACTTATAACAGGACCCGCGCAACAAGTTTGCAATTGAGGGCCGACTCACTTCGAACGCTTTAGCGTGAGTCAACTGGTCCTCTGAAATGGCTGGAAATGCATTTAAAACTAACATGGTGTGGTGAAACCTATATACTTTCAGTAACAAAAAAGCAGTGTTTTAAAACTAGAGTAATCAGTTTTCGCAGTAGCCCATCACCAATGTAAGCTCCTGGTTTTCGGTAAAACGTTAAATAGAAAAGTTACTTCGAATTTTTTTTAGTATCATCTGCTTTTTACTGTTGAAAAGTGGGGATCATTATCCGCATCTGGGTTAAGTCCCCTCGGAAAAAATACTAAAATAAAATATCCAAAAGCATCTTACGTAACGCAGGGTAACATAATTGGGAAATTTACGTAAAAAAGTAATTAACGTAAATTTAGAAAAAACTTTTATGACTCCGTAAATTCGCCACTTTTAAGACTTCTTAAAATTGCAACTTTTAAGACTCCTTAAAATTGCCAGTTTTGAGACCCCTAAAATCGACAGATTGAAGACTTCTTTTAAAAAATCTCCACTTTTACAGTAGCACGGTCATGAGATTTTGGGTCATTATTACAGAGATAAAAGAAATGCATTTAAATAATGCGAAACAGTGAAATAACAAATTTTCAGGGAAGGCAAGCACCAAAGAGACAACAATAAATGCAAATATGGCAGGATGGTGAAGAAACGGATTACAAATTACGTTTTTGAAAAATTTAGCCTACATTTTTCAAAAATGTAATTTGCAATCCGTTTCAATCTTCTCCATCCTTCACCATCCTAGCAGTTCAGGACAAGAGATTTTCCTAACGCAAACAACATTTACTGTAAATTTATAGGAATATTATTGTAAGTACTCACTTTTGGTCGTTGTAATTGCGTTGGTTTTGCGTAGTTTAATATAATCAGATCTTCTGATCGTTGTTCAGGAATGGGTGTGTCGTCGAGTGAAGCAGGTGGAAAATGTTCAATGGACAATTTTTCGAATAGTGAAGGTATACGTTATTTGAAACCACTGCCGAAGCCAAAATTAAAATATCTGTTATGTATGTGATGGAAATTGTTACTTAGGAATCTTCTTTGTATTTAAGGTACTTTTTGTTGGTGTTTTTGGTTGACTGTAGAGTAAAAAATATGAGGACCGCTTCACCAGGCGATATGTGACACGTAAAGCATGCTGCATTATTAATACGTGCTAAATCGGCACGCAGCATTATTAAACTAAAACACGCTGCATTATTTTTAATAATGCAGCGTGCTTTAGTTTAATAATGCTGCGTGCCGATTTAGCACGTATTTACATTACCCCTGATAATTTCCCTACCACCAAAAAAGACCGCCTCCGTTTTTCTAACACACACGCAGCATTATTAAACTAAAACACGCTGCATTATTTTTAATAATGCAGCGTGCTTTAGTTTAATAATGCTGCGTGCCGATTTAGCACGTATTTACATTACCCCTGATAATTTCCCTACCACCAAAAAAGACCGCCTCCGTTTTTCTAACACACTTAGTTTGCATTATTTTCACTCTACATTTGGTGATATAATGCAGGCAGAAAACAATGGGTTTGGATGACGATCAGTAATTATTTGAATACTTTGTTCATTATATTATCGGATCGCAATTTGCAGCTGCACAGGTGTACCTTGCGGACCCATTACTTTTTTTGCGTTTTTACTACGCAAGATGTAATAAGAGGTTGACCTGATATGTTTTGTGGTTTAGATGAAATATCCATTGAAGATAATTGCCTTGCTTTTATTTTTGAGTCGATGTCGGTCTTTAAAGTTCTTTTGAGTTCATTATGGACACAGCAACAACAACGATTTATTTCAATGACCATAAAAGGACGAACAAGGTTCCGAGAGTGAAACACAAAGGTGATGTGCTTAATATATATCTGTCTGAATTCGCAAAAACGTACCTCCAGACGTTTGGAGCCATTTGACCGAAATAGGTCCAAAACTGGCGTTTTTTGGATCCGACGAGCCCGACAAACACACCACAGCACTGAGTGAGGAGGGAATAAGAGAGTGAGCGAGGAGAAGGGGCGGAGAAGAAGAGAAAAAAACACTGATCACTCTTTTAGTCTTTATAATGGCTACGTTGGATATAGTTTTTGAACGAGAAAAAAAACTGCACCAGTAAAGGTCACCTTAGCGCAGGTACCTTCTGTCAAATCCAGTTAGATATTTATATATAAAGTAATTACACAGCCATAGTGACGTCATCACTGTACATCATGAAAGATGTACTTGTAAAATCTAGTCAATATACCTCTGAGCCTCTCATGAGCTCTTTTCTTTGCCGAAAGTTTGAACAAATTAGAATTCTTTCAGTTAGCGATGCATGCATGCTTTTCATCATTCAGTCAACTATTCGTCATGTCACTTTCGAAAACATTGGAAAACAGGAGGTTTTTATCTCTGAGCAGTTAGATAATCCGTAAGTTACATGACCATTAATCTAATTTCCGTTTTAGTGAAAACAGTGAATTATTTTATCAAGACTATTTCGTTTGCCAGGACTACCGTTCAATTTTTTGGACGAGGGTCAAGTGAATTAATGCTGTGGTCGAAATATCAGGCTTCCGTACACTGTATGCGTAACTGTAGATAATTACAGAAATTAACATTCCTAAAAATCAGGAAAGGATATCTGCCGTGTTTTGTGCATTCGGAAAATGAAGAAAATAGATCAAATCCCTTTAACTATCCGTATATCCGATGGGAGCATGCATATTCACGTTACGAACTTACACAGTCACGTGCAAAGTTTCTTTCAACCTTCACGCTAATTGCAGAAGAAGTGAATCTTAATTAAGGCCCTAAACCTCAACATCAAATCAAATCAAATCAAATTATTTAAGCTTGTTTACGCCCAACCTTTTTGATATGAAATATGACCAGTTCTTTGGACTAGCGCATGCAGGCAAGTTAGCGGGAAATATAGACCGTCGTAATCAATTCTCTCGACTAAATCTGGCTTACTTCCAGTTTTTTCTCTTGTCAATATAATTCTCTTTTTAAACGTGTTTATGTGCACGATCAAGTCGTAGATCGAAATTTCTTCTGTTAATGCATCGCAAACATGGGTATGTGGTGCAAAAGCAGACACCACACAAAGGAGTTCATAGAAATTGTAACGGTGATTCAGCTTTTGAAACGCCAGTGCAATACGTGGTAATAAAATGAACTGTTGTACATGCTATGTTATCAACATATACCTTAGTAGCAGAGAAATAGTTTGTCTGCAACCATAGTCTGATTGTTAAGACAAATGAATGGAATGCAGTTTTAAAATAATAATTATAACGGACTAGAACAAGCCACATAGTTGAATCAGGTTGGGAGCGCCAAACCTCCCGAGGGATCGCCCGAGGGACATTGGATTTTGACCAATAGCTACAGTGACAAAACCGCTTTGATAAGATGAACGTGGCTGCTCACGAGAGATTCTAAATAAAGTGTTTGACGGTTAACAGATTAATTCAAAACGAACTTCATGAAGATGTTCGCTAAATCAGGGTCAAGGGTTAACAGCCGGGCGGAGATAATTTTTAGGAGGAAACGGATGTTACTGACAGTACATCTGACAAAACTTCTCTGTACTTAGGGAACACCCTGGGACACCCGTGGCTATTTTTAATTTTTTTGTGTGTGTGTCTCGAAAAAGCCGCTCATCTCCATATGCCATAACAAGAATTCTTAAGAGCATTATTGATAGTATTTGATAAACATAAACTTGACTGAGTAAGAGTAAAAACACAAGCCAACACCGTTTTATGATACCAGAGTCAAAACTTTCACAAATTCACGGATTCCTATGTGAGCCCTCCAAACGTTTCTGCCACCTCTCCAGGCATGATTTAACCTCCCAAACAGCCTCCCTCACCCTTCCCGCCACGCAATAACACGCTAGCGGCTCCCTCATGAGGATGATTAGTGCGCATGATCGGTCGTGCTTAGCCCGCCATTTTTATCAATAATAATAATAACAACAACAATAATAATAATAATAATAATAATAATCTGAAAAATAAAAAATAATAATAATAAAATCTTTATTTACACCTATATACATATTAATAACCTCAGTCAATAGTAATATTACAATTTGATTTTTTTCATTAAAAAGGAAGCAGAAACAAATCATACCATCAAACATCAAAATCTCCTACAAAAATTTTCCTATATATCTAGTTTCATATTTAATCGTCTCTAGATGACGCAACCGGCCGAGAAAAATAAAAATAAAACTTGATGGATAATAATAATAATAATAATAATAATAATATATTTTAATAATAATAATAATAATATTAATAATAATAATAATAATAATAATAATAATAAATTTATATAGCGCCATTATCATTACTTGCTCATGGCACCTTACCATAAAAGCTAGAAATTAAAAACGTTATTTACAAAGATGTTGCCAAGCAAAATATTGATCGAGGACGAAAATTGAAATGTCCGCTAGCTACGTTGCAGTTAATGACCCAAATAAAAATTGTTTTTATCGGTCAAAAAAGTTCCAAAAATTAAATTACTCCATACATATTGGCCATGCTGTTATAATTAAGAGAAAACTAACTCGTGGTTTATATCAAGCAGCAGTCTGCTGCTATGTTGCTACGTAGCTGCGTTGCAGTTAATGACCCAAATATATATATATATTTTTTTTGTTTAATCGGTCAAAACAAGTTCCAAAAATTAACACATAACTCCATACTTATTGGCCATGCTGTTATAGTTAGGTAAGAAAAATAACTCATGGTTTAATTCAAGCAGCAGTCTGATATAAAGAATTCTGTGGACCCTTAACCCTGTATGTGGGGTTATCCTTCCTCGCTTTCTAAATGACGGAACAGCCAGGAAATAGTGTATTCTCTTGACACATGGTTCAGTATCGAGATCTTCTATCTTCCAAGTACTTGCGAGCCACTCTATCCAAAATATTTGCTGTTCCGTCACACTCTATAAGCTCTAGTAAAGTAAAGCTCAGTGTTTCATTGTTCAAAGATATCGACTTAAAAAGGTGTTTTGTAAGATATTGACAGATCGCACAGCAGCCTAACTGCATAATAATAATAATAATAATAATAATAATAACACCAACAAAAACAATATTATTATTATTATTATTATTAACGAAAAGGAAGTACATGGTTGCTGACAAAGATGTAACGATTGCACCCCACGCTCGTCATTTAAACTTGCTAACTTGCGTGCTGACCAGTCCCAAAAAGGACGAAACAGCTGCCCACGGCTGAAACCCCACTTTATCGAGTTTCGGTTGTCTTGGTGTCTCGTAAAATCAGCCTTGCTTCCGTAATATTCTTATTTTAGCATCCATTACTGCAGAGAATCGTTTTTCAGCGAACGTTCTCGGGTTGTTCAAGCTTACACTGGGATGAAAAACGGAAAGTCACCGGAATAACAGCTTGCAGTAAACAAACTTTTAATAATGTTTTCAAATTTTCAACTATAGAAAAATCGTTATACTTAAAGGCTCAGAGATAATTAGAAAACGCATTCAGAAGAGAAAGTCCCTAAAAACGTTCACAATCAGGGCGGTCTAAAAGATTCCACAAACGCAACACTTTTTTACAAAAGTACTTAATAGTTTACAAGGCATGTGATTTGAGAGTTTACTAATGGAAACGTTTCTAAAAGGGTTAACCGAAACATGTAAAACATGCGCTTATATTGCACGTTCTGTGAACTTAATTTCAGGACCTATAAACCATCAATGGAAAGGCACAAATAAACACTGAGCTTCTGTGTACACGTTTGCTTGTACTACCTCAATTTTCATCTTTCTGGAAGTGGGTAGTTTTATCTTTTTTTAGTGGACACTGCGCTTGCAGCAGCGTGCAGAACACTGATCGACTGAGAGGATGGCAGCTTGGTTTTGCCTCAGACCTGTCATGATTAACTGATTTTGCTTGTATCTATACATAAACTAGTGCATATGGTGTCGCTTATTTCGGACTAAGTTTAGCGAAATAGTTTGTGCAGTCGGTTGCTTCCTAAGCTATTTCGGCGTTTTCATGATTCATTCCCGAAAACGTTTCTGGACCGAAACACTATTTTACGCGCATGTTGTTCATTACCAGACATTCGATTTCTCTGAGTATTTTTTAAAAATTACCTTTTAAGAAAGCACGCTATAACTGAGTGAGAAAGGCCCAAAATCCCTTTTCGGTGGTTTGAGAAACACTAGGTTCTCCTCAGATATCACCGAGAATTTCACACTGAATACCTTCGACCTAAATAAGACACATTTAACACTGCAGCTTTTGCTGTTTGTGAGCGAGAATATCAGCTTGCCTGCCGGATTTGGACCTGCTACCGACACATTACCCGAATGCTCAGTAAAACTAACGCTAATATGGTCATACCTGGTGGTAAATATTTCAGAATCCCGGCAAATAGCCGCAGCCTAACCAACAGTCTGCTGTTCTATGCGAGGAGGCTAAGGGCTTTACTGATACCATTTGATTCACGAGAACATCTGGAGATTTGTCATCTGAGTGATATTATATTGGTCCTATGATGATTTAAAGAAGAATATTCATAACTCGTGAAAGCTTCTTGATAGCCTCTTAGGAGAGACGCAAATGTCAAAATTTTCTTGACATAGCCTTAATGATCCTTAATCTACTTCTGTTTCCACTCCTGTTCGTTTTACTTCATTGTTTCCTGACCTCCACTGTTATCAAAGCAACTTAAAATCAAGGGAGCATCCGGTGCAATTCCAATCTTATCGCTGATTGCAGCGAATAAACGAAATGAACACTCGGCTTCCATCTACAAGCTAGCGTAATTGCATAGCCTAGTTTCAAACCGGGTTTTCAATCACTTAAAAAGTCAATGGAACCAGAAGCTTATAATGCACTAAAGTAGGCTTTCGGGTATTTAAATCTCAATTATGTTTAACCTTGTCACAATTAGCCAACATCAGGGTTGATCTGTCAATATCTATAGTGGTATTTGTGATTCACAAATGCTGAAAAAAAGTAGGCTCGATTTTTTTTTCTCATGAAATTTTCTTCTCAAGCTAGTTCGAGCTCTAACTAATCGTCGAGACGTCTCTCTGAGCATTCAGCTTTCATGACGGAATCTATTTCGGAAAAATTAGAAATTATTGATCCGAATGTTTTCCCTTTATGACTGAAAAAAGCCAGTTTAACTTGAACTAAGACTGCCGGCTTTTTTATTGCACCAAGCTGTGCCCTCTTAGCTTCGTGTGACAGCTTTTTAAGGTCGGGCCATCAACTGAAGGAACGTTGTCGTGATTTATTGATAGTGCATACGGTATTCAGACTTTGCAAAAGTGCCTTTCTGACGCAACTTGATTAACAGATTAACACGTCTTTTAAGACTGCCAGACACGCCTTGCCTCCTACGCAGTTGTTTTTGTCTCATTTCTTCCCACGCAATAAAAATAACTGAAACACGACTTCCCTAAAAACGACTGCGTGTTAGGCTGGAACGCCTTACTTTGTTATACATTTTTTGTTTTCAAATTTTATCCAGAAAGAATTCCTGGATACTTATTGAAGCATTTTTCTCTCCGTTTCGCAAAATATGACAAAGTCAGTGTGTCACTGTATTGATGTGAGAATCCATCATCGTCATCACTATCATCATTTGCTCCACTGTTTCGCGCAGAAACAACTTAAAACACATGGAATCCAAAATTTATATTTCCTAGTTTATGGCAATATGTGTAAGGAAATTCATTCTAGTTACATCAGCGAGTTACATCAGCGACACTGCATTTCTGTCTTTAAGACAAAATAGCCTGCGAGCAAGCTCTCCCGGAGGTGGGGGGGGGGGGGGGGTCAAAAACACGATTAAGGTAATTCCGGGTAAGTGTGAGTTTTGATTCCGTTTAGGTTACTATTCAGTGTAAAACTATTTCCAAAATAATTTCGGCCTTTAGTTGTGTTGAACTTTTTGTTACCTTGAGCTTGAAATTTGCTTTAAAACATTCTCCGGCTCTGATTGAGATGAAGACCTTGATGAACTTTATCCTAGATTAGCGATAATCGGCTTTGGGAAAACAGCGCCTTGATTCCTGATTTATTGACAGTGGCCAGGGCAGTCTGAGAAATGTGGGCTGCAAAGAAACAAGCC
Organism: Pachyseris speciosa; assembly: GCA_016490735.1. Taxonomy (NCBI): domain Eukaryota; kingdom Metazoa; phylum Cnidaria; class Anthozoa; order Scleractinia; family Pachyseridae; genus Pachyseris; species Pachyseris speciosa. The sequence continues at coordinate 32,372 of JAEMWC010000380.1, forward strand.
TGTGCACACAGTAGACAACTAAACTGAACAACGGAGGGAAGATACAAGATAAATTTTATTTACCTACTTTACAGCCCGCTGTTGAAAATGTATGACGACAAAGACAATTTCGACCAGTTATTTTGATCGATTAACGTGTTATTAACGTCATTAACTTTAATTCTCTGCCAATGCAGCCTGCCCAGCAAGTACAGGTATTCACAATGCGTACGCCTCGCCAATTTCGTTCCCAGGATCCGTTCTTTTCCTCTTGGAAACGAGGTTAGCTCTAGCGCGTCCCAAAACTCGTGTACTTGCCAAGCAAGCTAAAGCCAATGCTGCGACTTTAGACCACCGTTTGTCAGTAGTACAACAAACAACATTTGGAAATTGACGATAGGTTGACAAAGTGGGTGTTTAAGGTCAGGCAGCCGAGAAGGCACGAGGTTCCAGGTTACTAACTACGAGATACGCAAACTATTTTGTAAGCTCCGAAACCTCGGCCCAGATTCAAGATGCCCTCTCTAGGTAAGAGGAATCCCTGGAAGAATTCAATCACAAACGACCTTATATCGAATACATTTTGGAAATATAAGACAAGATTATCACGGGATGGCTTAATGAATTCGGCCCTTGCTCCTGGCAACCTTTTGCTGAAAAAAAGTGGTCTAAAGATACCGCTATAATCCCAAAACTTTAAATATCGTCAATTTTATGAGGATGATAAGCCCCGTCACTCTCTTCACCGCAAAATACATTATGATGGTGGTAATTTTCAACTAAACCGCGTGAAACTTTTAATATGAAATATTTATTTGTTCTTTTCAAGACATAGCGAGGCTCGAGCAATCTGAGAATGGAGTAATTTTCTTAGTGGTCAAGCCATGAGTTGCTCAAGCTCATTCAGTGCACAATCTTCGAAGAAAGAATAAACCTATTTTCCACCAACAGACTGCATTTTTCCTCTCAAATAATTTAAACCGGCCAAATCAAAGAAAGAGAACTGAAAAAGGCCGCCAATAACGGCTCGCCCATCTGTATAGGTATGTTCTGGCACCAGTAAAAGTGTGTTGTGATCACGAAGGTGACCAAAAACAGCAATACTCTTGGAAGACACAAATTTCCCTGTTTCCTGAAAAATAATTTCTCAGATTCCCGTTTTTCAAAACTATGATATTCCGAGATGATTGTGATAATTGTTTGGCTTAATTAAGATTAACCCCATCACCCATTAAAAATAAAATCGCCTTTTTCACACACTAAAAGTCTCTCTGTGTTCTAACTGCTAGGACTAGTGACACTTGAACAGACTTGCTAACTTTGCTTGGGACAGTTAACTCTTGCACTCCCTTAAGAGTCACCTTGAGGGAAGATAATTTGAATCATTTGAAAAGGCAGTGATGGTGAAGCACTGAATCGTCGGTCAACAAATGTTGAGATTTGACTGCGAGAAGTCATGCCTTTTTCCTACGGTCACTCACCAATGCGCGCTACAGAACTCACGAGAAAAAAAAAGACTGCTCGTAGTCTGATGTCGAGAGAAGAAGTCAATACTGTTCACAGTTAGTTGAGTCACGTGTCATCAATTGTGGTCTCAATTTTATCGTCACTTTTTAATTAGATGAAGTCCATGGAAGCAGCTCTTGAACGATGTAAAAAAAAAAACATTTTAGGGCCTGAGTTTCTTTAATCCTGACTTAGACATTTAAATAATCATCGCCCTGAAAATTTCACTTCGCTTTTTTTGGTTGAGGAAAAGATTAATAACGGCGCCAGTGTGGAAAGAGTGTTGCTTATGTGTTTGTTTTCGGAAGGTTTATTTGTTTGTTTAGTGTTTCTTGTTTGTTGATTGTGTGTTTGTTTTCATATTTAACTGATTCTGCAATTTTGACATTAGGGTCTTGGGAGTGAAAGAGTTAACATGGCGATCTTTGCGCACGTCGTTGTTAACATGTATCTTAGACTTACAAATTTACTCGAAAAAAGGGGGAAAAAGCCTGCAAAGTTTAGTTGTTGTGCCCCGTTTCACAGAAAACGGTGCTCTACACAAGGCGCATTCAAAATTTCCATCATTTAGAGGACTTTGTATGACTGCGGGCACAGTTGCCTGGCACACTGGACAATTTAACTTCTTCCCAAACTGCATCTATTACATGGAACATTAAAAATTATTCTTCTCAGTTATTTTTGTCACCTTGATTAAATGACCAAGAGCTACCAATTTACCAATTCTGTATGCTTAAAAACTTAACTAAATTTTCTACAAAATTTTGCTTGTGAGGAGATTAAAGAATACCGACGAAAACAAAGATCGCCCCACCTAAAATTCACTTTATTTACGCCGCGTAAATTAGGGGCTATTTTCAAGGTCCCTCTTGCCTCAGTTCCAAAACGAGGCCAGGTGTAGGACATTTCAAGTAATTTTTCGTGTTTATACACTGGAAAGTAAAAACATCGCTTTCACATCAAAGATATTTGCACCAGGCCACGTTTTGAACATGAGTCTTTATGAACCGGGACATTCCATATTATTATTCAACACATTACAACTGTTTCCAAATATGGTCATAGTGTACTCATTATTCGCCGTGCGTAGATATCCTACGTTAGTACAAATCTACAACCGTTCTACCACGAAAGCCGTTCTCTTTTATTGGCTACGCTACTCGCTATCTATTCTGTTTAGTTGTAGATAGTGAGTTGTGGTTGTCAACAAAATGGCGGCCGATTCTTCGCGTTTCCGAAGGCGGTCTGTGAGGAGGATTTAGATAATTTACTTGTTTAGTTTTGAGCGACTAGTAGATTTATACTAAAACAATTAGACTATGAGCTCTCGTCAGCTCTCATTCAGCGATAGAAATCTCGAGCTCATAACTAATCCAATTGTTAAATATACCGTACCTAATCTCGTGTTTCGTTGAGAAAAATGGCGGCTTTTTCCCATCTTTTCTGTAATAAATTCAGTAAAGTGCGTTTTGCTTAATCAATGTGTTGAATAATAAAACAAATTACCCTGCTCAATCCTGGGGAATATCGCCTGATTTTAGCCAACTCGGCCCACGGCCTCTTCGGTCAAGTATCAGGCGATATTCCGATGTGAAAACTATCTACTGGTAGCGTATGTCCTCCAATTTTTCCTCAAGGTTATGAACTTGACACCCATACAGTTGATTAATTTGACGTATGTCGTGTGCGCTGAAGCTTTCCCGTTGTCCAAACCTCCTGTTCGGATCCTCTTTAGACTGAAGTGTGTCTTCGTCGTTTTTAGAAAAAGCATGATTGTTGTAGTGGAGACAAGACTGGAACACAAGATAGATAAATTTTGTTTAATTTGTGTGATAACATGAACAGGGCGTTAAAATTATGGTTTTAGCAGGGACCGCGAAGGAAGAGGGGGAGGAGCTGGTAGGGCCACTTTTTTTCTTGGATTTCAGGGCTCCAGATGACATAAATTAAGTATGAATTTTACCACTTGAACTTGGCCAGATGTTTTAGCCCTACCACTTTAAAATGAGCTAAAATGGTTTCCGCAGTCCCTGTTTAGTCAAAGTCAACGTCCTTTATTCCAAAACAAAAAGGAAGAAGAAAAACCTGTTTAAAATACGGTTTTTACTTCGAGATTTAGAGCCGATAGGTTTGTGTGAGTCTGTGAGGACCTGTGAGTTTACGTAATTAAATTATAATATACTTAAAACGTTTCAGGAACCATAAGGTGAATCGGTTTTCCGGAAACAGCGTATCCGCACATTCAAACAAAGACACACAGCGCCTACCAGTCATCACAGGAAATAATACAACTGTACATAGGACAGTTTATTCTTTAATGCTACTTACGTCAAAGTCATAAAAGTTTTGGTTGGTTGGGAGTGTTCGAACCTCTCCCACTGTATACTTCTGAAAGTTGTGCTCCATGCCTGAAATGAAAATTAAAAGGTATAAATTGGTCTTTAAAGAACAAAAATCGCCTAGTGGCGATATCCCATTTTAACACTACAGAACCAACCATGCTAATTTAGTTCCATGATTGGGAGTTAGTGGAAAAGGCACGGACCACCCCTGGTAGGTAGGTCTGCCCTTGGATATGATTTATACCGGAATGCCTTTTTCAACACGACCCAATATGCTGAAAAATAAAAACAAACAAGCAAAGGGAGCCACAGTATCAACAGGAACCCCACTTGTATTTTATTGTTATCCCAGCGGTGCCTCGGTGACTTATGATCGAAACTATGACTGAAGAAATTGTTTCCCACTTCACTTGAATCGTAAGTCTCAGAGATCACAGGTTATGGAAAAATGCAATGCGCTCGTTCTTACCGGATCTGATGTTGTCGTAATATACTTTGACATATTTATCCCTGTCAGGCCTTGACTGTTCGTGAATGAAACCAATAGTGTGCATCATTTCGTGAATCACAGTGCCAACTCTCTCGCAGCCGTTACCAATGGAGATGTCTTGATTACCACCTAGCCGTCCCACGCTGGAATAACACCTAAACGGACAAAAAAAAGTTGCCAGTCAATACAATGACGGTAGTGTAAATGTAACAACACAGTTAGAAAAGCGAGCTTTCAAGACTGAGTACAAATACATAAACAAGTGGGAATTTTAAATGACAGCCACGAACAGAAAATTGCAGATGGGGCAACACGAAGAAACAAGTTTCAGGAGCAGGTTTTTGTCCATGTAGCAAAATTTAAAGGAAATTGTTTAAACACGGAAGCCCGGTTTAAACGACAAGGTTTTTGGGCCCGGCACTCCTAATTTTTTTTTGAATTCCAAAATTTGGGGGAACTTTAGATCCTGAAGAGAATTTTAGAAAGTCTCGGGAATTTTTGACGGCCAATGAGATTTGGGAGAAAAAATATCTTACGGTTTTACCCCACAGAAACCTTTATCGTATTGCAATTTTCTCGCTTTCCAGCTAAACTAATGCAATTGCATCACGTTCTGTTCCTGTCTTGATTGTCACTGCCTTATGCATGTTTTCCTTGGGCTGGCGGAATGACTAATTCTGTATGGATCTTCGGTCAAACGGGAAACTGTATGGTGACCAAACATCATCAAACATTGTTTGGTGTCCAAAAATGCTGATGTTTAAACAGGGGCACCGAACGACAAGTTTCGGTAGATACGTGTTCGGTTGAGGGTAACTCGCCTTGGGCTTTCGGCGTCGATTAAAGAGTGCACTCGGACTTTCATAACTAAAACGTGGCCTAAAAGATTCGAAATTGAGAAATCATAGCCCCTGAGGTTTTCGCAAAGGTCGTAATTGCTGTTTTTGGCAGTCAAAAACTTCAGCTAACATTTTCGCAAAAGAAAATAGTTCCCTAGAAAGCTAGTGGAAAATTCATGTCAGCTTGCATTTTCTCAAAGGAAGATTTTGATCCCTAACATTTTCGGGCAATTAAAATTCAGCTAGGGAATCTGAACAGATGAACTTCATCTAGCTTATGAAAACATCTCTTTAAACAGACTTCAATCACCATAAGGCACTTAAATGCCTTTCTGCAGCTTTTGGTTGATTTGGTTCGTTGGGTGCCCCTGTTTGAAGCCCTGGCCATACGGTTATCAAAAACGACCAAACACGATCAAACAAGACTAAACAAGGTGGCCAAACGTTAACATTTCTACGTTTGATGACGTTTGGTTGCCAAACTTTTCCCGTTTGACCGTAGCCTGTGTACAGACGCCCCCTCCACCTGTCGATTTTTTTTCTGAGGGGAGGGGGCGTCTGTACACAGGCTATTTGACCGAGGCCTTAAAATGCGATTCCATCAGTGCCTTCGGCAACAAATTCAACTGTTTTTCTGTAGCACTGCGTATTTTTCTTTTTCTTTTCTTTTTCTTTTTCTTTTTATTTGTCTTCAATTCTGGTTTCTCGGGTTTTTCCTTCATTATTCTTCTTTCAAATTTGGGGAATTATACAAAAGATACATAAGGAACTTAAATTTTCTGGAAAAAATCCCTGAAGAATGTTAGCACATTTTTCGGGAATTTTGTGGCTATTCTTAACACTCAAATGCCAGCCGCTTTAAAGTGTCTCTATTCACTCCATACTTACATACTGCCGTTTATTTTAAACGTCACGCGATCCAGGTCATCGTCTTGGTCGTCATTAACGTTCACGTAACGAATGCAAGTATAATCGTTGAACGATTTCACCGCTCTCTTAATGCTATCGAGTTTTTCTTCGTCTGAAAGAAATCGACAAAGGGGGCAACTTATCAAACTTACAAATTTTTTTAAGTTGTTACTGCTGTATTACAGGCTTTAATATCGCAGTTTCCCCGGGCTATTTAATTATTTTAATGAAAGACTAACAAACGGCAGAAGACAATGTACGGAACTACAATTAACGTCTCGCGATCCGCCGGAGTGACAGACTACAGTCGAACCTGTATTAAGTGGTCACCCTCGGGGTGTCGCTTAGTGACCGCTTAATACAGGTTGCACAGAATACACGTCAAACACAAAAAGGCCATTTTGTAACAGTTTATGCTCAATGGCCCTCAAAAAATCGCTTCCTCGGTTAAGATCTCCTGCACTAGATAGAATGGTAAGACAAAGTAGTATTTGTATTGTATGTGAGTGATTTCCTTTTAGAAAGTGACCGTTTAATACAGTTCAAGACAAGAGAAACAGCTCGTTGGGACTTAACTTAGTAAAGGGTGACCGCGACCGCTCAGTGTATGATATTTTTTTAATCCCAGTGTTAAGTGTAACTCCTGTGCTTTTTTTGTCATGTAATTACTCTGTAAATAGTGTGAAATTGAATGAACTGAACTGAACTCAGTAGAGGTGACCGCTTCAGTAATAGAGGTAAAAATTGCAGTAATTTATAAGGGAAGTAATTTTTGGGACTTTGACAACTGCCCGCTTAATAGAGGGTGACCGCTTAAAACGGTGCCGCTTGATACAGGTTCGACTGCACTTCCATAGCGTGACTAAAAGCCTAAACTTATCTCCCCAGCGCTCTTGAATAACGGTGTTGGATAGGACAAGTTGTAGGACGGTACATAACCCAAATTAATGCGATCTAATTAAAAGCCTAACTATTCAGAACTTCAACGGGGTTTGAACCTGTGACCTCGCGATTACCGGTGCGATGCTCTAACCAACTGAGCTATGAAGCCACTGACGTTGGGAGCAGGTCAATTATGGGTTCATATGTTCCCGTGAAAGAAATGAGTGTGAATGATATATGAAATAAAGCATATATGAACTGCGGAAATGAAATCAAATGAAGAATGATCCTTGCAGTTGTGAACGCAATTTATGGAATTCCGTAAAGAAGCAGGGATTAGTTGTCCCGACCTCATTTCTTCGCACGAAAACAATAATTAAAAGGGTTCCTCTCCAAGCCCACGCCGAGCCAAGCCCAAGCCCGATTAATACTAATCCTGGGTTGACTTAGTCTCGTACCCAGACCTCTCACGGCCAAGCGCGAGGGATCAATCACAAGTGGGATCTGGGTACAAGATTAGGATTGACTGTGATCAAAGTCTATAGGTTGCTAATGTAGTTAACCCGGATCAACGTAGGTCATGCTTCGAACACCTCGGCCCACGTGTATCAAATGTAGCCGGACTTAAAGCAAGTCGTTCATGCAGTGACGATGTTTTGTTGCGCTTGAAATAAACGCGGAGGAAGCACGCACGGAATTTGTGAATGCTTATCATACTCAGGGGAGCAAAAGGGAAGAAGATTACCTCAAGTGTAGCTGCCCAGGATCTCTATTTATCAAACTGAAGAGAATCAAAATAACATAAACAAAACGTCCCCTCTTCCATGTTCGTTACCGTGGCAACGTAGTACCCTACAAACTAGCTGCGCTGGTAGGTGGTTCTCTTACCTCTCCGTATCTCGTCTGATAAAATGTAAGGCACTCGTACCAGTCCTTCATCAGACTTGGGCCACATGTAGCTAACATCCCTGATGGCGTCTCGTTTGTCATACTCTCCCGTCACCCATGATCGCAGGCGCGCATCCATCACCATATCACCTTCAAAAAGATCTGTGAATAATGCAATAAAACCGTGAGGACCTGAATCGAACGGTAGCCTGCAGAATGAAATCCTAAAGTGCGACGAAACCTACATGGCACAACCTCCTATGCTACTGTGCAAGGATCGCTTTAATATTTCAGTTACAAACCCAAACGTACATACGTGTACTTTATTCAAGTGTCTAAAGATTAAGCTATGGAAGCTAATGGCACTGTTAATGTGCACAATATTATTGAGGATAAAAATTAAAATTAACACTAAAATTAGGATTAAAAAGTCAATAAATTAAGTACATGCATAAAAACACCACTACGCAAAATATTTCATGTTAATAGTCAAGCATGGCAAGCTAGTGCAAACTACGTAAACGAAATCCTGTTGAATAAAGCCGTAACGATTCAAAAGAAAGCTGTTGAGCAGTTTTTTCTGGCTTTCATACCGCTAATATAAATATGGGTAAAATTCGTAAATTGAGCACCTCCATCATTTGGTAAGTATTTTCTCTTCTCCTCTATGTATTCTCGATTTTGTTTCTCCTCTTCTCTTTTTAATGCCAAGTCATCCCGAGCTGTTCCCACACCGTCTTTAATTTGATCTGTGGTGAAGGGATAAAATATCAGCACGGGGTCCTCATTTCTGTCTGGCTCTGTAATTTATGCGACCTCAGGGACGCATGCTTTGGAAACCTGCAACTTTCACAAATCCCGGGCTGTAGTTGAAATGAGCCAATGTGATAGCCAAATGCTTAGTTGTTTAGACTTTAGCACCCCCAAAATCCCAATTTTCATGGAATATTACTGTTTATTCAGTTGCAAACCAAAAATTTGGCTTCGAAAGCCCTCGGACAATACCAAAAAGATGCAGCTTTTGTAAATATCCTCTTGAAGCTAAAAGTCTACATTGGCAGCAAACTTCAATGCCTCGTCTCGCAATCTGTTCCACATTTTTCTGCTACTTCTTTCGCGCGATGTGGATAACGCTATTTGATTACCGTTCCTCTCACCGTCTGTAATTTTCGCGTTTGTGACCCAAAGGAATTCTGGCATATTCGTCGATAACAGCCGCATAGCAGTCCGCCAATTTCCATTTCAGATATTTTGTAGAACCGTGTCGAGCCACCCGGTCCTGCTGACAAAATATTGCTTCAATTGCATTATTTACAGGTCAAAACTTGCCCGAATTGCCATGCCAGGTTCCGGAATCCACTCACAAAACGACTTAAGACACAACTTCACTCCGTGAATTGCCACCACCAGCTCGAATACTTTGAGCGGCTCACTTCGTGTGAAATTGCTTCTCACCTTTGTTTTCTTTCAAAGGATTGCCTCTACCCATCAACCCAGCTTTATGATGCCAGGCAGGGGGCTTCTGAGGTAGAAAATGGCTCGGAAAACACACGTATAAATCAAATAAGTAACGAATTGTAGCTACAGTAATCGTTTAGAAATAAACGAAAGCTGGCGTAACAAGCGTGACATGAAAGATAGAGCCTTCGATGTTGTGGAACAGCGAAATCTCCGTGGTAACCCCTTATATGGAATAACCAGATCGGCCTTTTGGCCTTTTGCGTCTACTTGATTCTGTCTCTCTATATGTCTGAATGTCTGTCAGACTTGTCTCTTCGTCTATACCTGTGTCTGTATCATTTACCTAGCCGTCTGTCTGTCTGTTTCTCTTTGAGACCCTTCTTCGATCTGGCTTTCGCATCTTTAAATCATTCATATATTGTGATATATGCTGTTTGCTCCGGAGCATTTTTATTTCCAGAGATTTTTCTAAATAAGATTATTTTTCTGCTCGTATTTATCTAATGACTATCACGTTATTGATCTTATGAAACGGTTTGAAACACGACTTAAACAACAACGAATCAGTTTTTAAGCAGGGTTTTGTAATAGGAAAAATGGACCACTTTAGCCTCTTTCTCAAGGTTTGCCCTTTAAGACACCTCTTACTCTCAAATGGGAAAAAACGGCAGTGATACTGCAATGAATCACGATTTGTTCGCTTCACCCCTAATTCTTTTTTTCTTTTTTTTTTGTGAAACGTAATTCTATCTGTGTGTACTTCTCAATGTCTGAGTACTTTAAGTTATTGTTGCTGTCTTGCTGTAGTGGTGATCATTGTTGTTGTTGTTGCTGATGTGGTGGTGGTAGTAGTTGCTGTTGTTTTTGTCGTGGTGGTGGTGGTTGTTTCTGTTGTTGCTATTGTGGTGGTGGTGGTGGTGGTGGCTGTTGTTGTGGTGGTGGTGGTGGCTGTTGTGGTGGCGGTGGTGGTGGCTGTTGTGGTGGCGGTGGTGGTTGTTGTTGAGGTGGTGGGTGGTGGTGGTGATGGTGTTGGCTGTTGTGGTGGCGGTGGTGGTTGTTGTTGAGGTGGTGGGTGGTGGTGGTGATGGTGGTGGCTGTTGTGGTGGCGGTGGTGGTTGTTGTTGAGGTGGTGGGTGGTGGTGGTGATGGTGGTGGCTGTTGTGGTGGCGGTGGTGTTGGCTGTTGTGGTGGCGGTGGTGGTTGTTGTTGAGGTGGTGGGTGGTGGTGGAGGTGGTGGTGGTGGCTGTTGTGGTGGCGGTGGTGGTGGCTGTTGTGGTGGCGGTGGTGGTTGTTATTGAGGTGGTGGGTGGTGGTAGTGTTGGCTGTTGTGGTGGCGGTGGTGGTTGTTGTTGAGGTGGTGGGTGGTGGTGGTGATGGTGGTGGCTGTTGTGGTGGCGGTGGTGGTTGTTATTGAGGTGGTGGGTGGTGATGGTGGTGGCTGTTGTGGTGGCGGTGGTGGTTGTTGTTGAGGTGGTGCTGGAGGTTGTTGTTGCTGTGGTGGTGGCGGTTGCTGTTATTGTGGTGGTTGTTGTTGTTGTCGTTGTCTTTGTTCTTGTTGTAATGGTGGTGGTTGCTGTTGTTGTTCTCGTTGTCGTTGTTTGGTTTTGTCGTTGATTTTGTCACTGTGTACTTCTAATAGTCCGAGTATTCTAAGTTATTGTTGTTGTGGTGGTGGTGATGGTGGTTGTTGATGTCGTCGCCGTCGTTCTCGTTGTCGTTGTGTTTGTTTTTAACGCATACAATCATTCATTATTCGGCTCAGTATCCAGTCGCTTACCCTTCAGCTGGTCAGACTGGGATGTCTTATCAAAACTGTCGGCATCTTTTAAGACGAAATATCGGGCATCATTTCCTTCCATGTTGTACGGATATTCTTCGTCACTGGTTTCTGCAAATGAAACAAATTGGTAAATAAACGGCAACTTCAGTTCAGAATCCCGTCAGATGGCTTTATAAACATTGCAAAAACTGACCTCGCTATAAGATGGTTTCATGAGGAGCTAACGCTCATAAAACTCCTCTTAAAAATCTAATTAATAATTCATGAAGGGAATACAACAGAAATTAATTTTTAATAAGTGTCTTATATCTGATAAAGATACGGCTAAATTTACATCCGATTTTCTAGGCCAGACTAACCGAGAATCTAAATTTTAGTGTAAGAATGGATAGATGTACAGGTAAGTTTTTCAAGCCGTCCAATAAATAGCAATTCGTGTTTTATCAAGTCCTAAAACACTCGGCTGCGCCTCGTGTTTTAAACTTGATAAACACTCCTGCTCATTTATTAACCATTACATAAAACCACCTTTTTGAAAAAGGTTCATTATCTGCAAATTTGTGCAAAACGATCAGGTATATTTTACGAGCATCTTGAAGAACAGAAATAAAAAACTGTAAAAATATAAGTCTTGTGATGCAAATTTCCCGCCATATAAATTATTTATATATTCTGTCAATCAAGGTTTTCAACAGTCAGTTTCGGTCGTGCGCGCTACTAAAGAATGTCATGCAGCAGTCTGATATTTGTGCTCGGTTGGGCTTGGCTGGCCACACTCCAGTGCTGTGCGGTGTGATTATTCTTTTTGTAACATTACACCCAAGAGTGGTTTTCAATAGAATGACCCAATTAATCACTCTAGCCAATCACAAGAAGCACAAACAACGCAATGCACCAATCAGAATACAGACCAAATACCAGTGCCAAGCGCCAGAAAATGCAGGCGAAAAAAGGCGCGAAAGGTTTTGGTTATGATTCTCATTGACTGCGAAAGTTTTGCTAGCCAATCACACATGCATATAGCGAAGTACAACAAAACTCCAATTACAGTCGAACCTCGATTTAACGAAGTGCCAAGGGACTAGGGAAATTGGTTCGTTATATCGAGGCCGTGGCTCGTATTAACCTGTTGCAGTATACTCTCCTCTGCTTAATTCCCGCAACAAAATGTCGTCGATTGTGTCTCTCTTCTCCGCCTCATCCTCTTGTACGTTCTGAAATCGTCGCTTCTGCATTTCGTAAAAGGTCCGCTTTTCAGCTCCTAGGAATCAGAAGCAACAAATATCGCTTAAGATTGTCGGAAAATGGACGATCAAGTAGTGTACTATGAAGAGCGTCCATTACAAGCGACTGGCGGGATGTGCTCCTTTGAGCTGCAGTGAGCGAGATACGCTGTCTTTCGCAGGCGAGATGCGGGATATTGTGAATTTCACGCGCGGGATACGAGATGAAAATAGGCTTGCGGAAGTGAGATGTATTCCCTTTTGTGCCGGATGCGGGATAATATAGACGTATCTGCGGAACACAGGATATCACCAGATATAACTAGCATAGCGGCTCAATATATTATGGAATAATAAAGATATTCGAATAAACAACACTCCAGTATTCTATAAAAATTACTTCGATTCTGGTATTGTTTTTGTAAATGACTTGTTATTTTCTTTAAATAATATCGATTCTTTCAAAGTCATTAACAACAAAGTAAATAAAACTAACTTTTTAGTCTGGGCAGGACTTCGATATTCCGTGCCAACATCCTTGAAAGGAAATTCCGCGCATTCAGAGATATCTTTTTCCATCATTATTGACAACAACGATTTTGATGTGACAAAAAAGAAATCAAAACATTTCTATTCGTTACTGATAAGTATAAAAGCTCAATTACCCAGTGCGGCCAGAAAGTTACAGAATGAATTTAATCTTACGACTTCTCAAGTAGAACAGGTATTTAATTTACCCCACAAGGTGGCTGTTGAAACTTATGTGAAAGCCTTTCAATACAAAGTTTTAAATTCCATCCTTTATACCAATACCAAACTTCAAAAAATAGCTTATAGTACTGATGACAAGTGTACATTTTGCAAATCCGAGCCAGAAACACTGTATCATTTGCTGTATAACTGCCCTCACTCTCAAACCTTCTGGGCTAACTTTCACATAGCCAGAAATTCCGAGCCGTTACCCACTACGACGCGTGACGAAACACTGCCATGTGCTCTCTTCTTATTTATAGAAAAATGTATGGAAACGATCGTTCAATCGATTACTGAAGAGATTAAGTTGGCTGAATTTCACAATTCGCATCCAAAATGCTTTCGTTGTGGCAATACCTTAAATGTGGAAGTAATTTCGTTGCTGAACAAACTCAAAATCCTTGCGGTTTTCACTTTTGAACAATCGCACAATAAACTACAAGGATCCGCAATACTAAACTTTTAATTTCATGCAAACCAATGACTCTTCTTAAAAGTTTCTTCGACTTGCTAATGGTTGGAATCATGCATACCCATGTGGAACTTGAAGAACACATGTGTCCATAATACTTGACTCTCTTCGAGTTGGAAATTTTGCGGTTTTTCCTGTTAAAGATGCTTGAATTTCCCGAAAAGTTCTCATCTTTGTCTGCACGGTTTTAATAATCGCTCGTACCAAACGCTCAACGTACGCGAGCTGTTTACTCCACCGCAAGTGAACCCGCAAGTGTACTTTTTTGATAACTAAATTTAACCGCCATTTTGAATATGCTTGAAGCTGTCCTCCAGGCTCCTTTCAGCGATTTTTTGAAGGAGATGCAGCCTGGGACATGAAATCCCTTGAGGATTTTTGTGCTGCATGACATATCAGTCACCGATCGAAAACGATTCTCGATCTGATTTACGGCTGCTCAAAACCGCTTGAAAAGGCTTCTCAAGTTGTACGAAATCGAAGCGGAGAAAACAGGAGAGTATCAGTTGAGTTTTTACAGAACTTATTATAGTGAAATTATCTTAGAAATTAAATAATATTTGCTAGAGATAATCTTTATGTTCTGGGTTCAAAGTTTGCTTGTCGGCAATGGCGCTGGCGTGACTTCTTTACGAGAAAGCCGTGAGCCAATCTTTATGGTTCTGGGCTCAAAGTTTGCTTGTCGGCAATGGCGCTGGCGTGACTTCTTTACGAGAAAGCCGTGAGCCAATCAGAACATTGAATGTAATAACCTATGTAACGCCGCGGAATTTCTGGCTATGAACTCTTCTGGTATTCATCTATAAAAGAAAAAATTCACTTCCCAAATATTACTGGATTCAAACTTAAAGTATGAAACTGAGCTTTATATATGGCGTCAGGGTAGGAAAAAAGTTGTTTTAAAGGAAAAATGGGCGGGCTTTCAGAATCTTTTGCAATAATTCATGCCTCTCTCACTCTCTCTCACTCTCTTTTTTTGTTAGTGGTAGTGTCGTAAATGTAACATTGCAATTGCTTCTTTATATTGTGCCCTTATATGTATTTCTTTTGTTTTGTATTTTTATACTGTAATTTGTACAACTGTAACTACTTTATATCTGTATTAATCAACATATTGTTATTAAAAAAAAAACTAGCATAGCGGCTCTCTTTCATTGGCGAGATGCAGGTTACAATCAATTTGGGGGCAGCATATGACATGAAAATCCCGACAGGAAGCGAAATGTTTCACCTGCATGCGGGATACGGGATGCGGGAAACAACGAATACAATCGGTGACGAATACAAAATTAGATGACTTCAAGGGTATCTTGATAAATCATTGAATTCTCCGAACTTCCGTGAAAAGAAAACTGCTTTATTACTTGGGAGAATTATGCAAAAAAGAAATAATGTATTAGAAGAGTAATATAAAAAAAGCCAGCTCTACCAAAAAGAAATTTTTCATTTGTTCTAAAATAAGAGACTTCGCTTAAAGCGCTAAAGAGCTGTATGGTTCTCTCTCTCTAAATAAGCGGGACGTCATATCATCCGAGGTTCGCTCACGAGAATGGATTCTTTTGCCGCGAGCAGAAGAACATGAACAGATTATCATATTACATCAAGAACCTAGCGGTTGATTCACAGGGAACGAAATTTTATGCTTTTTCTGATAGCTTAAGATCTCCGAAAACATGTTAATGAATTGCAAAGGGAGTAAAAAACACTGCATGCTCTCGTTTTATAGATGATAGTCAAGAAACTCTAGAACTAAAGAAGGCAAGCCAGGGCTTTAAACAGCTGTACGGCAGACACATTTCCTGCCCACGCTATCTGTTCCCTCGGTAATGTTCACTCCGCTCTCCATTCATCTTCATATTTTCTTTACAACTTATATACCGGGGTATAAGGCTTTTTCCCTTCTTCGTAAAATATTTCTAATAACATTTGAGCCACCAAATTACATAATAGCGATTTATGAAACGACGTGAATGAACCAGCAAAACTGTAGAACTGATCTAGTCAATAAAACGTGTATACCATGCAGTGGTTGGTGTTTTTCAACCTTACGAAATAAACACAGGATATTCAGCTCCGCATTAACGATACACGTACATCTGTAAAAATTGATTTCAAGGAAATTACCGGTCCTGTTAGACCATTACCATATTCTCTCTGCGCGGCGCTGGCCATCTTTGTACAAACATCCTTTTCAAGATGGTCGGTAATTCAAAGAAAATTAACTTTAAAAATAGTTTTAACTCAAATTATGTACGTTCGACCAAATGCCGCCTTTGTAGGTGTTCTTGCTAATATCTGCATTCGTATATAAAATATAATAATTACTCTGGTTTTAGCAACTGCATCTTTGGGAACTTTCAGAAACGAGTCAAGATTAAATGCGCACTGCTTCGATGAATAATTCTTAACTGGCATGTATAGATTTGCTGGTTCCTGATAAACGGGTAAAAAAATATCTTGTGTGGATAATTACATGGAGGAGAGCGCTAACTGAAAATTTACGCAAACCATTTCAATTGCTATTGCTAACTCCAGTCCAAGGGCACTTAGAGATAAGGTCGTTGCAGTAAACGAGTACTTTCCGTACAACTTTCTGACTAATATTGCTTAGAAAAAACGTTCTAAGCTGTTGGTCTGGATCTGTGTTTCTTCTGTTGTTTTCTTTTCATCCCACGGGTGAAGCACGAACGAAATCGATAGCTATTTAATTTAGCCAAGAAATTCCCCATTTTCTATGAACTCAAATTTAATTAGACTAAACGATAGATTTATGGGAAATTTACCGCAAGAGAATTCATGTTTACGGGTTTCGAATCAAGAGGGTTGTAATTGAGTTTTAATGGATGAAAACGTGGCGCCACACTTGACGGAAAATGGTCCATTTTGAACAATTTTCAAATTCACGTGGCGACTCAATTTGAAAACAATTTACGCCAGCGTGCTGACGTCTCGATAATTAAACTCTTTATATCTCCTGAATTGTCTTCATTACTAGCCTCAAGGAAAAAGCAATACGAAAATCGACAATTCTATTTGAGCTGTAATCAATTGCTAGCAATAAAATAAGCATTCTTTATATTTTTAAAAGTGTCCCTGTCGTTCATCAGTATTCGAAGAAATATTTTACCTAAGATTACAAAACCAAAGGAACTGATAGCGACTGATATTGTGCTAGCAGGCCGTACAGATGATCAGTTTAGTAGTTGGCCTCCACTCCCTATATTTACTTTACTTGTCACTTTAATAGCATCACTTTTCTGAAGCCAATGAGCGTCCATCCTTAAATTCCTTTTTTCAATATTAAGCACGAGAAAATACATTGTTATTAAGATCAGATATTTCTGGAAATATTTCTGGAAAATTTGCTTTGGAAAGAAAGCAAGCAGACGATTTCACTTTCCTTGAAAAAAATGCTTTGGAAAAAATGCACTTATTAACAAACGCACTCTAACTAAGAAATATAAACATCTAAGATCAACTAAGCAAATCTTTTTATACCGATTCGTTGGCTTGAGATATTATTATTATTATTATTATTATTATTATTATTATTATTATTATTATCATTATTATTATCATCATTATTATTATTATTATTATTATTATTATTTTTATTATTATTATTATTATTATTATTATTATTATTATTATTATAGTCCTTTCCACAAATATATGTTTGGAGACAATTTTAAAAAATCGTTTTAGCTAAAGAAGGAAAAGTCGTTTTGAAATTGTCATTTGCTCAAGATAACGAATTACCGACAATTATTATCCTTGTTGACAAGAACTTCCCTATGGCATAGAACTTCTCCATAGCATACCAACACAACTAAAATAAGACTGATATTGAACCCTGTGGGCTTAGCAATATTTGAACCTGTTACAAGCGACTCACAAGATCAGAGAACTTCTATAGTGAGGAAATCAACGGAGGTTAAATTCACTAATAGGACGGGTGGCTAAGTGGTTAAAAACAGGATTTCACGGAGACAGACGTAAATATAAATAAACTGAATGACGCCCGGCGTGGATCTTTAAGCGTGGGTTTCAAAAACGCGCCGTGAGCACGTTGTATTTTTCCACGCTTCTTCAGTGTGTGATCGAGTGGTTTTAAGCGTACGGCTTACTTTTAGAAATTCATTGGAACATGCGCTAAAGCAAGATGGTAGCTAACAAGATTAGTGACTAAGAGAAAGACAAGTTAAGTTTGAAAATTATGCTACGACTTGATGCTACATACTTATGATATAAACGAGTGATGACGCCTTTGAAGATGTGTGAGAAAAACGCCGTGCTACTTACTGCTGTTTCCAGCTGAAATCACGTTGAGCACCTCCTGAAGGGTACCACGCGTGCGTATTTATACAGTTCCTTTCTCTCAATAAGGCTCAATAAGCAGTTTGAATAAAATACAATATGTTCGACGATGAGCTCTTCTGACATCGAATTTCAATACGCTCTCTATCTTTTCCTTTTAAGATGTTTTGCACAACGTTCAACAGTTCTTTATAGTAAAAGAAATACACGTCTGTTGTGATTGTCTTGCGAAGGCGCTGAGTAGATAGAAAAGGGTCTGTCTTTTAATAAGGCTGTATCCTCATTCTACATAATTATATAAAATTAATCTGTTGATCACAGATTTTCAAGCTCCAGTGAAAACGAAATAACGTTAACTGAGAGATTACCTTTTCAATGCTAAGAGAAACTAGCTTTTAGTTTGAATTTATTGGCAAAACTTGAACTTTCACACTTCAATGATTTGTATTATATTTATTTGTCTATTGTTTCATGCAAATTCATGCGATAGAGGAGCATTCACTCAAATTTTCAACGTAGTTCCTCAGCGTCAAACGTCTTCAAATATTCTACTTGGCTCCTAATTCCCTTTTCAAAACAGTTAAGAGAAAGTATCAGCAAAGATGAAATTTGTATATTATCACTCTAAAATATTCCAATCCTGGCCTCTCACAGAGTTTTTATCAGTTGTGACGAATTTCGGTTTGCAAGAACAGCGAATTTAACTCAAATTTAAAGTTGAATCGACACCAAAACACCGAAAAAGTCTAAAACTTTTGATGATACAGAAACACTACGAAAATAGGTTGCAGCGCTTGATTTGCTGCAGGTTTATAATATTCAAATTTGGCCTCCTCTTGGGCTATATATTCTAATTAATAAGGGGCAAGTTTTGTTTTGAAGCCGAAGTTTCCTTGTTTCCTTTAGCCGCAGCTACACACTCTGATACAACAAGAAAGGGAGAGAAGAAATAATGTTTAAATTATTAACAAAGTACGATTATTTTCGATAACAAGAGCGCAACACGACAGCTGCTCACGAAACCGATGCAAATGAACTCCAACTCAAAACATTTCGCCCCTATTTCCTGTCTTACCTACAAATACTGCAAAATAACCTAAAAGAGGGATAAAAGAGTATACGCAGGCATTTACAGGAAACTTTTAACAACTACAATGCTTACATTTGAGAAGTCTTAATGAGCGGGAAGCGAAGATGAAACAACGAGATAAATCATGCGGAAAATGCCCGCTCTCGTTGTTATGAATTTCGTACACACAAGTGGTTCTTCGGAAAGTTAGAAGTTTGCCCATAAGATAGATTTAGAACAGAACAAAGAAGTCAATTTGGTCACACATCACGAAATATACATTTCTTGACGCTACGTGTACTTAAGAAAACGAAATTGGTCTGTGACATCACATCCCATACACTGCACTCTGATGGTGGTAATCAAAGATGGACTTAACTCTTCTCGTTTTAGTGTTCGCGTCTCAACCATAAAAACATCAAAGAATTAACATCTCTCACCTGTATACTCTGCATAGGCATCGTCATATTCATTTTCATCGTAAAATCCGTGACCTATGATCAAGGAAACAGTGATTAGTGCGTTATCTTTCTCTAAGAACCTTCAGTATGATATTCAGGAAACCCTAAGCTTACCTTTCAAACGAGCCTTGACCCTAAAACTGGCCTCATTTGTGAACACGGGTAACAGAACGTAACAGAAACATAGAAGTATAAATGCTCCTTTAGTGTATTCCCGCATAATTCCATCGATTTGTCCCACCGGATGAAAACTTCACGACAAAACTTTCAATTTCAACCCCAAGATCAAGGGTTCATAAAATTTACAAATTCCCTTTTCGATGCTAATTTTGTTTCGGCGTCATTTGCATAACAAAGCTCCAATAATCAAGTATGTTTGGCGTGTAAATGTCGTCTCATAGGAACACACCAACGACAAAACTATTACAAAGCTTCCGTCGTTTGGTTTCTGTAACGTTCCTTTTATAGATGTACTGAGTTTCTACTTTCCAGATTGTTGTTTATCCTCACGGCTATCAATCCTCAAAGAAAGTTAATTTTTAACGCCATTTCTATTTTTTTCATTTTATTCCCAAGTAAGCGCGGCCTAAAACTGTCTTCTAAGGGGTTTTTTTTTTCGAAAAACTGATGAACGACAAGTTTAATGTGAGCAGATTCGGTTGTGTTTAGGTGTTTTTTTACTTGAGCGCGGCGTACCAGTTCACCCAATTCTATTTTGCCTTGCTATACTAGACATCAACAAACTTATTTCAAAATAAGGACGTAAATGAAATCTTCCTACATATCAATTTAAAATTTTCAAATGCATGCTTTTACAGTTTCCGATTGTGGTGCGATTTCTACAAGACTAATTCATTCAGAAAATATACCACAGTTACATTCGTGAACTATTGGAATAGTTTTAATGATTTTAATCACTCACTGGAATATCGCCACCCTCGAAAAACCGCAGGAAATCGAACAACTATTTGTGTTTATAATCAGTTGAGATGAGAAGTGGTGAGAAAATAAAACATTTATTAGTTATCTCACAAAAGCCACAATACCCTTTGTTCAACAAGATAAAAGATTCTTTCTTCATGTATATACTCAGAGATAAAAAGTCCCTCGCTTCTTTCTAAACAGCATATTCCTCACGCCAGATTCTGAAAAAATATACTGTTCGCTAGCCTAGTACCATCAAATCACATGAAACGAAATTGTTTAGGAACAAATCTTTCCTGAAATTGGTTATAAAAAATAAACCTCCTGGAAACGGATGAAAATAAGCCTTCAACTCAGACTCCAATATCACTTTCCTCTCGGCAACAGGAAAAGCAATAGTCTTTCTTCATAATTGCTTACGATATCGCTCACCCCAATATTTGAGCAGCTGTTTCAAATGGGGGGGTGATAAATATCTTTACCACTAATTCGCCCCGCGCAAATCGGTGGCGTCGAACGGAAAAGCTTTTACATCCCCTCTTAAATATCTACGTTAAAATGAAGTTAAAGTTGGGTGTCAATCTGTAAATTGACGTTTGTTCGACCATTTGCTTCAGCTAACTAATGTCGGCGCGACTACCTCTGATAACGCCAAAAACATTTACCTCGCATGCTCTAAACTAAGTTTTCGTGTCATTTTAAGGTACCCCTGGGGGAAAATTAAGCCGCCAAAGTTTTATTCGGAAATTTGAAGCTTCGCAAATTTTCCTAAAATGAAGTTCTCTTGATCAAGGTTAACAATAGTTGGAAATGATAATAAACTGATAAACACCAGACAGACTGATTGCTCCTTTTATGACGGGGATTTGGGTTTTTCTGTTCCTCCAATCATCTGATTGGGAGCGGGGTTATGCAAACAGCCTAATCAGAACGCGTTACGTTGTGATTTGCATAACCCCGTCCCTACTGAGATGTTTGGCGGAACAGAAAAACCCTTTTTTTTCGACAAGGGGCAGCGAGATACAGTAAATTTGGCTGTAAGTTCAGTTTAGCTCTTAGTTCCATGCGACTCAGTATTGATCACTGGTGATGAAGGGTTCCAGATTAGAGAGTAATCAAATTGCAGACATCTTTCAAAATTACACTGGCAATCACAATAATCGTCGTTTGTTAATTATCCTCTGTGTTTGTAAAACAGGATTGTGACTTCAGTCATCACAATGTGGTTCCTTTTAAATTAATGTCATTAATGATTAGTGTCATCATCGTCAACATCACCATCACCACAACCACCACCATTAGAGCCGATAGTAATTAGCATAGTTGTAATTGTTGTTGTTGTTGTTGTTGTTGTAGTTTTCTCACCGATTTCTACTTCTATCCCACCTGAATCTCCATTAAAGGGTTGATCAAAACAGGATTACCGTCAAACCCACGGTTACTGAATCACCTTGCGTCCACGCGCCTGTCTTCTACCTCACTCACCCACATACACGTCAACCCATCAATGGCTTGCAGGGGTGACGACACTTTGTCTTTAAATTTGAGAATGCTCTCGCCAAAGTCTTCCCCAACTTTTGCTACAGTTAGATAATGGCGTAACTCGGCAAAGAGAGGCAAAAAAAGCTGGGAATCACTGTGCCTCTTTTGGAAATAAAACTTAAGCCCCGGCTACACGTTCAAACATTGTTATAAAACATTTGTTGGATGAACAATGTTAGAACGTGTAGCATGCATGTTTGATGACGTTTGCTCAACATTTTTTGTTGGAAGAATGTTTTGATTTCGATCAAACATTTCCTCCAACATACAACAAATGTTGAAGCGTGTAACCGCCCTTTCAGCAATGTTGTATTGCAAACAGATGCAAACACCAATCAGAGTTAAGGGCCCAGCCTCCAATCCGAGAGCCTAATGGCAGAGGTGGAAATTGTGATAGTCAGACCCCCGAAGCGACGTGTTTTCAACAATGTTATATGCGTATCCAACATTGTTAGAAGCGTTCTTACAACAATGTTGGGACGTGTTCTTCTAACAATGTTAGAACGTGTAGCCGGGGCTTTATAGAAGACGACAGTGTTTACGGAGGCTATGACATTAACGCAAAAATGGATTACGTTCCTTTCCCTAGCGGCAAATGGAAATGAAATTCTCTAGTAAAGGTTCCTGTGTTAGCCTTAGGTGCAACACAACAACTTAGTAAATATTTCTGCCCGCTGTCAATCCCCTCTTAAAAAAGAATTAACCATTCAGAGGTATAATTTTTTGCTAGTGGATTTCAACCGAACACTGGAAAATTCGGTCCCATTTGAGTGCAAAAACCTAAATAACTTAAAGGGAACCTCCACTCTTACAACAAATTCACGCCAAATTGTTGGCAATAATTACCAGCTTCTAAATTTTGTTTTGAAACGTGGATATAACATTTACGTGTACAAACAAATCGATATTATTATCGCCTAATTTCGCGGGCGCGGCCATTTTGGATTTGATGACGTGTAATGGTTGCAGCTATTGTCAGGAAGTAAATGAAGCAGAAAATCCTCTGTATTAATTAAACAATGTAAGAATGGAGGTTCACACAAAGATTTTTCCTTTCTTTCTTTTTTTTTCTTTTTTTGCCTTTTGTGAAAATGTTGGGAATAAGTAAAGGAAATGGTCTATGAAAAAAAATAGTGGCCTACCCTGCATTCAAAACAAACAAAATAGTTCATAAGTCCATGAAACGTTTTTGTAGAAATTGACGCTTTCGTCCTTGATCAAGGGCTTTACTTGGATTTCCGCGATATTTAGAAATCAATGAGAAGCCGAGGCCGAAATCCCCTCTTCCATTTCCGTTTTGTTACGTTACAAGGTGAATCCCTAGCTAAAAAACGTTTTTATCCTAAAAATAAAATGATGTCTTCAACTATGTACGGAAAAACTTGTTCGAAGACGCTAAGGGGTGTGGTGTAAAATACCTAAGGATAGCAAATACGTAGATTTGTCAACGGTTCAATATCACGCAACATTTGTTAGTTGGCAAATGCTGACCACGTATCTTTTGCTTTAGCTGTCTGGGTTTTGGTCTGTAATTTTCTGAGTGAAACATACAGATAGACAGAGAGACAGACAGGACCTAAAAGAAATTAAAGGAATCGCTCGCTAGATAACTAGAAACTGGTCACAGAGGATCTTTGAAGAAATCATGCCAACGATTGATGGATTTTTTACAATAGGCCATTTCGAAGTTGAGTTTAGCCTCCTCTTGAAAGCGAATCCTCGTACAAAGTTTTCCACATGGACATTGGTTTTGTCTACATATTATTATAATAAAGTTTTGATATAACGCGCGCTCTGATTGGTTAAAACAGCGTACTTTATCAGAGTACAGATGCACGGCCGGCTACGGTCTCACGCAAATCGAGTCGACCCAAATGAAAAGTGGCCGACTAGTTTCTGAATTTTTCCTTCGGTTTTTATTTTGAGTGAGGCGTCTTATACGACCCAGAAATCGAGTATGAAAACGAGCTCTTAGCCTCAATGGATTTGGAAGATGCTTCTGCGAGTAACACCACAAATAACAGCATGATATTAATATCACGGGTGTTTTCAAAAATTAGAAGTTGCTGAAATTGTGCAAGTCGCGCAGCGACAAGGGCAATTTCAGCACTCTCTGGAAACACAAGTGATATTAACCCTTAATTTCACGAGGACTCATTCCAATTACGTGTTAAAAACAGAAGGGTAAAATCTTCTCAACAATGCCGAGGCACGTCGAAAAACAGTCAGCCAAGCGAAGTAAAAACACTTTCCTTCGCAAGCCAAACAAACAAACAACTCAACTACTTTTTAATTTGCGTCCAAAACGAGTGTAGATGATTATTATTTATATCCAGTCGAGAGATAAATATGAGTTTCAGTCCTGAACAAAAGTAACAAAGATCAAACCAAATGTTCAAAGGTTCAATTTATTTACCTGCGCTGTAGACTGAGGTTCCACCACTTGAAAATACACATCCACTTAAAAACAGGCCTCCGTGAACAACAAACCGTTTGTCCCAACGGTTTCTACCGAGTTTGAGCTACTCGTTCCTCTCATTAATGGTAAACTGTTCTGTGAACCTTTTTAGGTGAGCTGCAAGATGCCATGGTAAAGTAAAAGCCCTTGAGGCGTTGAATCATTTTCTTTTTCAACCACACAATTCAGCTACGCCGGGCTCCATCGAAGTCGATCCAAGTTTTAAGCTTTTCACGTGAAACCTCTTTTGCTATTCCGTTTATCACTCGGAAATTCATCTTCCTGAGTATCTTTTAAAGCTAGCTCTTGATCTTTACAGCTTTTTTAGCGAATTTCAGCTGGATTTTACTGAACAATTTGCTTTTCGATCCCGATTTTAGGCCAAAAAACTACTTGCGACTACTCGCACTTTGATGGTTTCCGAACTTAGATGATTTGACATTTTGACAGGTTTGGTCTGTTTCAACCAATAAAATGTTTTGAACCATTCTAACAAGGATTGTGATTGGTCTGTTTTAGCGTACCTTATCAGAGTACAGATGTACGGAGGGTGTACGGCTGACGCCACTCGTACGATTTGGAAAATAAAGTTTTCCGAAAAATTTAGCCGAATGCGTGGGGAAATTAAGAAATTCTTTATTATAAAACAAATAAAGAAGCCTCGCCTGTGATCTGTTCTGTTGTAAAGCACTTAGGAAGCGGATAGAGCACTCAAGAAGTAGGGAAAACACTCGACTACGTCTCGTGTTTCCCCTACACTTCTTTCGTGCTCTATCCGCTTCCTGCGTGCTTTACAACAGAACAGATCACAGGCGAGGCTTCTTTATTTGTTTACTGGGAATCATTTTCATAACAATGAGGGTGCACATAGTAATCCACTTCCCGGCTTCCCCGTGGGGTCGACCCCCGGGCTAACCAGGGTGATTGCAAAATCAGTCAAGCAAACTTGAGGAATTTCCCCGGGGGGTCGGGGAATCTCTCAAGACAAAGTCCCCTGGGTTAGGTGTCTCTCAGCTGAAAATTCCCGTGACATCCTTTTCAAGCTTGTGAATTCCCCCACCCTTAATCTTTGATCGTAGAACAATGTCAAGATTTTCCCCTATCCTCGGGCAAAGAATCCCGTCCATCTCTTTGTATTCCCCCACATATCTCCCTGGTAGGCCCGGAGGTCGACCCCACGAGGAAGCCGATGACATGTGCATAATGAAAAATTGGGGGTGGGGGAGTTTCTAAAGAAACTATGGTGCTGCGTCGGTGGGGAAGCGAATCTCTTTACCGTGGCCAGTTTACATTATCAACTGAGTTCTGATAAAACCAAATTTTCGAATAAAAAATAGGGGACACCAAGTTCGGTTTTAGTAAATATCACTTATTGGCGACGTTTTTCACACGTTCATACTGTCGCCATGGAAATGTTTCTGGGCTTCTTGCCAAGCATGCACTAGGATCTTCCGCTCCCACGCATTCGGCGCGTGTGAAAAAACGCCTGTTACTTCCTTGTCGCTCTATTTGATATCTCCTGGAGACAAAACCTTCCTTGTAACAAGAGGCGAGTTTTGCTTGGTCCCGGTCAGGAAAAGAAGAAAAGAAAGACCCAGGAAATCGAAAAACGGCATTTATTTCCAAGGACACTTAAAACTCTGTCCCAAAAAACTTGTGGGACAAAACCATCGTGAACATTTGTGAAACGCGTTTCCGTTGCAATTGCATTACAATGCGTAAATGATTAACAACATAGCATGTTGCTTAATCTTAAGTGTATCATGTTCCTGTCACAAATTATTCTCGTTTCGTGCGTAAAATGTTGTACTGAAATATTTTTAAAAAAAATACGAGGTGTAAAGCTGTGCATGTCCATGACGGAATCCTCTACGATAACGTTGAAAAATTTTTACAAAACTCTATCTTCCATTCAACGTGAATACTTACCAAACAATACTCACTAATAACTGTTTGTAATTTTGAAAACGTTATGCACCGTATTTCCTCGATACGGCTTTTCTCATTGTTTTCTTCGGTGAAACATTTAGAACCGGTTGTTCTGATGAAGTTTGGCCGGGGTTTAACATACCAACAGTCCGCTAAACACATTTAAATCTGTCCAATCCGAATAGTTTAAAGACTGTCTACTGTAAGAAGGTACGTAAATAAGTTTTATAGAGGGCAGTATAAAAACATTCTCTGATCTATATCAGCTACGTGTATATAAGCTTAAGCTTACTAAGACTTGGGCAGAGGTGCATGAATAATTGGTCTAAGTAATAAGACATAGCTTGATAATCGGGCCATTGCTTAATCATTACTTTGTTATTTACTGATCTCACCTGGAATTCTCTGCCTTTGAGATGACCTAGGGAGGCTAAATCGGTCTGCCAGAGTGGGACGTGAAGACAAGGACACAAGAAGTGAAAGGACGAGAACGGAATTCATGAATCCTCCGTGAAGTATGATCACCAAACGTTTATACGAACTTTTCGGCGATACTCTTGAGGATATTTTGCCAACTGAGACCGCAAAAGAACTTAAGATTCTTTTAGCATGCTCGGTACATTTCTTTGACTTCCGCAACGAAAGTGAGTGATTCTTACCAGCGCATGCCAACTGACGCGAAATCCAATCGTGACTGTCGAAGGTATGGCACTGAGGTCATAACCAAACGCGATGAATGTCAAATAACTTTCCCGTCACAACCAATCAGCCCAGTAACGCTTTCCTTTTCGTCACGCGTCACGAATATTCAAGAACTACTGGAGTCAGCTGTGGAGTAATATCAATAACAATAAAGTATTCGCTTTTCATTTTTTTTTTTTTTTTTTTCAAAAAAATAATGTAGACTTGATCATTAAAGCACGTGGGTCATTTGAGTCGTCTCTTAAAACAGAGGGTCCAAAATAGACTTTTCTAATCCCGCATCCCGTCGCTATTTCTCATTCCATCCCGCCGCAATGAACATTCAGTTCATCCTGATCCCGTCTGGTTAAAACTAAGTTACTCTAGCTAGTTCCTTTCCTTATTTTATCTGATGGACAATTTATAGCTTTTACACTTATATTCTCATTACGGAAAAAGGCAAAGACTTGCTTAAGGCATATTTAGGCAGATTTAAATAAACGGTTGTTCGTAGGTGTGTTTACAAGTGAGACACAAAAACTCCACTTACGGAGGATTGAACTGAGTGGTCACTCTTTTGCTGAACATTTTTTTGTTATTAAGTTTGTCGTTAGTCTCTCGCCCACAGGAGGAACTGGTTGCTGGGGAAACAAGGTGCTGGTAAGGGACACCACACAGCAGAAAAGCTGTGGAAGACCTGGTAAGGCGACACAAAAATGGCCAACAAGTCGGCCCAGTTTTTAACCACTAAGGTTGTGACTACAAAATTCATGGGAAAGGAAGTGACTGGTGCGGACAAAGCCGTGATGAATGCACCAGATACTTATTTCAGCCTCTGTTGCTGCCGATTCACACGCTAAGATGTCGGAAGCTTTGCTGATTATGGGCTCAAACGGTGTAAAGTTTAACTCAAGATGGTGTATCTATCATGATCTGCAATAATCACAAAACCCTGAAAAGAACACTGATTTTGATGTTGTTTGACGCTTTGGTGTTGTAGTAGTCGCAGTAGTAGTTGGTTGTTGGTAGTTTTGTTTTTCTTTTTTTGTTTTCTTGCGAGGAAGGTGTTATAGCGGCAAAAGGGTTTTCTTTCTTTAACAGTTTTACGATGCAGCCTAACTGCAAACATATAACATGCGCACCACTCTCCCTTTGGATGAACTGAGATAAGACAGGAAAACCTGATACAAAATTGATTGGCCCGTCGACAAAAGGCTTTTGTTAACGGGCCAATCATAGCGCGTACTCAAATTCTGGTGCACAGAACAAGGAATTCGGCGCTTCTTCGCAGACGTTACTAACGGCGGTAGACTACGTTTGTGACGCAGGCTACGGTGGCGTCGCACTTCGCCACTCAAACTTTGCCGGCTTTGCGCGATCAATAGGCAAATTTCAAGACAATTAACGCCACGTCAAATGAGAACGC
Organism: Pachyseris speciosa; assembly: GCA_016490735.1. NCBI lineage: Eukaryota > Metazoa > Cnidaria > Anthozoa > Scleractinia > Pachyseridae > Pachyseris > Pachyseris speciosa. The sequence goes on from JAEMWC010000380.1 coordinate 60,703, forward strand.
GAAAGCGCGAGGAAAGGAGTGAACGCGACCCTTCATCCGCTGGAAGAGCGTCAAGAGTGCGAATTTTTGGAAAAAGTGTCGTCGATCGATCTTGCTTGCCTGATCGAATAGACGGTCGGCGAAGACCTCAGCGCGTATCAAAGTGGGGAGGAGGTGAAATATGAGTCTCCTAAAATCGACTGTGTGGGAGGCTAGGGTTTTCCTAAATCTTCAAATTTGCACAAGGTGGGAGCAATAATCTTTTAACATTCCGCGCCTCGTCCTTGTGTTGATAAGGGAACAGAAACACGAGAGATGGAGAAATGGAACAAAATTTTGTTCCATCCTTCATAAATTTGTACCCGTCATGCTGTTTGTTTCCCGCTAAAGATCCACAGATGATGCAGTCACGCATAAAGCTATCTTCAGAGGGCAGACGTAATTTTCTCTAACTCACACTACTATTTTTCACTCCTACAAAAATTGACTTCGCCTTTCGTCTTTTACATCTTGACAGAAGGCTATAAAATCTTGGATACACGATGAAACAAAAATAGAGCCTATCATGATAAATATATAAACTGAGATTCAATAAACAACTATCAGATATAAATAAGGGACCGAGATGAGGTCTATGTTGTCCATATGAATACCCATGTGAGTGCTTTCAGCTCTCTCTTAGCTGATTCAATTTGTATTAACCAATTATCTTGACTTAAACCCTGGATTTTGCTGTGCATCCGCTATTGATCTTTCTGTACCCTGCGAGCAAGCTCTCATGAAGAAAGTGGGGTGGGGAGAGAGAGCTCGCTTGCGGGCTAAACTTCTTTGCTTCTCGTCTGGCCATCCAAATAGCTCCTCTTCTTTTAATCTGCCAAAACTCAAAATGCACCGAGCTCCTAAATTTGGTGCTTACTGAATGAATGATTTGAGAGTATCATTCACTGTTTCATGAAAATGTTGCAGAAATATGTCCTGAAAAGCGGCAAAAGCTAATGACCACATCTTTGCTGTGACGCTGTTTAATTAGTCGCACTACGAGGTTCTAATTTTTTTTAAATGTTGCCATTCAAATGAATGGCCAGACCTTTTTGTAAAATCTGATTATCTTGTAAATAAAATCTACTAAAATTAAAATGAAATGTACTAATACTAAGCACTTTTCTGTGGTGCTGTTTGTTCAGTTTGCTGTAAAAACGAAACAAGAAAACAGTGAAACAATCGCGCTTAGCAGTAGGAAACAAAGAATCAGACACCTTGTAATCTAGCCAAAGAAAATTTGTATAAATATTGTAATGCTCAAAAACTTGCCCTGGGAAAAAATTGCCCAGCTTTCGCCTACCTCCTAAATAATTGCCCCTTAATCATAAAATTTTACAATAACCCTTATCCCCAGCCAACCCCGCTTTGATAATGACTAAAATGAAACATGAATCTTCTGTTAAGAGGCCTTTGTTTCTAATGACAATTTAGTAAATTACTTGATAGAAATTCAAATTGTGAAAATACGATATTGTCTCTAGTGCAAGATAAATACGGTATAATATTTACATTTGACTCAGCAGTCAGCAATTGCGACCATTTTCGTTGATGCTGACATAAGACCTTATTCGTATCTTCCGTAATGAGTTGGAACTACAATAGTTTCCATACGATGATAAACGGAGGAATCTTTCAATAGAGACCTTTAGGATCAGGTTTTTCAAGATTAACGGTAAACGGTAAACGGCAAACCTGAGGATGTCACATGACCACGGTCTTGCGGTTGCGTTTGCAGCTCGCAGTTCACGTTTGAACGGCGGGAGGGGCTTCCAGCGGTAAGTGATTTTCGGCAAGGTTTTTTGCCATTAAGAATTGTACAGCCTCACGCTTAAAGGCAAGAACTAGGTTTTTATACACGCCTGCGATGTCCTAGTTAGGTTTTTGAACTCGAATCAATGAGTAATTCATGTCTTTTAGGCGATAAAAGTGAAGAACTTCGAATTGACGGAAAACAACATGGCGGCACGAAAAAAAAAATAATTTATATGAAAATCATATATTTGTACTGTGGATTAATGATTAAATATGTGACTGATTACCGCAGTTATGAACACTACTAACGCAGTAGTGAAAATAAAGCCTGAAAAAAATTCAGGCTTGTACGGGAATCGAGCCCACGACCTCTGCGATACCGGTGCAGCGTTCTACCGACTGAGCTAACAAGCCATCTTTGTTGGCTCGTAATATACCCGTGAGTGGTGGATATATGACAAGAGAAAATGAGCGACTCTCTTGATATATGACTATATTTTCTTTATATGACTTTATATGGCTTTATTTTGACTACTGCTTAAGTAGTGTTCATCACTGCGATGATCAGTCACATATTTAATCATTAATCCGCAGTATAAATATATGATTTTCATATATTCATTCTCATATATTCACCACTCTGCACGGGTATATTACGAACCAACAAAACGACCAGCTCCCAGCTGGCTTGTTAGCTCAGTCGGTAGAGCGCTGCACCGGTATCGCAGAGGTCGTGGGTTCGATTCCCGTACTAGCCTGGCTTTCAGGCTCTATTTTCACTACTGCTTAAGTAGTGTTCATAACTGCGATGATCAGTCACATATTTAATATAAAAATACTTGCCAAAATTCGAAACCCTGGCAACCTGAGACTGCAAACGCCTAACCGCAAACTGCAGTTTGCGCTTTGCGGTTTCCAATAAAAAACCTGATGCTAAAGGTCTCTAATATGCGAATGTATTCCCACGCAAGAGCCTCCATTTCATGCTACATCCAGTTCGATACTGAGAATATGAATATGTTCTATTTCTCCATTCCAAGAGTTTATCAACCCTTCACACACAACACTTGTTTGAGTCTGTGTACAACGTCTACCAAGTCACTCTGTGCTGCCATGACGTCATCTATGTCCTTGTATGCCATTGGTGTTTCATCAATGACGCCAGCATCCTTTCGACATTCTACGCCTTGAGTTGCGCGCACGTGATCTTCAACTGTGAACATCTTCTTTGCTTTTGAACGTGACATGGTTCTACCAGCACCATGGCTGCAGCTGGGGACAATTAATTCACCATATAACGTCAAATCGAGGTCATAATGACAAAACAAGTAATTGTTCTGACCAATCAGAACAAATGCATTGAACCAATCAGAATGGCTCAAAGCTAGTGTATGTGACAGGCACCCGGCGCGGGAAAACTCGCGAGATCAAGGAACCATTTGTTCTCGTTTGGCTTCTAACTGGTTCTGAAATTGACGATGTATAGTAACAGACCACTGAAACCAACCAGACAGTTAGAAATCTCAAAGTTCATTGTTTTCGCTCATTAATCCTAATGTTTTATGGCGCTCTCGTTGCCGTTGCCGTGCTCGTTGCCCTCTTTCGCGGGAAAAGATCAAATAAATCGGTCTGTAAAAATGCCATGACATAGGCCTAGTGTGGGAGTTGTACGCTCCTACTGATGGGCTCTTGAGGACCCCCATAAAAACGACTGTGGGGGAGGCTGTGTCACCTGCAACCCACCTGTGAAAAGACTCGGGATTTCCTTTTCCTCTGACAATGTAAGATCGCGCTCCCATTGAACCTGGGATGATACCTAGCTCTCCATTACGCGCAGAGACCTAAAATGAAACAACTGTTAAACAAGGTTTAAAGTAACAAAGCAAATCATGCTCGTGAGGGAGGTGTTGTGATTCCTAGTCTTCTGATAACAGCCATGGGACAGCCGATGAACAAAACCTTGTTCCCAGGGTTCTCTCCTACTCGTCCTCTTTCGCTCAAGGGGAGTAAGAGAGAACCCTGGGAACGAGGTTGCCGATGAACTGAGAGCAGTTTTTGAAATGCCCCGACAGAATCATTGCACAAGGGGATTCGCCTGTGCATTGCTGGATCTGAATAGCTTTTATCGCATTCTCAGTCAGGTATGTGGGAACAAGGATCACCGATCCCAGCCCCGAGATCTGCGTCCGCTTGCCACGACTTCTGTTATAATTGTGGAACTGGCAATCACCTTTTTCACATTTTGGGGATCGGAATTCAGAATTAAGGGTGAAAACTGAAATACGCAGTGGAATAATAAACGAGAATGAACGTATGAAAATTCCGGCTATCAAATGAACTGAGAGTAGGTCTTATTGTGAGTCAAACCCGAAGACGACGCCAAAATGAGATGAAAAGTGCTCTTTCATAGAAAAGAAGTAATTAACCCTTTGGCTCCTGAACATTTTGCCGAAAAACACCTTTTAAAGCTTGTCGGGCCGTTTTCTGGTCAGAATCTAGCCGAAAAGAACCAAAACGGCCTAAAACTCTGTTTCCTGGTAGAGTTCCTTGTGTCCTTCTGTTTCTGATGCATAATTTGAGCTTTCAAAGTTCGGGCATGCGCAGTTTCACCGCTTTTACCGCAGTTTCATGCGCAGTTTCATCGCCCCCTCGCCTTCTACCTTTCGCTTCCTCTCCTCCCCTTTTCTTTTGCTTTTCTTGCCTCACTTCCTTTCTCTCTTGCTGGGCATTTTCTGGGCTTCCTTTCGGTGGGAAAAGATTTGGGGAAAACTTTTAGGATCGTAGGATTAGACGGTAGGAAGTGCAGTGGGTTGTGGAACAAGATTTTCACTCAAACGTTACTTGGTTTTTTTGTGTTTTCTCCGGCCAGTTTCACGGAATCGTGCTCATTTGGCTATGGTTTGAAAGATCTCTTCCCCCTACACATGTTACACGGTAAAGTTGTCAGCGAGCGTCAAAACTGATGACGTCACAAGTGGTACAAGGGACGTGGTTCTGCATGGCCGGTTTCGGCCGGTGTAGGAGTCAAAGGTTTAAGTCAGTAAGAGCCGTAACTTTAGAGCGCTTTTCAATTGAGTGGCGTAAAACCAGAACCAAAGTAATTACTCTGACCAATCACAACAGAAGTAAGCAGTGCAATGAACCAATCAGAATACGAAGCAATTACATGTAGCCGACGCAGAGCGCGGGAAAATACACGCGTGCAAGTCACGATTGCTTTTGGCTTTGCTTCTCGTTGGTTGAGAAAGTGGCGCGAGTTTTCCTGTCCAATAACAGAGCGAAGCAATGCAAAACCAAAGCAAAACGAGAATTACTTTCGACACTCAATTGAAAACCGGTCTATCTCTTGAATTTTTTCCAGAAACTAACAAAATCAAAGCAAACAAAGCGCTGCAGGTTTTGCCTTACTTACAGCTCCTTTTCGTGTAAGAAACACTTCTTTGCCAAAGTGCGTTTCCACATTCACGTAGTTATGATGGCAGTTCACAGCTTTGCTCGCCGGATCCACCTCAAATGCCGGCAGATCAGAACATGCACCCGCTGCTTTCAGCACATTGGACATCATTATATCCCGGTTTAAACGCGCAAACCTCTGAGCCCAAGTCACAGCAAAAACATAATCATCAAAATTCCTTGTGCCTTCTTTGAGGTACGCCAGATCTTTGTCAACCTGAGGTCAGCGAAGCATAAGAGAAAAAATACATGTCTTATACTGTATGTTATCAGTGACGTTTCTGTCATGTAACTGATTTGAATGTATCAAAAAACAGATCTCTACAAAGAGATCAGTTTAGTTGTAGAATTTTACTGGGTAAATTGCATGACACACTCCACTATTTTTATGTTCAATTTTCCAGCCAAAGTCACTCAAAAAATAGACTGTACCCAAAGGGTACATGCATGGAATACACTGTCCACAATGCATTGCAAACTTTGCAACTCATTAGCATTAACGGACTTACAACCCGATGACATCAGTGTGGGATACCACAGGCACCCCACATACAAATTAAAGAAAAAGACTCAACACTTCATGGTTGAAATAATTACACCTGCAGCTTAATGAAAGTAAAAATCTGGATTACATAGTCTACGTTTTCTTTTATGTGTCACCATAAAAAGCCAAATAAGCCATCGTAGTACCTTGACCCGTTTATCCAGTTTCATCATATCATTCTTGGCGAGTTCAATGTACACTGTTCCAATTCTGTTCCCTGGACCACGTGATCCTGAATGCAGCATGAACCACAGCCGATCCTCTTCATCAAGGCATGCCTAAACAAGAGGACAGAATAATGAACACAGAAAAATGCAGAGTTCACGGTAGGGAGAGGAACTGCTCCATAAAGTTTCATTCCTGAACAAGTGTTACGCCACCAAAATTTTGCTCTCAGCTCTTGTTTGTAGTTTTCCTCTCCTTTGTTTGTCAGTTATTTTTTATATGTTAACCTTGTTTCTTTTTTTCTATCAAATATTATACTGATACATCTATATGTACTTTCAATTTTTAGTTAGTCCATGATGAATGTAGAGCTACCCCATAGAAAAGTCATCATTAAACCATCATCATCATCATCATCATCATCACCATCACCATCACCGTCATTAGGTTCCCCGACAGTGAGCTCCCTACCTTTCACCATCAATTTTGGGAGACCCGAAAAATAATATTTAAATGCATGCCCATAAAATCATCTTTTGCCGTCTTGTAGATTTTTAGATGTTATTTCACGTGATATACGTTGTTTTACGAAATTAACCATAAAGTTTAATTTTTTTTGGAGAAATAGAAAAAAGGTAGGGAAATCAACAAAGCCTGTTTTTAGAGGGTTAATTAATATGGTATGAGCCGAGATTTTCAGGTTCAGCGGCGTCTATTGTTACCATCATCCTGAATAGGTACCCTCGGCTTACCATAGCAAAGAAAAAAAGACGTTTTTCAATTTTCGAATATTTTCCGTTGAAGTGCATACTTAGGATAAGACAAGAATCGCGAAAATGAGCATTCACCTTATTTTCACTAATTCGCAAATTTCAAAAAGTCGTATAAAATCGAGATTGCAAGGGTATCTTATCCAAAAATTTAGAAAAATATCAGAGTTCCATACCAATGATCTTGCAAAGTTTCAGCTAATTTGATTAAAACGTGTTTGATTTTTAGCTCTTTTAGTGATAATTAGAATAGCCACAAATAGGTAGGGGCGTCAACGCAAACTCAAAAATGAAATATTTTCACTATTCTTTTAATTTCTTAGCCTTTTGTGGTTACCATTGGGTAAAATAATGTTCTCTTTTTTCTGTATCTAGGTTTTCGTATCACACCCTCTCATTATTTTTTATTTATTAATGAAAAACCCTAAAAAAGGTAGGGCAATCAACAAAAATCTGACTTAGCTACCTTTTGAGTATAATGTTCGGTCAAGACGCCATAAAATCTTTGCATTTCGTTAAAACGTTCTATATTTCGGATATGACAAAGTTCTTTGATAGCCTTATGACATATGCAAGTAAAAACGCTACTGTAGTAATCCTTTATGGATTTTTTTTGCTTTAAAATTTTGGGTTTTTTTGCCCTTCATTTTGTGTTTTTTTACCTTTAACTTTTCATATCTCATCACTAATAAATTTAATTGAAACATAACTTTCACATAATTGAGATCTTATTGCGTTTTATATTCTGTGTCAGTGAATTTACTTTCTTTTAAATGTTTTTGTTTTTATGATTTTTTCCTTTTTTCCTTTAGTATGAGGCTATTTGAAAAAATTGACTAAATTTAAGATATTTTTAATATTTTAGTTTCAATATTTCAAAATATACTTTGGCTCACTAATAGCACTTAAGTTTAACTTATTTGTAAAAAATTGTCAAAGCTTCGGTCTTAACGGCTAGCGATTAAACGCTAGTCAAACTTTGAAAAAGGGTTTTTTTTCTTTTTGATGTGGTTTACGCGAACAATAGTGTACAATATGCTACTATTTTAACAAAATTATGTAATTTTTCTAGTAAAAATAGTGTAATAACGTACCTATATTATACTGAAAGCATAATTAAAAGTAATGAAACCTTAATGAAATACAGTGTTTCAAATATGGCACATCAACTTCTTTTGCATTATTTTAATATTAAATTCCAGCTTTTTTAATTACTTAACGTTTACTTTTAAAGACAAGAGCATTATTGCATCAGATGTGTTTTACAAAATTCTATTTAAAACAAAAAAGAAGACTAAATTGAATAAATTGCCGCAAAGTTATTACCAATGACATTTTTTGCATAGCTAATGAGCATATCAAGACAACGCCAAAGTCGCTTCAAAACGTAATAACTCTTAGCCGTTTTAACCAAATGAGCTCAAACTTGCACCATCAACTACTTTCGAGACGTACTATCCAATAATATGTTTCATGACGTCATCACTTCAAAACATTTAAGCTCTTATACTTCGATAAGGATTCAACAAAATCAAAGTCTGTTTGCGTCATAAGGTAGTCCTTACATAGTTCTATCATTGTTCAGAAATTGATTAAAATCAATAAGAATTTCGCAAAGTTATATGCGATTAAGTTTCGTCACTATGCAAATTAGAGCGTAAGAGAACGATCTTTGAAAAGTTCTTCAAAGCCGATATTTTAGTGCATGACCTTGACCTTTGTACATAAGATTACGAAGGTCATGTTGGGTAACATATTGAATATTGACGCTGATTGGTCAAAAGGTTTACTAGATATGTTTGCTTCAATTTGCTTGATATTTTTTCTGTCAAATTAGTTGCGCATGCGCAGAACATATGTGACGTCATTACGTCATGGCATTTTAATTTACTTGTGTAAGTGACAGCTTTTCAATCAAACTTGTCTTGGACCAGTAGCCGTTCACTTGATAATAACACATGAAAGTGCTAAGTGCTGATTAGCTATTCAATATGTAAATTAAGCCCTCAAAAATGCCGAGTAAGCAATTTTACCTAAACATAATAGTAAGCCTGACACCTCCTGTTACTTTTGCCACAAACTTGAACTCAATACCACCGAGAGTTGATTTTTCACCAATTCTTAATTTTTTCTGGAAGCGTGATAACTCTGTGCAACGTACATGACATCCTCTTTCGAAGACTGTTCGGACCTGTGAGTACACGTTTTCTGTTGTTCCGTAGTTTATACTATTTTGCACCCTTAAGACGCTGTGTAGAGGCAAATCAACTACTCAGAGAGTTACATATGATGAAGCAACATGATGAGACTTTCATTATGTATGTCAGCAGACATAAAACGTCCAAGACAGGACCTGCGCCTATATCCCTTTCCAACAACCTTAAGTCCAACCTGGACGTTTATGTAAGGAATGTAAGACCACACTTTGCAAAGGAGAATGAAGACGCACTTTTTGTAACAAACGCTGGAATCCCTTTTCCTCCGGGAACAATAGGCAAGAGGATAACAACATGGTGGAGAAAGGCTACCGGGAAGGCGAATGTGACCAGCACCAGGTTAAGAAAAATGCACGCGTCAAAGCTACATTCCTCCACTACAGTAGACAAACGCAGTGCCCATCGCTTAATGTGTCACACTGAGCGCACTGCTGAAAGATACTATATGATTCATGACCTTTTGCAGGTAGCTGCCCAAGCCACTCTGTCTTGAGGGATAACATCAACCTCGAAGACACTGTCCCAACCAATGCAGATCGACCAGAAGGGAGAGATCTCCCGAGTTCTCAGAGTAAAGGTGGCTTCACCGAAGTTGAACTAAAGGAAATACATCTCCTCTTTCATACCGTGATTTACAAAAATGACCCTCTGACGATCACCCGTGTCAAAAACCAAATGAGTGATAGCGTGAACTTCATTGGGTTAGTCCAAGATTAGGAGATTGTTTCTAAAATCTACAAGCACGTCCAATATCTGCAAAGTAAACACAGGCACTCTCAAGCTGACAGTTCTGATGCTCTTTCCAAACAAGCCAGCGACGTAACATCTCAATTGTCTGAACTGTCTCAAGGAAAGGAAGCAGGCCGATTTCGGTGGTCTGAGGAAGACGTGAAGATCATAACAACAACCTTCCAGACCTTCAAAAAATGCCCTCTCAAAGCAACCATCAAGCACGAGGTTGACACCAACCCTCGTTTGAAAGCCATAGTTGATCGTAATGGCTTCTTACGATTTTACGACAAGGTGCGAAATGTGTTTAGATTCAGGAAGTAGAGCGTTTGACGGATGCCAATTCTTGTTTTAGCTCTGTTGCTGTTGATATTGTTCCTCTGAACAGCTGTTGTGTGCACCTGTTGAGTTAATTGTTGAGTTAAGGAAAAAAAAAGAAAAATAGAGAAAACACCAAAAACAGCAAATAAAAAAAAAACGACGATGGGTACTGAGTATCCGAACCATTTGTTCAAAGCGCAACATAGTTGGACTGATGTAGAAATGTCATGTAAATAGAATTGTATATAATGGACTCCTAAATTATTACCAAATTATTTATTGTAAATATTCATGTACATAAAATTATACATATTTTAACCTCTGTGTAAATATTAATAACCTCTAAAAAAACAAACAAACAAAAAAAGAAACAAAACTCAAGTTGGCTCCTTGAAGACTCTCGTCAGGGATAAAACACGAGCTAAGGTAACCAATCCTTGGGGAGTGCCCCACGAGTGCATCAGGTGTGGCCCATTCACTTGAGTTAACAGAAAAATCATCCACTCGAGGTTGAGGGTTAGAGTTAGGTTAATTCCCAAATGCTCTACAACTGAACAATAAAGACCCACATTGGCCTGCAGTCCTCCTGCGTCTTTCAATTCTCTCACATGCTCTACCACTGAACTATGAACATTTCCATAGCCTGGCTACAGTGAGTCAAGTTGGTCACTTGATGATACCCTTCTGAAGACTGAAAAGTCTCAGAGTAATACCCTGAGTGGGAATTGAGAGGGGGGGGGGGGGGGAATCAGGAACCCATCTTCAAACGATCTTAAAACTCGGTTGGAGGACGGGGTGGCCGCCATCTTGGATTTTTCCGTGATTTAGGGTCAAACATTAAAATTACATGACTATTTGCCTATAGCTGAAAGGAGTGGAGAAATGATGTTTGGGGAGGTTTCAACAGTGTTTGAAAGCAACATGGATCATATTACGAGTGTTTCATTTCTTGGGTGGCGGCCATCTTGGAATTTTTCCAAAGGGGTTTACGCATGATTTTGGCTCAAAAATTGAAATCGCCTGAAACATTGCATATGGCCAAAAGGAATGCAGAAATGATGTCTGGTGATGTTTTAAGGGTGTTTTGGAGCAATGCAGACCGTAACATAACTTTGGAATTGTCATGAACCAACGCGCTTTTTACCTATGACTTGAGAACGTCACATTCAACCATAACCTCCAAGATTCATGTAGTTTTTACTCTTATCCCATAGCTTATCTTCTTGTTAGTACTCTCTGAAAGTATCAACTCCTCAGCTTAGAACATCTTTGATTGGCACTAATCTGACCATAATCCATTTTCAAGGTTTCTTCAAAATCGTGATTGAGAAAAGTAAGCTTGAAAAAAAATGCTGAGTCAGCATTTCTTGGCTAACTTATAATTATTAATAGAAAGCATTTCACGAGTACATTGCGTCTACCAAGTCTGGTGAGATAATCTTGTAACGTTTAAGAGATATTTAACTTTAAAGCACTCAAGTACACTTGTTCACAAGACAAAAGTACCCCAAATTCATGGTTTGGAAAATACAGCATATCTTTACAAATGTAACTTCATATTGAACTACTTAAACTGCAATTTTGAGACCAAAGACCGTTCTATAGCAGAACAAAAAAGCAATGAAAAACAATGAATCCTAACCGAGATATTGCTCTTCAAAAAAGTATGAATTTTAATGAGATTCCAACTAGGTGCTAATTTATGCCAAAATGAAAACAAATTCTAATTCACGCAAAGATTGTCTTTACGCAATATCAGTACCCTAGGCATAAATTTCACAACCTATACTAACTTCTGGGATGTATTAAAACACTCTAAAATGAATACTAGCCAGTATCTCAAACTTTCGAAATGAAGGTAGGGAGATCAACAATTTTTGTTGATATCCCTACGATCTTTGTTGATGTCCCTACATTCTTTGTTGATGTCCCTACCTTCTTTGTTGATGTCCCTACTGTCTTTGTTGATGCCCCTACCTTGCCAAACATTGATTATTCATTAGATTTACAGTGAAGTAGCCATTTTTAATGAGATTCACCAAGGCCACTAATTTATGCAAAAACTTAAAAAATTCTGAGAGTCCCAGAAATTTTTTTTAGACAATCTCAGTCCCCAAATCATAAATTCTAGCTGAAAGGGCACACTTTGACACCCATTGGAAAAAGATCACATTAATATTAAAAAAATGTACACACTTTGCAACAAAGAGGTAGGGACATCAACAAAATTAAGGTAGGCAAATCAACAAAAGTAGGGACATCATCAAAAATTGTAGGGACATCAACAAAAGCGAGTAGGGGCATCAACAAAAGTAGGGAAATCATCAAAAAAGGTAGGGAGATCAACAAGGAAGCTCCCCGTCACCATCACCATCACCACCACCACCACCACCACCACCACCATCACCATCACCATCACCATCACCATCACCATCATCATCATCACCACCATCATCATCATCATCATCATCATCATCACCACCATCATCATCATCATCATCATCATCACCATCATCATCATCATCATCATCATCATCATCATCATCATCATCATCATCACCACCATCATCATCATCATCATCATCATCATCACCATCACCATCACCATCACCATCACCATCACCACCACCATCACCATCACCATCACCACCACCACCACCATCACCATCACCATCACCATCACCATCATCATTATCATCATCATCATCATCACCACCATTAGGTTCCCCGACAGTGAGCTCCCTACCTTTCACCATCAATTTTGGGAGACTCGAAAATAATATTTAAATGCATGCCCATAAAATCATCTTTTGCCGTCTTGTAGATTTTTAAATGTTATTTCACGTAATATACGTTGTTTTACGAAATTAACCATAAAGTTTTATTTTTTTTGGAGAAATAGAAAAAAGGTAGGGAAATCAACAAAGCCTGTTTTTAGACGATTAATTAATATGGTATGAGCCGAGATTTTCAGGTTCAGCGGCGTCTATCGTTACCATCATCCTGAATAGGTACCCTCGGCTTACCATAGCAAAGAAAAAAAGACGTTTTTCAATTTTCGAATATTTTCCGTTGAAGTGCATACTTAGGATAAGACAAGAATCGCGAAAATGAGCATTCACCTTATTTTCACTAATTCGCAAATTTCAAAAAGTCGTATAAAATCGAGATTGCAAGGGTATCTTATCCAAAAATTTAGAAAAATATCAGAGTTCCATACCAATGATCTTGCAAAGTTTCAGCTAATTTGATTAAAACGTGTTTGATTTTTAGCTCTTTTAGTGATAATTAGAATAGCCACAAATAGGTAGGGGCGTCAACGCAAACTCAAAAATGAAATATTTTCACTATTCTTTTATTTTCTTACCCTTTTGTGGTTACCATTGGGTAAAATAATGTTCTTTTTTTCTGTATCTAGGTTTTCGTATCACACCCTCTCATTATTTTTTATTTATTAACGAAAAACCCTAAAAAAGGTAGGGCAATCAACAAAAATCTGACTTAGCTACCTTTTGAGTATAATGTTCGATCAAGACGCCATAAAATCTTTGCATTTCGTTAAAACGTTCTATATTTCGGATATGACAAAGTTCTTTGATAGCCTTATGACATATGCAAGTAAAAACGCTACTGTAGTAATCCTTTATGGATTTTTTTGCTTTAAAATTTTGGTTTTTTTTGCCCTTCATTTTGTGTTTTTTTACCTTTAACTTTTCATATCTCATCACTAATAAATTTAATTGAAACATAACTTTCACATAATTGAGATCTCATTGCGTTTTATATTCTGTGTCAGTGAATTTACTTTCTTTCAAATGTTTTTGTTTTTATGATTTTTTCCTTTTTTCCTTTAGTATGAGGCTATTTGAAAAAATTGACTAAATTTAAGATATTTTTAATTTTTTAGTTTCAATATTTCAAAATATACTTTGGCTCACTAATAGCACTTAAGTTTAACTTATTTGTAAAAAATTGTCAAAGCTTCGGTCTTAACGGCTAGCGATTAAACGCTAGTCAAACTTTGAAAAGGGTTTTTTTTTTCTTTTTTCTTTTTGATGTGGTTTACGCGAACAATAGTGTACAATATGCTACTATTTTAACAAAATTGTGTAATTTTTCTAGCAAGAATAGTGTAATAACGTACCTATCTTATACTGAAAGCATAATTAAAAGTAATGAAACCTTAATGAAATACAGTGTTTCAAATATGGCACATCAACTTCTTTTGCATTATCTTAATATTAAATTCCAGCTTTTTTCATTACTTAACGTTTACTTTTAAAGACAAGAGCATTATAGCATCAGATGTGTTTTACAAAATTCTATTTAAAACAAAAAAGAAGACTAAATTGAATAAATTGCCGCAAAGTTATTACCAATGACATTTTTTGCATAGCTAATGAGCATATCAAGACAACGCCGAAAGTCGCTTCAGAAACGTAATAACTCTTAGCCATTTTAACCAAATGAGCTCAAACTTGCACCATCAACTACTTTCGAGACGTACTATCCAATAATATGTTTCATGACGTCATCACTTCAAAACATTTAAGCTCTTATACTTCGATAAGGATTCAACAAAATCAAAGTCTGTTTGCGTCATAAGGTAGTCCTTACATAGTTCTATCATTGTTCAGAAATTGATTAAAATCAATAAGAATTTCGCAAAGTTATATGGATTAAGTTTCGTCACTACGCAAATTAGTGCGTAAGAGAACGATCTTTGAAAAGTTCTTCAAAGCCGATATTTTAGTGCATGACCTTGACCTTTGTACATAAGATTACGAAGGTCATGCTGGGTAACATATTGAATATTGACGCTGATTGGTCAAAAGGTTTACTAGATATGTTTGCTTCAATTTGCTTGATATTTTTCTGTCAAATTAGTTGCGCATGCGCAGAACATATGTGACGTCATTACGTCATGGCATTTTAATTTACTTGTGCAAGTGACAGCTTTTCAATCAAACTTGTCTTGGACCAGTAGCCGTTCACTTGATAATAACACATGAAAGTGCTAAGTGCTGATTAGCTATTCAATATGTAAATTAAGCCCTCAAAAATGCCGAGTAAGCAATTTTTCCTAAACATAATAGTAAGCCTGACACCTCCTGTTACTTTTGCCACAAACTTGAACTCAATACCACCGAGAGTTGATTTTTCACCAATTCTTAATTTTTTCTGGAAGCGTGATAACTCTGTGCAACGTATATGACGTCCTCTTTCGAAGACTGTTCGGACCTGTGAGTACACGTTTTCTGTTGTTCCGTAGTTTATACTATTTTGCACCCTTAAGACACTGTGTAGAGGCAAATCAACTACTCAGAGAGTTACATATGATGAAGCAACATGATGAGACTTTCATTATGTATGTCAGCAGACAAAACGTCCAAGACAGGACCTGCGCCTATATCCCTTTCCAACAACCTTAAGTCCAACCTGGACGTTTATGTAAGGCATGTAAGACCACACTTTGCAAAGGAGAATGAAGACGCACTTTTTGTAACAAACGCTGGAATCCCTTTTCCTCCGGGAACAATAGGCAAGAGGATAACAACATGGTGGAGAAAGGCTACCGGGAAGGCGAATGTGACCAGCACCAGGTTAAGAAAAATGCACGCGTCAAAGCTACATTCCTCCACTACAGTAGACAAACGCAGTGCCCATCGCTTAATGTGTCACTCTGAGCGCACTGCTGAAAGATACTATATGATTCACGACCTTTCGCAGGTAGCTGCCCAAGGCCACCTTGTCTTGAGGGATAACATCAACCTCGAAGACACTGTCCCAACCAATGCAGATCGACCAGAAGAGAGAGATCTCCCGAGTTCTCAGAGTAAAGGTGGCTTCACCGAAGTTGAACTAAAGGAAATACATTTCCTCTTTCATACCGTGATTTACAAAAATGACCCTCTGACGATCACCCGTGTCAAAAACCAAATGAGTGATAGCGTGAACTTCATTGGGTTAGTCCAAGATGAGGAGATTGTTTCCAAAATCTACAAGCACGTCCAATATCTGCAAAGTAAACACAGGCACTCTCAAGCTGACAGTTCTGATGCTCTTTCCGAACAAGCCAGCGACGTAACATCTCAATTGTGTGAACTGTCTCAAGGAAAGGAAGGAGACCGATTTCGGTGGTCTAAGGAAGACGTGAAGATCATAACAACAGCCTTCCAGACCTTCAAAAAATGCCCTCTCAAAGCAACCATCAAGCACGAGGTTGACACCAACCCTCGTTTGAAAGCCATAGTTGATCGTAATGGCTTCTTACGATTTTACGACAAGGTGCGAAATGTGTTTAGATTCAGGAAGTAGAGCGTTTGATGGATGCCAATTCTTGTTTTAGCTCTGTTGCTGTTGATTGTTCCTCTGAACAGCTGTTGTGTGCACCTGTTGAGTTAATTGTTGAGTTAAGGAAAAAAAAGAAAAAATAGAGAAAACACCAAAAACAGCAAATAAAAAAAAAAACGACGACGGGTACTGAGTATCCGAACCATTTGTTCAAAGCGCAACATAGTTGGACTGATGTTGAAATGTCATGTAAATAGAATTGTATATAATGGACTTCTAAATTATTAACAAATTATTTATTGTAAATATTCATGTACATAAAATTATACATATTTTAACCTCTGTGTAAATATTAATAACCTCTAAAAAAACAAAGAAACAAAACTCAAGTTGGCTCCTTGAAGACTCTCGTCAGGGATAAAACACGAGCTAAAGTAACCAATCCTTGGGGAGTGCCCCACGAGTACATCAGGTGTGGCCCATTCACTTGAGTTAACAGAAAAATCATGCACTCGAGGTAGAGGGTTAGAGTTAGGTTAATTCCCAAATGCTCTACAACTGAACTATAAAGACCCACATTGGCCTGCAGTCCTCCTGCGCCTTTCAATTCTCTCACATGCTCTACCACTGAACTATGAACATTTCCATAGCCTGGCTACAGTGAGTCAAGTTGGTCACTTGATGATACCCTTCTGAAGACTGAAAAGTCTCAGAGTAATACCCTCAGTGGGAATTGAGAAGGGGGGGGGGGGAATCAGGAACCCATCTTCAAACGATCTTAAAACTCGGTTGGAGGACGGGGTGGCCGCCATCTTGGATTTTTCCGTGATTTAGGGTCAAACATTAAAATTACATGACTATTTGCCTATAGCTGAAAGGAGTGGAGAAATGATGTTTGGGGAGGTTTCAACAGTGTTTGAAAGCAACATGGATCATATTACGAGTGTTTCATTTCTTGGGTGGCGGCCATCTTGGATTTTTTCCAAAGGGGTTTATACATGATTTTGGCTCAAAAATTGAAATCGCCTGAAAATTGCATATGGCCAAAAGGAATGCAGAAATGATGTCTGGTGATGTTTTAAGGGTGTTTTGGAGCAATGCAGACCGTAACATAACTTTGGAATTGTCATGAACCAACGCGCTTTTTACCTATGACTTGAGAACGTCACATTCAACCATAACCTCCAAGATTCATGTAGTTTTCACTCTTATCCCATAGCTTATCTTCTTGTTAGTACTCTCTGAAAGTATCAACTCCTCAGCTTAGAACATCTTTGATTGGCACTAATCTGACCATAATCCGTTTTCAAGGTTTCTTCAAAATCGTGATTGAGAAAAGTAAGCTTGAAAAAAAATGCTGAGTCAGCATTTTTTGGCTAACTTAAAATTATTAAAAGAAAGTATTTCACGAGTACATTGCGTCTACCAAGTCTGGTGAGATAATCTTGTAACGTTTAAGAGATATTTAACTTTAAAGCACTCAAGTACACTTGTTCACAAGACAAAAGTACCCCAAATTCGTGGTGTGGAAAAAACAGCATATCTTTACAAATGTAACTTCATATTGAACTTACTTAAACTGCAATTTTGAGACCAAAGACCGTTCTATAGCAGAACAAAAAAGCAATGAAAAACAATGAATCCTAACCGAGATATTGCTCTTCAAAAAAGTATGAATTTTAATGAGATTCCAACTAGGTGCTAATTTATGCCAAAATGAAAACAAATTCTAATTCACATAAAGATTGTCTTTACGCAATATCAGTACCCTAGGCATAAATTTCACAACCTATACTAACTTCTGGGATGTATTAAAACACTCTAAAATGAATACTAGCCAGTATCTCAAACTTTCGAAATGAAGATAGGGAGATCAACAATTTTTGTTGATATCCCTACGATCTTTGTTGATGTCCCTACATTCTTTGTTGATGTCCCTACATTCTTTGTTGATGTCCCTACTGTCTTTGTTGATGCCCCTACCTTGCCAAACATTGATTATTCATTAGATTTACAGTGAAGTAGCCATTTTTAATGAGATTCACGATGGCCACTAATTTATGCAAAAACTTAAAAAATTCTGAGAGTCCCAGAAATTTTTTTTAGACAATCTCAGTCCCCAAATCATAAATTCTAGCTAAAAGGGCACACTTTGACACCCATTGGAAAAAGATCACATTAATATTAAAAAAACGTACACACTTTGCAACAAAGAGGTAGGGACATCAACAAAATTAAGGTAGGCAAATCAACAAAAGTAGGGACATCATCAAAAATTGTAGGGACATCAACAAAAGCGAGTAGGGGCATCAACAAAAGTAGGGAAATCATCAAAAAAGGTAGGGAGATCAACAAGGAAGCTCCCCGTCACCATCACCATCACCATCACCATCACCATCACCACCACCACCACCATCACCACCACCATCACCATCACCATCATCATCATCATCATCATCACCACCATCATCATCATCATCATCATCATCATCATCACCATCACCATCACCATCACCACCACCACCACCACCACCATCACCATCACCATCACCATCACCATCACCATCATCATCATCATCATCATCATCATCATTCCCTTCTTATAATATTTTCTTAAGAAATTGCTGATGGCAATTCCTGTAATGATCGCTGCCAAAATATTTTGTAAACCTTTCAAATATGGAGATTTAACTTTCAGACAACAGTCAAACTTCCTGTAAGCAGGCACCATTGGATGTAGTTGTCTGCTTACAAGAGGCTCATCCTACAGGAGGTTATAAATGTATAGTTTCAGTGGAGAAGTCATCGAGACCATAGTTTGTTGGAGTATGTTTATGGAAGGTGTCCACTTACATGAGATGTCCACAAGTGGAGGTTTCAAGTGTAAAATTTTATTCTTAACAATCTGCACTCAGGTCAGCAATGTAAATAAAGAACAAGCTTTATCACACAATTTTCTACATGTTTGCCAAATTGAATTGAATAATCTAGTCTACGCCTTATTTTTCAATAATTATTGTACTCGGTATTAGAGGTTCTTCATTAAGTTTGTTAATGTAACAGACACTTTACCTCAATGAAATGATTTCCGGTGCCCAGTGTCCCCAAGTGATTTATGTTATTATGTGCCCTGGCCATTGGTTGTCGACTGCAGATGTATTCATATTCCTTATTTAATTTGTTCCACTCTTTTGCCACTGACTTTGGTATGTCACTAGCTCTCCAAGCTCCAAGATCACCTTTACCCCCCTAAGATTGCAAATCAACTAGCATTAATGAACACTTTCATCACAATTTCCATTGGAAATGGAGATAAATACCAGTAACAATATTTCAAATACATTATGTTCTATTAACCCTCTCTCTTTTTAACAGACCATTCTCTTTTAAAAGTCAGCATTTTTATAAGACCCCCCTTGCTATGGAAATCAAGACTAACATAAATCAAATAGAGATATCAGATGGAGATGTCAGGTATCAATAATTATCAATGGAAATAATGAAAATGGAAGAAAATATTCGGGAAATTAAAATTCTTTAATTTAACATTCAAATAGATTCCATATGGTAGTGTATACTCTGATAACACATGGATGATGTCAAAATAGCGTAAGAACAAAGAACTACAACTTATGCTACGAGCCACAGGCGAGTAGCATGACTAATGTTCTTACCATGTTTTGACGTCATGTCTGCGTTATCAGCGTACACATGCACAGGCAAATGGAATCTATTTGTTTTATACATTGTTTTTCTGACTTTCTTCAACTCATGATGTCATTGGTATGTTTATACTCTATACTTCAATCATACACTCCTCTAGCCCAATAATATGTGAGGATTACACCAGCCAGTTTGTATGACATTTCCAAACTTGAAAAAATTCTAGTTAATAATAGACAAAATGAAGACGTTTTTGTTTGTCAAATTTTTATAGGCAATCCACCATATTTAAAGTTTCAATTAGCATGTTTGTTTGAGTTTTATTGAATAAACACTCCATGATTAAACATTTCAAGATTTGGAGAACACTGTAAGATACCCACTGGAATCAAATTTGCACACCCAAACCCAGAGCTTCATTGTGCTTGTATAGAGCTCTTTCCAACTGTGTGAAATAAAACCATAACCACAACAGAATCACAACGGAAGCAAACAGTCCCATGAGCCAATCAGAAAACAAAGCAATTACATCTAGCCCATGACAAGTGCAAGAAAATGCACACATGCAAGTCACAATTGATTTTCGGTTTGCTTCTCATTGGTTGAGAAAATAGTGCAAGTTTTGCAGGCCAATCACTGAAAGTAAAGTAAAACCGAAGCAAATGCAATTTTTTTTCAACATTCAATAATTGAAAACCACTCTATATTAATATTAATAATATAAAAAATTTCTCAATTCTGATTGGCTAAGAGAAATGCAGTTTTTAGGAAACACGATGCAGAAAAAAGGTAATTCAGTGCAGAAAAAAGGTAATTCAGTGCAAAAAAGTGGTAAACAACAGACAATTCTGATTGGTTAATTAACAAAGGAACTGAAATTGAGTCAATCAAACGCAGCCTTTGAATGGCGCAAAGTCTGAAGAGCTGCAAGTGACTCTGCGAGCGAAAACAATGGCTGGCTTTTTGAGCAGGTTTTCTTTCTTCATGACCCCAATAACAGCAGAGAAGCTGCAAAACAGCTCTAAAAAGGAGAAACGGCTGCAAAAAGCACCATATTTTAGCTGTCTGTTTGGAAACAGTGGTGTCCAGAGAAGGGAATTATCAACGTAATTGGAATTACGAGTCCGTTGAATTCAACACTACACTGGAGTGACACCGAGATTAATAAACAAACAAGCACAGTTAACAAGGCAAAGATAACGAACTAGAAAGCCTGAAGGTAATGATTACAGTGCTTGATAGACACTTAGCAAACAAAGTAGCCTTATAGCTATAGCCTGTAATTGTTTAGCAAATTTTTCCAGCTAAAAACGCTTTAAAAACATTGAGAAAACTGTTGTTTTGATTCACCTTAGCTTCGTTGCATTGCTTCTGCTAAGTTAAGAAGCTATCTCACAATTTTTTCATGTATATTATTAATAAGTAATTACATGATTTTTCTTGTGCAATTTGGAATAAATAAGCACGAGTAAATTTTTTCAAAGACCACAAATTGCACTTGCCCTACGGGCTCGTGCAATTTTGTGTCTTTGAAAAAATTTACTCGTGCTTATTTATTCCAAATTGCACTCGAAATCATGTGATTACCTATACTAATATTAATATTAAAATACATTTACATAAGCCCTTATATTGAACAGTTATTTCTCCTTACAGTTTCACTACTTGATCAGATATGCAGGTCATGAGAATAAAGGGAACAATCACTGAAGAATAAGCTCAGGCATTAGGGGACATTCAAGTTAATACCAGGAGTAAAGGCTTATCAACATACCTGATGTGTTCTTCCATGAGGTACAGCCTGTTCAATAGCTGTGCGGAGATTCTTCAGCGAATCTGGAAGATGTTTTGCTGACAGAGTTGTCCTCACTGCCATCATTCCACATCCAATGTCCTTCATCAAAAAGTGCATGATGCAAAATCAATGTTTCTTCACCTCTAGAAGCTCAGAATTATATTATAAATCCCATCTTATTGTTAGTAATTCCTAGGCTAGGAAGGTGGGACATTTATCTTTCCTGGGTTGATCAATATATTAACCCTCTCGTGATTTGACCTTCCAGAGTCCTACTGTAATTAATCTACATGTACATCTACATCTACTTTATTGGCTGATAAAGCAGAAACACTGCATCACATCAGTTTCACTTAAGCAAAATTATGAGTTAATGGGTGAAAAAAGAACAATTTGACCAGCTGGTTATAAGATGGTTTTGACAGATCCTGCTGGAATCATATATATGGAATCATATATATCATTAAATATCTCTTACTAACCGTGTTTGAGGTCCTTACTGTAAGTTACAGACCGAGTTTTTCACATTGATTTATGGCCCAAGCACGGGCCATCAATTAATGGGCAAAAACAAGGATCCGTAACTTACAATACGGACCAAGAAAACAAGGTAATAGTAAGATATTTATTATATCTCCGAGGTTAATCCGGCACACAGGAAAAAAAACTAGTTGAAGTCAAGCGGGCTGTACTGTAGAATACGGCCACAAAATTGACCAATCACGGCACTCATCCTTAGTGAGAGATGTAATGATTAAAATTATCACTCAATCATTATGCCTCCAAGTTTTACTTCCATCGACCTAAAGTATTATGTAAACAATCCCAGGATTGTATTAGGGTTTAGTACTTATGGAGCAGCAAGTAAATACAGTCTTGCTGTAAAGTCTGGAATGTCCCCCAGCTCGGGGGAATCTATTTGGGAATATTAGAGAAGAGGGCTAACGAAAAGGTTTTTTTAAAGATCAGTGGATGTTTTGGGGGTTTTTTAAGGTAAGGCAGACACATGCGCATATTGAAGCGCATTCTTGATTGACACTGGATTCTTCTGGAGATTCAGTGTTAGCCCTTACTGCACTTTATTTTGGTGGGGGGGGGGGGGAGGTCTAACAATTTGGCCTCACTTACACCCTCGGGTAGCTAACATCCCCAAGAAGAAGGGATATGAAAAGCAAAAAATCAATTGGTCTTTAATTATTAATATTATTGCTGCAAGACATTTATGACTAACCACTCCAACAGCAGAGGGAATGATTGCATCAACAGTTGCAACCACACATCCAACACATGCTCCTTTCCCAAGATGCATATCAGGCATGGCTGCCACATGAGAATGGACAATTGGCAATTTTGCAAGAGAAAAAAGTTGATCTGCTGCATCTTTCTCTACCGGAACTCCCTTTACCCATGCCTTCACAGGTGCACCCTGCTGAAAAAGAAGATGGGTATTACAAGTTTTAAGATTAGTTCCAACAAGACACATTTTGTGCAGAATTCAAAAGGGCCTGCTTAAGGTGGCTCGAAAAGGTTTTGTTATTTTTTTTAACCCCAACTCTTTAATGAATCGATACTATCATAATTTTTTGTTTGTTTCCTTGAACATGGTATCAAAAACATTCCAAATTATTTCTCAAGGTATCCCAATTATTTCTCAACGAGTTGTGATCATTTATTACATAAGGTTGCCATAGCAATAGTACAGCCTCTTTCATATTCAAGTTACAACCCTTCATATTTTCCAAAGAGTAAGCCTAACAGCTAATATTACAATCATACAGGCTACAACAATAAATTTTCGACTCTTTAAATCAGCAATAGACCCATTCGGCTGACTCAATGTTGTACCCAATTCAAATCTCCTGGGCTTAAGATTGTTTGTGTATTGGATTTGCATTATAATGTAGCATTCATATTTAAATGATATGGAATTACCTGGAACAAAACGTTTTAATCCCAAAGGGTTTGAATCTGGTATAACATTGAGTAAGCCAAATGGGTCTATGAAAAGCAAAATCCTGAGAACTGATTTAAGCACTATAAAATGTAAGCCTTCAAAAAGATGTTCACTCTAGAATTGTTTGTTGAATGTTTGGACAAACAGCCATGAAAATGTGGGAAATGAAATGAAATTTGAGTACAGAAATGAATGAGAGGGTTTGTATTGTTTTATTATCTTTTATTCTTTGTATATCTAATACTTATTAATATTTTTAGTTACATATAATAGATATTTCAGCTTAAACTATAAACAGGTGAGAGACAGAAGTTTCATTAGAAGGTGGCAACCAGCGATAATCGCCGCCTACTTTGTCAGAATTTACCTTTTTCCACCTCCTACTTTGTCAGTGTTTTCACTCAAATTATTAAAAAAATTCATAATTTACATGTAGTTAGCTCATACAGCTGTTTCAAAATGTATTGAAAACCCTGGAGAGAGATTTTAGTTTATTAGCTTGTATTCTTATTTCTCCTCGATAGGTGTCTCAGATTAGTTTCTTGTAAACTAGAATGAAAGACATGTTAATAAATTATTATCATCAATATCCTCACTAATGAGGATATGGAAAATATACCACTCAGGTCTTGATGTAAGTAAGTAAGTACTAAGTAACAACAGGGTAACACAAGAGCACAAACTGACAAACTAGTGGCCCTCTAAAAATAATATTAAAAACACTAAGAAGATGAGGAAAAAGTATAAAGTATATACAGCCAAGAAATCCTAATAAATTTAAGAAACGTACACATAAAAACTATAATGTGTGTGGCTGGAGTGACATTAGGATACTTCACAAATTAATGTGATCAAGTAAGCTGACGCCACTCAAAAGGCACTAAGGCCACAAGGTAGCAGGTATTACCCCTTAAATCTAGTGGCTTCAGCCTACTTATTTGTGAAATACATGTATCTTTGTCACTCCAGCCACATCCCACAAGCTTTACATTTTCATTGCTTGTTTTATTGATATGTGGGTACTTGAGCCTGAGCATTAGCTATGCCATGCTGATTAGACCTAACAAGGCCAAAACAGCTGTCCATGGCTGCTAATGCTTGGGCTCAATCTTTACTTTGGTAGATTTAAGGGGTAATGCCCGCTACCATGTGGCCTTAGTGCCTTTTGAGTGGCTTCAGATTACTTGATCACATCAATACAGCTATGTACATCTTTATCTACACAAGGGGGGCCTGCAAAGGGAGATATCCATCACTGCAAAAATTAAACCAAAATGCACCAAGTGACTTGTGACATGGGTGACCTCTAGCCTGTGATAACCCCAGGGAAGGGAGCTTATAATTTATAGTGAAAATCCACTCACTTCTATGGGCACGGAAATGATCACAAACCGATGCTATTAATGGCAATACATCAACAGCGGGAGAGAAAAAGAAGCAACAAGTTTTTTGCTTAGCCTTTCTCCAAAAAATGTCAGTAGGGGTTTCATCCCGTCTTGTGGAATTGTGGTTCTATTTAAGCTGAAATTATCTGTGGTTGTTATCTATCGTTGTTCGCTTACATTTTTCCCCTCGCCAAGAACGACATAAGACAAGCTTCTACAAGCAATTCTTCCTCTTCCGACGAACGGAACCAGAGGTGAAGCCAAGAGACGAAGTAAACTCCATTGCAACAACATGGCTACATGGCGAATTATTTACCAGTGACCGACCACCCAAGGACCATCCAACAATCCGTCCCAGTCTCTCACTCCCCATGGTGGTGACGGAGTGGAATTATTATATACCGTCGAATTGCGCATGCATCTACCCGTGAACGCACGCGCCCAAAACATGTTTTCACTTGACGTCAAACGTCTGCGTTTCAGGTGTGAAACTTTAAGGTTTTCCCACCCAAATGTGAAGTTTCAGCTAGTGTTTCACTACTTGCAGGGATATGTTTTCAGTCAACAAGAAAGAAAGAAATTTTCAAAAAGGCATCCCACTCAGTACAAGTGCTTTTTCGGCTCTCCATACATTTTTGCTGACTTTCCTCTGATTTCTTGACTGCGTTGACAGTGGATTGAACCACGAGACATCGAAGGAACTTCGCATTTGGGTGGGAAAACTTTGAAGTTTGACACCTGAAACGCAGACATTTGGCATCACGTGAAAACATGTTTTGGGCGCGTGCGTTCACGGGTAGATGCAATCGACGGTATCATACTTATCCCCTCACCCCCTGGGAAACCCTAAGCACCCATTCGGTTGAGCTAGTGACAGAGTTTTTGGGGCCAGTGGTATTTGAACAGAGAAAGATATTGGCTACAGCTCGAAGTTTCGGGAGCTGAAAGCTATCTATGAGGTTTTGCCGTGTTCTTAAATAGAAAGGACTGCCAACGACAACGTTGCTAAGTTACGATCAAGAAATCTAATATTAAAGCCAAAAATAGATCAGTTTAAGCAAAAGAGAGTTAATTTTTTACCGACAACGAGCAGTGCGTGGCCAGAAATGTATCTGTGCGGTGCTCCAAATGTCGCTTTCCATATTTTTAATTATGTCTTTCTAACGGTATTGTCCTTGAACTGAGCACAGTGAATCCCCAGACAACTTAAACGCTGATCTTTCATACTCAACAGATTCGCCGACTGTCAGGTCTGTCAATCCTTCCGTGTTTCGAGTTATTAATGCCCAATGGACGCCACACCATTGATCGCTACGCTGGTTATTGCAATGCGCAACGTATTAGGTTTAGTTGTTTGCCTCTGCTGGTTGCGGTTGGGTCGAGGCATTGGCCAGGATTGGAGCGACATAAAAACATGATTGGATTTGTCCACCAGTAGCACTTATAGTCAGCTCCCGCCAGGGCTCGAGAGCGTGAGTTGTTCCGGATATTACATTTTAATGGCCTTCGGCTGATTTTTCGGGATGTAAACGGCGTTAGCTCTCTCAATGATCACGATGTACTCTTATAGCAAATGCCGAATAAGAAATATTGTTTAAATACAAAAAAAAATAATCAGGTCTTATTAAATGTTTTGGTTAGTTTTACACACCAAACATCAAGCTAATAAGAGATTTATTCTCCAACGTAAATGTTTATAACTGCCAGTAACAAAGTAGATCATCAGGAAACGTGCGACTAAGGAGAACGAGCGCCTTAGGAAACTATTTTTTGACAATACAAATATTATAGCCTGCCAAACTTTGTTTTTACCATACATATAGCCAACTGTAAAAATACTGCGCCAAATTCGTACACGTTTCGCGCGTTATTCCAACTATAAAGCAGAGTTGCAGCAAATTACAACCAAAGAGATAAAAATGTCAGCATGTCTCAACGCCGAAATAAATTCGCCTAACAATAAGCCGCGGCACAGAAATGAAGAACAACTAATATTCGTGGCTTCATCCGGTTCGGGCAGGTTCAAGTGATCTGATATAAATAATAGTAAAATGACAACTGCGATGCTTCGCACTACAAATGGAGACAACACATTTTATCAAGAGGCAGCGTCAGCTGGCCAGCTCTGATAACGAAACACATTGGCCAGTACTTCATTGTATCAGGAACATATTTTTATCAAACCCATCAATTCTTGTAAATCAGTATTGATCTCTATTAAATGGCGATTTATCAAAGACCTGAAATACACTGATCTTAGTTTGTCTATGATAAGAACTCTTACCTGGCGTTTACTCAGTGCCAAGGCCCCGAAACTCTTGTTTATTCAAATGGTTTCAGTTTAAAACATTGCAAATAGGATCTCAGTTATAGAAGCTTTCATTCATCAAAGACCTGAAACTTTTGTTAGTATAACAGAACCCCTGGTAATCACTCTGGATTTGTTTTGAAAGAAGTGATCATCGCTAAGAAAGAGTCAGTGGGTCACGTCTGTTACAAACATTTGAATATATATCTGGAGATGATACCTAAAGGCCTCGGCAAACGAGGACACATTTGTTGCGGACACAAATGTTTCTCTGCTTGCCCGCGCGCGCCGTGATTTGAAACACAAAAGATGTTTCTGATTTTTACCAGAAACCTTTGTGTCCGCAACAAATGTTTTCCAGATTGCGAAGCATGGAAACACAACATTTGTTTTGTGTCCCGCTCGTTTGCTCACCCAAGAAACATCATGAGCAACAATGTGTCCGCAACAAATGTAACCTCGTTTGCCAGGGCCTTAAAATCACAATTTTTTCCATCTTCTGTTGTTTCGTCTGTGCCCATTTTTTTGCTCTATATGTAGATCTAATTAGAAATTTTATTCAAAACCTTCCTCTAATAAAGCTTTGATTCCAGCAATAAAACTATGGTTTATTTTCGCAGGAATTGTTTTAAGGGGACAATGTACCTGAATGCTACGTTTTTGTCACTTTTTTACCTTTTATCCTTATTATCTTCTCGAGATTTCATGGCGTCCAAAAACCCAAGATAGTTTTGTAGCACATAACCCCACAAATATCTCAAAATTTTTGGGTGATTTACGGAGTGTTTGTGAAGAAGAAGAGAAGGTGGTAGAGAGTGATTTTAAGAGAAGGTGAGAAAGATGGAGATTTTAACATGACTAAAAATTAAATTTGGAAGTTAAAAATTAATGGACGAACACCAAACAGTCCGCCCTCAACCTGCCATGCACCCGCGTTGTAGTGGACTGTCTGAGTGTTTGTGTGTGCCTTATTTTCCCTTTATAATTTCTCATCAAATCACTTGTTTCATTAACATCCAGGCCCCGGTTACTGGAAAGCCGATTAGCGCTAATCGACGGATAAATCCAGGTAATCGAGGAATAAAATTTATCCTTCGGTTAGATTCTGTTCCAGAAAGCACGATTAGGGTTAGAGCTAGGGTTAGGGTTAGGGTTAGAGCTAGGGATAGGGTTCGGCCTAGGGCATTGCAAACGTTAACGTTAAAGTAAGCGGCGTATTTTGAGTCTCGCACAGGTTTCTTGGTTTCTTGGTTCCTCCGAAATGAAAAGAGCGCACAGGTTTCTTGGTTGATTCTTAATTCTTTCGGGAAGGCTTTGGCCGATGTAAGTAAAGTGTTGAAGAGGGTGTTTTGGTTGAAAACGGCATACAGCAGGATCGGATTTGATTCTAACTCAGTGCTTAAAAAGCTTGCTGTCTGCTGAGAAATAGAATAAAATATTAAAGAAGGTTGTTTTTATTTGAAGATAGCTTTTGGCTACTACCAACAACTTCTGTTCGTGAGCAACACCGAAAATTTGAGTTAACGATGTTCAAGGGCAAAATTAAGAGTTAAGAGAGTAAGCTGTTTCCCGTCGGTTTCCGCTTCGAAACAGAGATTTGACTGGCGCTTCGCGTGCTTTGGTCATTATTGAAACGATTTTGAAGGGTTCATTTTCGTTGTCGAATGGAACCAGTGGAATGAAATTCGTATCACAAATCAACGTAAATGACGACAGTGAAAAAACTGGAACAAAATACTTAACTAGTTTTGTTGGCTTCAAGACGTAAATATTTGCATAAGATGTGAAATTTAATCCGTATCGTCTGATGCGTGACACAACGACTTGTTAAAATGTCTCGCGTGCAAATACGTTTTTGCTGGTGTTTATCTCGCTTGAAAATACGTTTTGCTGATGTTTACAAGCCTCCATAAAATCAAAATAACCGAGTTGATCGACGGAAAACTTATTTATATAAGTTGAAATTCGGCAGCATGTCTCCCTGTGTTTACATAACAACTCGACGACCGACCACGAGTAATATTTTCCACGCGCGCCCATGCAACTTTTCCCTGGATTGTTTTCAAGATAGTCATCGAAAACGGACGGACTTCTCGTCATGCTGACTTCCCTCTCTCGGATGAATTCTCCGTAATGTTTCCGAATTTTGACGAACTGTTTCACGGCTTCGATGGCCCGCGAGACAGCGCCCACTTCAGCCGCAATGAATTGTGGGAATGTTATGCCCTCCGCGAGCGAAAGACACACTGCAAAGATCGGCCAGTTTTTTTGCCTTAAACTCCAAAAACACCTCTCCTTTTTGCAAATTCTAGCACGGTAACCTTTCACAAATGGACCAAGACTAGCAAACCCGAGCCGCTTTTGAGACGAGAGCTGTTTTCAGAGTTTTTTTTCTGCCCGGCTCTTAATCTCTACTCCCAAACCGGAGAGTCAAATTCATCTCTCTCTTCATGGTTTGGCAAGCAGAGAAAACACGACTGGCTTCTTTCAGCCGTGTTAGACTTGTGGATCTCAAGACTTCATGATGTCCTTCGATCACCGAGCGAACAGGCAAATTGACATAATTCGATTAAACCAAACAAGCTAGCGCGGATTCGGCAGACACATTGCGTAAGTACCAATGTTTTAACCGCCAAAACTTTTAGTCTACGTCACACTATGGAACAATCCTTTCTACCTGTCAGTCATTTCATGTCCAGTTTCAGTTTTACCCTTCAGTTACGAGCATTTGGCGCTAAGTTTTCAAATAAAGAAATAAAGAATACCCTTGGGCATTGCTTCATGCATGTTAATAAGGCAGACATATGAAGGGCTGAGGGCATAAACTGCCTATGTGTAATTTTCGGCCGTTTTTTTAGTTCGCTTGTGTTTGTCCAAATTTTTGCATGTGAACTGCATTTTGATTCAAAAACATTGTCCCGTATTTTTTTTCACCGATTTCTTTTTTGTTTTCGAGAAATAACATATGCAAAAAAACACCTAAAACTACACATAGGCAGTTTATGCCCTCAGCCCTTCATATGTCTGCCTTATTAACATGCATGAAGTAATGCCCAAGGGTATTCTTTATGCGCAGTGTGCCTTTTTGACTCATAAACAGCCCACAAGATGCCCATCCGACTTGGAAATGGTCGACTTTTTTAAATGCAGCACTTATTACCAGTGTTTTGCTTACTGATAGTGCTCAAGAAGCTTCCTTAGCTGGAAAACAGTGCGCAACATTCTGGGTTGACTTAAAAACAGCACACAGCAACCTTGGTTAACCTTAAGCCAGCGCGCGTAGATTTTGTCCGACTTGAAAACAGCACTCAAAAGATTTAGGGTCATTGTTAAGTTTAGAGTTAGGGTTAAAATTAGGGCTAGGGTTACAGTTAGGGTTAGGGTTAGGGTTAGGGTTAGAGCTAGGGTTAGGGTTAGGGTTAGAGCTAGGGATAGGGTTCGGCCTAGGGCATTGCAAACGTTAACGTTAAAGTAAGCGGCGTATTTTGAGTCTCGCACAGGTTTCTTGGTTTCTTGGTTCCTCCGAAATGAAAAGAGCGCACAGGTTTCTTGGTTGATTCTTAATTCTTTCGGGAAGGCTTTGGCCGATGTAAGTAAAGTGTTGAAGAGGGTGTTTTGGTTGAAAACGGCATACAGCAGGATCGGATTTGATTCTAACTCAGTGCTTAAAAAGCTTGCTGTCTGCTGAGAAATAGAATAAAATATTAAAGAAGGTTGTTTTTATTTGAAGATAGCTTTTGGCTACTACCAACAACTTCTGTTCGTGAGCAACACCGAAAATTTGAGTTAACGATGTTCAAGGGCAAAATTAAGAGTTAAGAGAGTAAGCTGTTTCCCGTCGGTTTCCGCTTCGAAACAGAGATTTGACTGGCGCTTCGCGTGCTTTGGTCATTATTGAAACGATTTTGAAGGGTTCATTTTCGTTGTCGAATGGAACCAGTGGAATGAAATTCGTATCACAAATCAACGTAAATGACGACAGTGAAAAAACTGGAACAAAATACTTAACTAGTTTTGTTGGCTTCAAGACGTAAATATTTGCATAAGATGTGAAATTTAATCCGTATCGTCTGATGCGTGACACAACGACTTGTTAAAATGTCTCGCGTGCAAATACGTTTTTGCTGGTGTTTATCTCGCTTGAAAATACGTTTTGCTGATGTTTACAAGCCTCCATAAAATCAAAATAACCGAGTTGATCGACGGAAAACTTATTTATATAAGTTGAAATTCGGCAGCATGTCTCCCTGTGTTTACATAACAACTCGACGACCGACCACGAGTAATATTTTCCACGCGCGCCCATGCAACTTTTCCCTGGATTGTTTTCAAGATAGTCATCGAAAACGGACGGACTTCTCGTCATGCTGACTTCCCTCTCTCGGATGAATTCTCCGTAATGTTTCCGAATTTTGACGAACTGTTTCACGGCTTCGATGGCCCGCGAGACAGCGCCCACTTCAGCCGCAATGAATTGTGGGAATGTTATGCCCTCCGCGAGCGAAAGACACACTGCAAAGATCGGCCAGTTTTTTTGCCTTAAACTCCAAAAACACCTCTCCTTTTTGCAAATTCTAGCACGGTAACCTTTCACAAATGGACCAAGACTAGCAAACCCGAGCCGCTTTTGAGACGAGAGCTGTTTTCAGAGTTTTTTTTCTGCCCGGCTCTTAATCTCTACTCCCAAACCGGAGAGTCAAATTCATCTCTCTCTTCATGGTTTGGCAAGCAGAGAAAACACGACTGGCTTCTTTCAGCCGTGTTAGACTTGTGGATCTCAAGACTTCATGATGTCCTTCGATCACCGAGCGAACAGGCAAATTGACATAATTCGATTAAACCAAACAAGCTAGCGCGGATTCGGCAGACACATTGCGTAAGTACCAATGTTTTAACCGCCAAAACTTTTAGTCTACGTCACACTATGGAACAATCCTTTCTACCTGTCAGTCATTTCATGTCCAGTTTCAGTTTTACCCTTCAGTTACGAGCATTTGGCGCTAAGTTTTCAAATAAAGAAATAAAGAATACCCTTGGGCATTGCTTCATGCATGTTAATAAGGCAGACATATGAAGGGCTGAGGGCATAAACTGCCTATGTGTAATTTTCGGCCGTTTTTTTAGTTCGCTTGTGTTTGTCCAAATTTTTGCATGTGAACTGCATTTTGATTCAAAAACATTGTCCCGTATTTTTTTTCACCGATTTCTTTTTTGTTTTCGAGAAATAACATATGCAAAAAAACACCTAAAACTACACATAGGCAGTTTATGCCCTCAGCCCTTCATATGTCTGCCTTATTAACATGCATGAAGTAATGCCCAAGGGTATTCTTTATGCGCAGTGTGCCTTTTTGACTCATAAACAGCCCACAAGATGCCCATCCGACTTGGAAATGGTCGACTTTTTTAAATGCAGCACTTATTACCAGTGTTTTGCTTACTGATAGTGCTCAAGAAGCTTCCTTAGCTGGAAAACAGTGCGCAACATTCTGGGTTGACTTAAAAACAGCACACAGCAACCTTGGTTAACCTTAAGCCAGCGCGCGTAGATTTTGTCCGACTTGAAAACAGCACTCAAAAGATTTAGGGTCATTGTTAAGTTTAGAGTTAGGGTTAAAATTAGGGCTAGGGTTACAGTTAGGGTTAGGGTTAGGGTTAGGGTTAGAGCTAGGGTTAGGGTTAGGGTTAGAGCTAGGGATAGGGTTCGGCCTAGGGCATTGCAAACGTTAACGTTAAAGTAAGCGGCGTATTTTGAGTCTCGCACAGGTTTCTTGGTTTCTTGGTTCCTCCGAAATGAAAAGAGCGCACAGGTTTCTTGGTTGATTCTTAATTCTTTCGGGAAGGCTTTGGCCGATGTAAGTAAAGTGTTGAAGAGGGTGTTTTGGTTGAAAACGGCATACAGCAGGATCGGATTTGATTCTAACTCAGTGCTTAAAAAGCTTGCTGTCTGCTGAGAAATAGAATAAAATATTAAAGAAGGTTGTTTTTATTTGAAGATAGCTTTTGGCTACTACCAACAACTTCTGTTCGTGAGCAACACCGAAAATTTGAGTTAACGATGTTCAAGGGCAAAATTAAGAGTTAAGAGAGTAAGCTGTTTCCCGTCGGTTTCCGCTTCGAAACAGAGATTTGACTGGCGCTTCGCGTGCTTTGGTCATTATTGAAACGATTTTGAAGGGTTCATTTTCGTTGTCGAATGGAACCAGTGGAATGAAATTCGTATCACAAATCAACGTAAATGACGACAGTGAAAAAACTGGAACAAAATACTTAACTAGTTTTGTTGGCTTCAAGACGTAAATATTTGCATAAGATGTGAAATTTAATCCGTATCGTCTGATGCGTGACACAACGACTTGTTAAAATGTCTCGCGTGCAAATACGTTTTTGCTGGTGTTTATCTCGCTTGAAAATACGTTTTGCTGATGTTTACAAGCCTCCATAAAATCAAAATAACCGAGTTGATCGACGGAAAACTTATTTATATAAGTTGAAATTCGGCAGCATGTCTCCCTGTGTTTACATAACAACTCGACGACCGACCACGAGTAATATTTTCCACGCGCGCCCATGCAACTTTTCCCTGGATTGTTTTCAAGATAGTCATCGAAAACGGACGGACTTCTCGTCATGCTGACTTCCCTCTCTCGGATGAATTCTCCGTAATGTTTCCGAATTTTGACGAACTGTTTCACGGCTTCGATGGCCCGCGAGACAGCGCCCACTTCAGCCGCAATGAATTGTGGGAATGTTATGCCCTCCGCGAGCGAAAGACACACTGCAAAGATCGGCCAGTTTTTTTGCCTTAAACTCCAAAAACACCTCTCCTTTTTGCAAATTCTAGCACGGTAACCTTTCACAAATGGACCAAGACTAGCAAACCCGAGCCGCTTTTGAGACGAGAGCTGTTTTCAGAGTTTTTTTTCTGCCCGGCTCTTAATCTCTACTCCCAAACCGGAGAGTCAAATTCATCTCTCTCTTCATGGTTTGGCAAGCAGAGAAAACACGACTGGCTTCTTTCAGCCGTGTTAGACTTGTGGATCTCAAGACTTCATGATGTCCTTCGATCACCGAGCGAACAGGCAAATTGACATAATTCGATTAAACCAAACAAGCTAGCGCGGATTCGGCAGACACATTGCGTAAGTACCAATGTTTTAACCGCCAAAACTTTTAGTCTACGTCACACTATGGAACAATCCTTTCTACCTGTCAGTCATTTCATGTCCAGTTTCAGTTTTACCCTTCAGTTACGAGCATTTGGCGCTAAGTTTTCAAATAAAGAAATAAAGAATACCCTTGGGCATTGCTTCATGCATGTTAATAAGGCAGACATATGAAGGGCTGAGGGCATAAACTGCCTATGTGTAATTTTCGGCCGTTTTTTTAGTTCGCTTGTATTTGTCCAAATTTTTGCATGTGAACTGCATTTTGATTCAAAAACATTGTCCCGTATTTTTTTTCACCGATTTCTTTTTTGTTTTCGAGAAATAACATATGCAAAAAAACACCTAAAACTACACATAGGCAGTTTATGCCCTCAGCCCTTCAATTAGTAGTGATTAAGGGGTACTCATCTTGAACTATCAAAACATCACTCGTACCCATTAATCACTAAATTATTGTACTAGAGGGTGTGCAATTTCCTATACTAATGGGTAGTTAGTTCAAAGAGAAAATGAGAAACATTTTACGAAGGCTCACTTGTGGCTTGTAAATTTTCTGATGAATTTATCTGTTACTTCATGATAATTATATCTATTTAGTATATACCACAAACTTGGCAGTGAAACCACTCGCCTGCGGCTCGTGGTTCCACTTGAGTTTTGAACATTTTTTAACGTCATTTTATGGTCTATAAGAGTATAGACCATAGAAAAGTGACATCAATTTGTTAAGGTGATTCCTTTCAATTACATGGCGCATCCTTACTGCACATAATTTATGGCGTCATTTAGCGCGTGCACGAGCGCGCGCACATTAGAAACATAGCATATTTGCCTTGACATTGAGCTTTGTCAGCCAAAATTTTCTCTTTGCGGTCATGTTGCAAAGAAACGAGCACAGTGACCCCCATTTTTTATTAGCGTTACTTACTCGTAATAGGCGTTCGAAAAACATATTTTAAGGAGAAAAAAAGTTTAATAGTAGAAGTTGGATTATTTATGTGTAAATGACGTGAAACTTTGCATTTGGAGCCCAGAAAAACAATTAGGCTCCAGGTTTCACTGCTATTCATGGTTTTTGCTACATAATAACAATTTTTTGGGGTTGCTCAAGTTTCGAACATTTCTCGCGCATCTCATTAAAATCACTTAGAATAACGGGCATACAAAGCGAAAACAAGCACGGTGACCCCATCTTTTTATTGTATTTTTTCAATGTCCTATGTATGACTATCAATTGTGCCAAGTTTGAAAAAAATCTGGATAGTACATCATTTTCAGGGGAATTACCTTAAATATATGCACACTCTGATTGGCTACTCAACCTCAGGGAGGATATTTGGGAGGTTGAACCTCCGGATATCTTCCTCTGCGATATTCACCTCCGAGCAAAAACAGCAAAGCAGTGATCGTCTCACATGAGTATTGTTTACCTGTTTGCAAGAAAATAAGATTACTGTGTGTGCACACTAATAATCCACTTCTGCGGTATATCCTAAAACAATTATTCACCTCAGTGTCTGTGAATAGTGGTGGATATTTACCTCACCGCTTTTCGTCTCACCACTATTCACCTCCACTTTTGTGAATAATTGATAATTAGTGATTGATGAAGTAACATTAGTATTTAGCAAACACTTGTTTTTATTTTTGTCAGCCAACAATGCAGAGATTTGCCAGATTGCGGCAATTAACGACAACCACAAGTTCAATGTTTACATCCTGCCAGTGGGTGGAATAGCACCAAGTGCTACAGCAGTAAACAAACTCTCAGTCCATCATGGCAATTTGTTTTATGATGGCAAACCAGTGACTGCTGTGACACTTGAGGTTGGTCTGCAACAGTTTCTGGACTGGCTGCAGAGTTTTGAAGTGCCATGTCTTTTGCTGGCACATAACGCTAAGTCATTTGATGCCAAGCATTTGCTGAGAGCACTGGATGAGACTAACAAGACCACACAACTCTCAGAATTGGCGCTTGGATTTAGTGACACTTTACCAGCATTAAAGGAATTGTTTCCTGAGAGGAAGTCACACAGCCAAGAAAATTTAGCCAAGGATCTCCTTCAATCCACTTATAATGCTCACAATGCACTTGATGATGTGCAGATGTTACAGGAACTAAGTGCAAAATTTCTTTGTCCTTTGGTTGTAAAGAAACATAGTTTTTCTTTCTCTTGGTACCAGGAGTACAGTGCATTCTTGAGTCTGAAAAGAAGAAACCTCCAGACTCTCCAGCCCTTAATTGCTGCAAAAGCAATTTCTAAGGGAATGGCCGAGAAAGCTGCTGCATCTGGACTGTCCTTTAGTCACTTCCTCTTAGCCTTCCAAAGGCATGGAGTTGATGGCCTCTCAAATGTACTGAAAGAGAAGTTCAATGGGAAGGATCGTGTCACTCGCAAGAAGCAAACAGTCATGAACATATGTCATTTCTTCCAACACCTATCTGAAGAGTGAATTGAAACTTAAAAGTGCCTCATTGTTGCAAGTTACACCAGATATAAAAATTAATACTATCAATCTCAGATGGCCATGAATAAAAGAAATAAGCAAGTGCTTCATGTTGGTTTAAATTCTGCAGTTTAAAAAATTATTAGATTATGTGATACCATTCTTCGCTAGTCAGAATTAAAAAAAATGCACATTTCTACTTTCCAACAGCGGGAAATGAAAAGCAGGAAATGAAAAGTGCAGGATGTGATTAGTAAAACACAAAATGAAACCAACAGTCCATGGTTATCTGAGAACAATAGTTAACAATTATTCCATGAGCGTGCGTTGGATATGAGATGGTAAATAGCCAACAAGGCGCAAAGTGCCGAGTTGGCTATAACCAATCTCATATCCAACAAGCGCGAATGGAATAATTGTTTTATTAAATTCTCCGCGTTTGGATATTGCTACATTGAAGTTTACTGAATTTTTCTTTTAAGTAAAAATTTCTTTCAAATTAAAACGACCGGATGTTGAGGCAACTTCCAACCAAAGTTACAATGTAATGATCACATGACACATGCAGCTTTTTGCAAACGGAGTTGAATGAAAAATCGAAAGCGAAGTAGATCAGACACAGCCGCAGCTGGACATCTCAAATTCAAGAAACGTTCAAGTGTATGAGTTGAAACCTTTCTGAGACAAGTACATTGGTGAATTTTGCCTTGAAAAGGTCTAATGTAGTGACTGAGTGTAAAGTAATTTATTATGTCAGACTGTAAAAGGTAACTTAGAGAGATTATCTAGGCAAATGTACATCTAAAAGTTGTTTCTAGCTGGCATAGGTTGACTTTTTGACAACCTAAGCAGTTCAAACTCAGAATAATTTTTGGGACTAATTTCTGTTCAGGTGATGGAAACATCATTTACTGACATCAACAAACCTTCCTAGCAGAACATGTACACTGTGAACATTGTACTATAACTTGGTGTGGTTTCCTGAAAAACCTGTCTTCTCATTGCCATGGTTCTCTCCCACATGGTAAAGACCTTGAAGGTGAAGAGCTACAAAATGATGTAGCATTGCTGATCTGTTAGAGTTTAAAATGTAAAAATAATAGTTATAAAACTGCTGACATGTCAATTTGCTGTGAATTTGTCGACTGTAAAGTGTCAAGGCAAATTAACAGCTAGCAGAATATAGCAGAGAGCAAAAATAATTTGCAATTATTGCCCAGGGGCAGAGCCAGGATCAGGCATCATTCCTTACAGAGGTAAGGAAACAGGCTATGTATACACCAAAGAATTTTAAAAATTGAGATGGCAAAATAAGACATTTTGCATTTTTAACTTTCAACTGCTCTCCTGGATCTGTACCTGTTGCCACAATGGCATTTGAAATAAAGAGAAATTAATATAAAAATAAAATACTGTTTAACAGATAAAGAAAATGTTGGTGAGATTCACCATATTGTTCCAAATAATGTAAATTATAATACAGCTCAAGTAATGACACTATTTGAGTGTGTGTGTGTGCAGATTTTGTGTGATTCAATGGCACTTCTCTGTGAGTGCAAACTATGAATAGCAAAACTTTGTTCCTCACCAATTGAGGTGGTTTCTCTGCAGAAATTTGGCTCTCTTATAAAACAAACAAGAGGCTACAATTAGCCTAAACTCGGGCTTGCAAAAAACAGTATTGTATCCCTAACTTAGCGCTAAACAAAAGAATAGAGGGAAGTCTGTCTTTCTCACATCGGACGCATTGTGTTTAGCTTGTGTTGGAGTCTATTTCTTTAGACCCCTATCAACATATATTCCTCTAAAATACAGCTCAGCCATTGAGAACAATAATTATAACACTTGTAAAAAATATTTCTAAAACAAGAAAAAGAGAAACAGAAAAATAAAGCCCGCGATATATACCACTAAAAGACATCGAACCCGGGTTAGCTGCGTCACAGGCAAGAACAGTGACCTTTAGGCCACAGAGGTTTATCGTTTTGCAAGGTGATAAAAATAGTGTATTGATTCCAAAAAAAACTAAGCACACTTGTTTTCGCTTCGATGGATAATTGTTTGAGAAAGGAAACGCTTATCGAACGATGTAGGATTTTTTCACATAAACGTTAATGGAGTACGTCTCGGTGAAATGTGAGTAGAAAATTAATTAGCAGAGTGAAACTGTTTACAAACACTTCTCCTTTGTCGTCTCATGTTATTATAATCAGCTCCGAAGCACAAGACCTAGAAAACTCAGACCCCCCCCCCCCAATCTGGAAAACTCAGACCCCTCATGAACGGCGATAATTCATTTTGCCCACGTTTATTTCACTTTGAAAATTTGTATAGTTATGAGGGGGTCTGAGTTTTCCAGTTTGGGGGGGGGGGGTCTGAGTTTTCTAGGTCTCGTGCTCCGGAGCCGATTATAATAACGTGAAGTGTTTGTTATCTGCGATAAATAGACGGTGTAACATTTCAGCGCACTGAACGGCGATAATTTATTTTGTCCACGTTTATTTGACTTTGAAAATTTGTATAGTTTTGAGGGGGTCTGAGTTTTCCAGATTGGGAGGGGGGTCTGAGTTTTCTAGGTTTGAGGGCTGAGGTCTGAGTTTTCTAGGTCTGAGTTCTCCAGACACCCGATACGGGGAACACGGCGGCAATCCATCTGGAGTTAAATTTTGGTCATGTTAAAAGCTTTCTTCTCGCTGTTGAACTTGCAAACATTCGTATAGACACTTCTCTTAACATATTAGTTGTTCTGACTTCAAAGACACAAGGTGAATCGACGTTTTCCGATACATGACAACAGGCATCATTCTTGCTGTTGATATGAGATTTACACTTCTGAATCACTCGGCCGTGAAAGGTCAAACTCCCTTTGTCTGTAGTCTCTAACTTTTGGCGCTCCCCTCACGTCGCATCTCCTCGCAACTTCGCGCGCGTACGTGCCCTCACAATCCGTCGCCAAAATTAGAGACTACTCGCAGTCTACTGAAGCAGACACAAGGAAACACGGCAGTCCATCTGCCGTTAAGTTTACTCATGTTAAAAACTTTCTTCTCGCCGTTGAACTTGCAAACATTCGCATAGACACTTCTCCTAACATATTGTTTCTTCAGACTTCAAAAGACACAAGATGAATCGACATTTCCCCATACGTGACAACACGCATCACTGTTGTTAAAAATAGTTAGCGCTTGCGCAGAAACGCCGGAAGTGCACTTTGTGGATGATACTCGACGAAAAAGAAGAACCGTCGGTAATCTTAGACCCGGGCGACGCGCGAGACGCGCGCAGCCCGAGTAATAAAAAGTCCATAAGCCATGCTTTTGTTCTGTTATAAAGCACAGAGTACAATGAAGTGACAAGAGCACAAAAGAAATGATTTGTGTTTTACCCTACTTCTTTCATACTCTTATTACTTCCCTGTGTTTATGTGCTTTGCACGGCTTAAGGCTTTTTTATGTACTGTAACTGTCACACTACATACACTGTATACAGAGACCATGTTGTTCATCAATGTAGTTCACTTTGATGGATTATTTCATTTGGTGTCCAGTTGACACTACAAAAAAGCTCTAACAGAATTCGAGAACTATTGTAAAACAGTAAGCTTATTATCTTGAAAATATGTATAACCATAATAAGTGGCCTAGACAATTGCAATGTCTGATGTTCATTTTGGTCAATAACTTTACCAAATACCAAATCTTGCACGCATACAAAGACGAATTTTCCAAAGCCAGGCTAGGAGTAGCATATTTCGTAAAAACAAGCGACCGTTAAAATTATTCAAAAACTCTTGATCTAGCGCACAAAGCACGATGCCAAATCCACTTTGTTGTCTTTATAATGCAATCCTCTAGACATACAATGCAATAAAACGATGTAACTACACATTTGAGAAAAATATGAGCTTATCTTACACTTACCGTTCACGATCGATGGCCGCCATGTTGATCTTACAAAGAAAAAACCGCACACTATGTCAGTTTCCCATGTTGTTTTTTGAAGTCTTGTTCCATGATCGTCCTCTACATTGGCTACTTGTCGGTGATATAATGAAATGTTCAACTATACATTACTTAAATATAAACTTTACGGTTTAATTTGAGCGTATATAGATATACTTTCGGTATTTGAGTGAGTACAAAATCCTTCGGCCTTCCAAACGTTCAAACACGTGACAAAAGAAGCCCCACAACAATCCCATGAATCCTCGCGAGTTTAGAACGTAGGCCAACCGATGATAGGAATAGTCATTTCACTGTCTTTTGCTCGTCAACGAACACGGTAACCTATCTTTTTTACTGCATAATTTTGGTGATATAAACACCTTCTTTGACTTAAAAAAGTATTTAAAAAATTCTTCGTCAGGAAAAAAAGTATTCGTGAAAAACGTGCGCAAAATCGATACTCGTAGACGCAAAGTTGTGCCCTTGAGATTATCAACGCGGGGAACCTTTCGAGTCAATACCACCTGAACTTGTTTGTCTTTGTCATGCATCATATTTTGCATGGTTCCATATGATCTAAATTTTCAATCTACCACGGTTTATTAAGTGTATCTTCTAAAATATGTCTCCAGCTACCACGAAATGTAAAGTGAACTGATCACTTACACACGCGCGCGATTGTTCGTATTTCAGGGGTAAACGGGGTAGCTTCAATCCATCATATCTCTTTCGCGAGCACGGTGACCTATGTTTTTTATTCTATTTTTCGTAACAGCACATCATAGGGAAAAATTATGCAAATTTTAAAAAAAAATCGTTCGTCAACTTTTATTTCTGAGGAATCACCTTAACACACCTAGCGAGGTGGATTAACTCACTAACCGCGGAACAAAATTTTTCAAAACAAACAAAATGGCGGAATAAACCGTTCGTGAATTTGGTCCAGGAAATAGAGGAAAACAACTTATACCACAAATAATACGTCTTGGATACTTAAACGACCGAGAGCTTTCAGTCCATTCAAATTCAGGAGAGTATAAATCGAGTTTTCGGTAGAAAACAGTCATCTAAAGTGAACGATGGCGAACCAAGGCGGGCAAAACATGCAAATCTTACATTTTTCTTACTAAAAATTGATAAGTTATTCGTAAGCTTAAACATTCGCAACAACATCGTCAACTAACTCTTTTACACGATATGATCTTAAAAATAAATAGCTATTCTATTCTAGCAGAGGCTTCACGAAGCAGAAAATAAGCATAAGCTCCAGCAAATTAAAGCTTTAATTTTAGTTATGCTGAACGCGAGAGAAAAACAACACGCAACTACTAAAATATTTTTTTATCACTTGCATTTGTTTATGTTTTCCTTTACCCTTCGACATAACGTTTCGACTCTTTAAGGAATACAAATTTTTTAATCAAATAAACAAACTGCATTAGAAAGCAGTTAAAAGGAAATAAAAAGGCATTTTTCCTAAACTATTAAAACTTAACATCACCTTATTGTTTTCAAAAAGAGAATTTTATTTTATCTCTGTACTTATTCAACCGATTTATATTGACAACGCTGTTTCAAAATGGACAGCTTTAATCTACAGATTCAACCAATGCTTTTGTAGCTAGAGTTCGACACTGAAAGAATCAAGAAGATCTTAACTCACCCATTCCAGCCAATTCGGCTTACAAGTTAATTTTTCGCTTCATACAGAGGTTATTTTCCTTGACTACCAACGCCGCCTTGCAATGAATAATTATTTCCATTCCGTTTCCTTTTAACAATATCGTAGGAGTTTTTTTGTTCAAAAATGTACCTTTTTTCTTAAACTATGACAAAATAAAAAGGTTTGATTAATAGAATTTATGACGCCGTTCTTTCCGTGAATCAGAAAACAGCTGAACGCCTCAAGTTCGTGCACATCTTCGCTTCGTATTTTCCCCGCGCATCGTCATTTTCGCGCGCGTTCGCTTGTGGCTAACCGGTCTGACTGGTTTATTCTGAGTTTAATCGAGGGATAGTTAATCGAAGGATAAATCTGTTTTGAGGAACGCCTTTTTATTCCCTGATTAGTTATCCACAGATTAAGAAATTTAATCTTGAATTAACCCTTAATCGGGGGATAGTTTAATCGGCTTTCCAGGAACCGGGGCCAGGTATATTGCCCCCTTAACCCATTGGCACCCGTGCCGGCCAAAACCGGCCATAAAAAACTCCCATGCTTCAAAACATTGCAACTTTCTCAATCGCACGAATATTGCCTTAACTGTTAGTTGTGAGCACGAAATGGAATGCCCTTTAAATTTGGATATCCAATAAATGCAAGAAACGTAGCGATTTTTACCAAATATGGCCTTTTGAGTTTGGACAAGAACGAAACTGGCCGTTTTTAACGTCAAAGAGAAACAACAAAAATGCCCCTTCTTGTCTTCATGTTTTTTAGAGAAAATCATCGTCGAAAAACCAAAATTCAACCATCATAACGAAATTCAGTCCTTTTTCTAGCTTAGAAATCACTTTTTTTGTTGATATTCTTCTCCCGAGCGTAGATACAGCCTTTTGTTCCAGTGCATTCGGGCCTTCCCGACATTTTCAACA
Source organism: Pachyseris speciosa (assembly GCA_016490735.1). Taxonomy (NCBI): domain Eukaryota; kingdom Metazoa; phylum Cnidaria; class Anthozoa; order Scleractinia; family Pachyseridae; genus Pachyseris; species Pachyseris speciosa. Next base: position 104,229 of record JAEMWC010000380.1, read on the forward strand.
TCTTGAGCGCATTGCATGCTGGGAACTAACGAGAATTTTTGACAGCGCCCGTTCCTTCCCCCAATTCTTTCACATATAAACTAAGTCTACAGCCACTCCGACCTACCGCCAAAATTTCCTGCTCCTGGTCATCCTCAGGACGCAGAAATTCCAAAATATGTGGTGGTAGGTCGAGAAATTCATCAATAGTCGAGTCCCAAAGGTACTAAGTGTTCGACCGGCCAAATTTCCAGTTCGTCGAGTAACAAGCCAAATTCAACAACAAAGTACATCACCTTGCTCGATTCTTTGAGAAAGTGGACTCTTAGCTACCGTCACGCTTAATGATGCTCATCAGGCAGCCGCTAAAGATGAAAAATGGCTGTAAATTTAGCAGAAATCGCAAGCAAACCGAACTTGGGCCATTGTTGTCGCTTCACGGATAAAAAATAGCTACGTCAAAATGACGTTTTCAGAAACCTTGAGCCTCCAGTGGCTTAGGACAGCACCACTTTTCCCTATTAGTTCAAATAAAGAGTCACGAATTGCTATTCATCGTTTATAGGTGGAAAATCACTCCGAAAATGTAAAAACCTGCGGTAGTCAATGGGTTAAGGAATTTATCCGTCGCTTGTTTTCGAACACCTCTAGAGGTACATTGCTTGCAATTGACGATTACTTGTTTGCTTTTCAAAATGTTATAATGTAGGCGATATCCTTCCCTGACATAGGTGGCGCGGGTTTTGTATATAGTTCAATTATAAACGAGCAGGAGTGGCTGTGCCTCGTGCTTTAAACTTGATAAAACACAAACTTAACTGTGAGTTTTTTTAATGGCTTCAAACACTTCTGCAGAAGAACTATCCATTCTTACACAAATATTTAAATTTTGGGATATTTTGGCCTACAAACCGGACGTAAAATTAGGCAGTGTCTGTATCAGACTAGCCTCCTACGCATGCAGACGTCTTTGGGCTTGTCACGCGTTTGTCCCCCACGAACGTCTGCTCAACTGAACTGCCACTTCAGTTCGCCGGAGGCGAGCCTATTGTATAACAGACGGCAATAACGAGCAGCGTAAGATCTCTATTGAAAGGCATCCGTATTGCTTCAACACACAAATGGACAGATAGCAAGTGATATATGCGCAACAGTTGTCACAAGTCTTTACTGATAATTAAATTTTACCAAGCCTTGAGTCCCGCCTTGAGCTAATTTCTAAGGAGACCCAGCAAATAACCCCCCAAGTTTATTGACGATTGTTGAGATCACGAATTTGGTTTAGTTTTGTTTGCTTTTCAAAATGTTAGGTACGTGATCCCTCCGGGACATTGACGGCGTGGTTGTTAACTAGGGACAAAGAATGTCGACCGTCCTAACTAATGGACGTTGTTTTCAACTATATGGCTCTCTCTGCCGCCTCTTCAATGTTTTACATGAGAACGCTTTTTCACTTATTAGGAGAGAGCAGTGGAAGTGTCCCGGGAGGGGGAGGGGGTAGTACTCCCTATGATGGCCTATACGGGGAGGCTCCGCCCGAACAAGGGTACATTTTTCACGCTTCAGGTAGATAAAAGGGTAGGGATTTCACTAGTCGAAGTATATGAAAGGGTAGGGAAATCTGTCATTGAGGTATTTAAAAGGGCCTTTCATTAAAATATTTCGAACACACTTACCTTATGACTGTACTGTTTTGAAAATGACAAGAAGACTTCCTGTTTTAGGTACAAGAAAGGGGTACTATTTGTCAATGGAAGGTATACGAAAGGGGTACCTTTTCTGTCAAAAATGGTATATAGAAGGGTAAGGGGTCGGACCTCGGGGCGGAGCCTCCCGTATTAATTTTTTTTTGTACTCCCACCCCCCTCCCGGGGAAGTGTTCTTTCTGTTTATCAGTTCACTTGAATTTCAACAGAGCTCGCTGTTGAAAGGCATACTGTATTGCTTTAACAAACGCAACATGAGTTGAACTGAGCTGTCTTATCAGTTACCGATAGCCTCCCACGCAGTTGTCAGTTTTTCAGGAGACTCGTAAAAACAACTTGGGAGGCTACATAAGTGAATTCATCACGTTTGTCCAGACGTCCCTTGACAACGAAAGAAGTGGCGCCGATAGGGTTATAAGATCTTGTACTGGCATCAAACTTTCCTATCCACAACTGAGAGCGTGAGGAGAGAGGACTTGACTCAAACATTGTGGTAAGTAGTTTGTGTTAAAGATCAATGCAGTATATGAAATGACTGCCGTAATTGTACCGATTCAGTACTGAATGAAAGACCTTTGGATTCTACGGCTAGATTTTTCTCTGTATTTCCCTTAATTTATTTATTCCTGGACGCCCAATGGTTTCTAAACAACCTTTCCATCTCAGAAATTGTGCATGATAAAAAAAAACTAGGGGCGCTTTCCATTTGAATGGAAAAATCGGGGAGAATTTTAGGTTTAAAGGAACAGGACAAATTTTCCTCAATCAAAACGGAACGGGAGGAGCGTGTTGCACTGAGTCACTATTAACCAAAACACTACCAAACCGCGCGTTTAATTCATCAAGGAGCATGGAACTAGTGGGACGCCGCAGATGGTACAGGATTTTTCGATCATTTCGGTAAAACCGAGCAAAGAGGAATACCTCAGAAGGTATTCCCTTTTTTCTGAAAAATTTCCGGTGGAAAAGTCTGTTCCATTTGATTTACCACTGGAAAACAACCGGTTTTTCCATGCAAAAGGAAAGCGCTCTAGCGTTTCCTCAGTTTTGGCTTAGGTCTCAATCACGTGAGCTCATACTTTTGTAAGACCGAGAAAATCCGTTCCTTTTTCTTTTTGCATGGGGGCAAATATGTCAGTTCGAAAAAGCCGATTAGCAGCTATCCATGATTGAAAATTAACCAAGGTTTCGTATCAATCGTTGAGAATATTTTTGATGATAAATTTTAAGTCATTCACACATAAAAACTCAATGGCGAGAAATCTTTGGCAACTATAGCGGGTCATGATGGGATACTAAAATTAAACCGGAATCTATCCAAGCTAAACATGGATTAACTTTAGTAATGGTGTTATGGACCAATGGTCGAAAATCGAAGAAAAGGATTCTGCCTCATCAAATTTTCTGTGATTTAAAATCTTCAGCTTAATGAACACTTTTTTTAATGAAACTTCTAAAACGCCATTTCATGCACTCCTCAGACTCGACAAGTGTTTGTGAAGTCAAGATATAATTTATACCCTGAATTTTACCATAATTTTGAACCAGAGAACCAAACTTTTCATAATCCAGTATTCCCTAAGCAAGAAATGGCCGTTTTATTTGCCATGAATGAATGTGATCTGAACTCTCCTTTACCACGCACACAATTTTGAGGAAAAAAAAAAACTATTCCTGGAGGAAACTGTCGATGGTTCCACTTGGCCACTTGTCGGGTAGGCTAAAAATCTGTAGGCCCAGGCCTATGGGCCTATAGGCTCGCTAAGCCCCTGCCAGCTTAAGCCAAGTTTGTAATCGTAGGCTGTGAGTCCACTGTAGGAGATTGAAGTAAGGGAACCATTTGACATAAAAGAGGGTGAGGGAAATTGTAAAGATATTCAGCTATTCTGGTTACAAGTCAGTACTGACCACACAAACTCACAAGTTTCGACCAATCCACCGTATTTCCTCGAATAATAGCTGGGGACGATTATTAATTTTTTCGCACCAAAAGTGGGCGATTATTTCAAATGTTGCTCGCTGGAAGTCACACCTTAAATATTGGGAATATTTTGTTTTATTATCCCATTTAATCAAGTAAACTGATCGAGCGCCGACTTTCTAAGCTAGTCAGCTAGTTAGTTTGGTTTCTCTGTCTAATGTTTCTGATATACATAAAGTTATGGAATTTAGAGCGTCACGTAATTTTACGATCTCAAACGGCTCTTTTTCTGTCGTTATGCCTAGTATAAACTTTATCATAATATTACAATCGTGTAGGTGAATGAATGCCTCTTAGAAGGCCAAGTGAAGGCCAAAATAGCCTCTTGTAGTAAAAGTTTCCTTCTCACTTTCTTGCGGATAAGTAAAACATCAGAAAACTTTTTGTCCGGGTGACATTGGTGTTCAGTAAATTCGTCTTGCTGTTGAAACCATTCTGCAAATGCAAATTTATTATTTTTCGGAACAGCCGCCTCGTTTATCGATAAAATTTGCTCCTTGGTAACCAAACTGAAACGGGAAATTTCTCCGTTTGCTCAGGGGTGAATAGTACTTCACTGCTATTCGAGCTAGCCGATCAGAATGCGCGGAAAGCACTATTTACTTGTGTGGTGTATAGAAATTTGTTTTATTACCCCCATTGAATCATAAAATAATAAAATCAAGTAAACTGAGCGCCGGCTTTCTGAACCGGTCCTTTATTACGTTATTCCATCTAATGTTTTTGTTTTTGTAACATTTCTATAAGTGTTGACAGGGAGGGGTGAAAAAAGGTACTGGGAGAGGTGGTTGATAACGCAGGGGGGGGTGGGGGCAATATATTATTCAAATGAGGAGATTATTTGAAATATTTCCACCAAAGGAGGGCGATTAGTCTATTCATCTATTTATTTATTTATTTATTTATTTATTTATTTGTTTATTCGTTCAATCATTCATTTATTTATTTATTTATGTGATCGACGGAAGGCTAGTATTCGAGGAAATACGATCACTTTGTTAGGAAAAGGAAACATTGAACAAGCTTTTGTCTTTGTTGTCACTTATAGCTTCACAAGAATAAAAATGCGTTTCTTCTGGACCACTGCGTTTATTACATTGGGCTTGATTTTCGTTTTGGGAATAGATGCTAAGAAGTTGCGGAAAAGAGTAAGTTCTTCACTTTGTTCAATTAAGTACATTGCATTTCTTTATTTTGTTTGGAGGATGTATGTGAGGTATTTTTTGTATGACTTTAAAAGGGTTGAACAACCGCTTATATCCAAATCACGGGACACCAAAAAAATATTAGTGCAGTTTTTTTAATATCCTGGTTATTGGTGTTTTTGTTTCTTCTTGTTTGTTTGTTTGTTTTGTTTTTGTTTTGGTTTTTTTTCGTTTATTGCTTGTCTGTAACGCAGGCATTCAACTGTGACTTCTTTGCGCCCTAAATAATGATATATTGTAGGGAAATACTGCAAGGGCTGGTCAAACAACGTGTAAAGGCGTAAATGCGATATTTCGACTGGCCAACACCAGCCTTCTTCAGGTTTATTGAAGGAAAACGCGAGTTTACATGGTATTTATATTTACCGGAAATGACATGAAATAGCACGTGATGTGTCAAAGCTACAGGAAAATAACAAGGCAGCTAAAATGATGTAAGATTTAAATAATACAGAAAAAGAGCAGAATAAAGCCAGAAAAACTTAACATTACATTTCATCGCGTTTGTCAAGGCCTGCAGGTTCTAATGTTTTACCTAACTTAAAATTTTCAGGTTGCTGAGCTGGAAGCGAAGATCGCCAAGTTGAAAGGTTATGAACAGTTCTCAGTGTACGACTTGGCGTGGCAATCCCTGCACATGGCAGCAGCTGCAGCCTGTAGGGGTAGCACCGACAGCGGAGGAAGTGGTCCCTGGCACAACAAGGTGCTGGTAAGGGACAAGCGGATAACCTGCAAACAGATTTGTGGCAATGACGCTTGTGATGCAGAGGTTTCCGTTTACGGAAGCCCTAGAAAGGCTACGCAAAATGGCCAAAACGTCGGCTTTTTTTACAACTACGGCTGCAACAATTTCCATAACCAGGGAACGGAAGCGACTGGTGCGGACCAAGATGTGATGAATCCACCCAATGTTTATTTCAGCTTCTGTTGCTGCCGAGTCTGACACGCTAAGATGGCGGAAGCTTTCCTGTTTATGGGGTCCGCATAAGGTGTTCGGGTAAAATTATAATCAATCAGGCATTAAAAGAGGTTAAACTCAAGTTGGTGTATCTATAATTCTATTTTAGACCATGCAAACTTCATTTTTCATGCTCTGACAGAAGCCTAATTGTGAAGAGGCGAATCTGACGTGTAAACCAAAAGCATGTGTACGCAACAAAATACATCATATTCAGGCATGACCCACAAACTAAGAGGGGGAAAGCCAACTGGGAGCTAGTTATTCTTCTTGAGGAGTTATCAGTACATTAAAACGAAGCGGATAAATAAATAATACCCTGGACAAATCAATTCAGACACGATTGGCATGAGTCCATTCCACAGAGTAAATTTTTCTACTTCAATGATAAGACTCAAAAATTTCATAGATCTCAAACTCATCTGGCGTTGTTAGCTATCCGCGCTGTTCGCTTACATTCCTCCCCTCGCCAAAAAATGACATAAGACAAGCTTCCATTAGAAATTCTTCCCCTTCTGACGACAGGAACCAGAGGTGAAACGAAGAGACGAAAAGCTCTCCATCCGAACAACATGGCTACAGGGCAAACCCAAAAACCACAGCAATCCGTCCCAGTCTCTCACTCCTCGCTTTCTTTCCCATGCAGTAGTTTTCAAAAAAACCCTTTACAGCATGCAATAAACAATAAGGGCCTTAGGAAGAAAAATATTACAAAATTACGGTAACCAAGCCATTTTTAAAGTTTCAATTGTGTCATAAAGTATTCATCAAAATATATCATATTCCACCTGCGATCGCGCCAAACAAAACGGCTTTCATTCACCTTCTCAAACTCATTAATTATTCATAATGGTATTAGCCAATCGGAGTGCCCCATTTTGGTCAGGTGGATCAAGACACGTTCGCGATTAGTTCAAAAACTGATCAAGACACGTGAATTTTAATTAGATCAAGACACTTGAATTTTAATTAGCAACCTCAAAAATTTCAATGCAGGCAATTATTAACTGGCATCTTTTAAAGTAATGTGAAAATTACATCTCTTTTACCCTGAATCTCAAGTAGGTTCAATTCCTTGGCAACATTTTCATCTTCCAACCGACGCTCCAGACACATGCGATCACGTAAAAAAGTACTGGGTGGACACCTTTCCCCCTGACTCTTTGTAGATGTAGCTACTTCTATGACAAACTTCGCAAGCTATTAGTTAAGAGATACAGTACCCATTTCCCATATTTTACAGGGTAACAAATTCACCCCGTGTAAGTCATAATCTTTGGCTAGACCGCTTGTCATGATCCAAAATCGGTACTTTCGTCTCTCCTTCCAGCTGCCATGGTACGTTTGTACTTTGTAGAAGCCGGGACGGCCTCATAAGCTATCAACTGGACCTCGGATTTATAAGGTTTTAGACGGACGAAAACGACTCGCTCCGTCCGTGATCTCCGCCATCATGTGTCAACTACAGTGGATGACTACTGACGCGAAACAAGCAACTCCCACAAAATGTATGCAGGCAAAGAGTTGTGAAAAATGCAAAAGAATGTTTTCGCTATTGCTCGTTAAAACAATCGGTGCTGATTATACAGATAATATATTTGCTATATCCCATTGTATTTTTATGCGAGTTTGAGAAGCCGTATCAAAAATTCGTGCTTCGTGTTTCATCAAGGGTTCCAAACACCTTGAAACAATAAAAGCACTCCGCCTTCGGCGTCGTGCTTTCATCTGTTTCTCGGTATTTGGAACCCCTGATGAAACACTCACACTCGTTTTTGATATATTACATCAAATTTAATACAACATGATAGAAATGCATGAAACCCCAAATGGAAACTCGAAAAAAATCCGAGTTCCAGATGGGATCATGTTGAACCCACGACCCTCCACGATCTAGACGAACGCTCTAACCACTGAGCTACTGGAGACTCTATGGTGAACATAGGTGAAATGTGGGCTAGAGTCTCCAGTAGCTCAGTGGTTAGAGCGTCCGTCTAGATCGCGAAGGTTCGTGGGTTCAAATCCCATCTGGAACTCGGTTTTTTTTTCCGAGTTTTCATTTGGGGTTTCATGCATTTCTATCATGTTGTATTTCTTATTTCACTCACTTTGGAAGTCTTACATCAAATTTCTTTAGTATAGTTTATAAATTCGCGCCACACTTTTTTGTACAAAATATATAAAAATACATGATGTAAAAATCACTTTGTTTGAGTGCCAATGTATATAGCGCGCACGGTTCTAATTGGGGACACTTTCCAGGTCGAAATAGAATTTGGAAATGTTGGTATTTGAGGAGAGCAGGGGAAAACCGGAGTAACTGGAGAAAAACCTCTCGGAGAAGAGTAGAGAACCTTCGTCGCCCCAAAGGAGGTGATCAGGCGTTATATACGGTGTTCGGAGTGATAATATGACAAGTGATAATATGCCCGCAATGATTTCGGATTTATTTGTATGGCGTAATAGTCCGTATAACTAAAGAGGACATAATAAGGCCGTCGTCCCACGATTTTCCACTTATTTCATGAAGATTTCTGTTTGTCTTCAGAATATTTTAATGATTCTTGTAATTTTAAACAATTTTATTCAAAGGCAAAATCTAGTCTGATATTTAGGGAAATCAGATTTCCGATGAAGTAAGTTAATTTCTTATATTTTATTCATTTTATTAGTAGGTAATTAGATAATTAGATAATTAATTAAAGAACATTTTTTCATTTCCGCGCGAAAAGTATTCCCCATAACAACCTAGAAAGCTAGTATTCAAAAACGCTACGGCGTGCTAACCTTGGTGTCAAAAATACACGCAGGGATTACGGCAACTAAAGTGGGCAAATAATCTATGTTTTTATGAGATGTCTTCAAGAGAAATTTGATTAATAATGCAACACAAAACAAAGAACAAGAACCATAGTGAGACAAAAACTTTATTTCGGCAAGCACTGATTCACCACTGAAAGTGAGGCGTGATGATCTGTGTTCGCCTTCATTGTCAGGACGAATCTTCGAGAAAAATTGAACACCGTAGCAAAGTAAAATAACATAAGCTCAAGCGTGTAAAGGCATGGCTCCTTCTTGGGTTAAGACCCCCGTGAAGTTAAAATAAGCTTCTGTAACAGCAATGTTGTTTGAACTCACAGAGTTGCCAGAAATTCAAAACACAACTGTTGTAGCTTAAGGCATAGGCATGAATTTGCTGGCCACGTGTGTAATGATGTCATAATCGTACTCTGAAAGACTTTTCAAATGGGGCAACAATATATAGTTCATTGTAACCAGTGTTCACTTGCTTTGTTTTGTTTTGTGTAAACACAACTTGTGGAGTTAAAGTTATCGTAGACCTTAGAGGATGTCCTTCAGGAAAAAACTCGCAATTTTTTCATGTATATTATTAATAAGTAATCACATGATTTTTCTCGTGCAATTTGGAATAAATAAGCACTTGTAAATTTTTTCAAAGACCACAAATTGCACTCACCCTACGGGCTCGTGCAATTTTGTGACTGAAAAAATTTACTCGTGCTTATTTATTCCAAATTGCACTCGAAAACATGTGATTACCTATACTTATACAAAACTGTTAAGTTACAATTCGTTGAAAGAAAAACTTAACAAGCCCTCCCTCGATAAAGCGCCTTCTTTTTTGGCCGAAATTTAAATAAGCGCCCGGGTATATGTGATCGCAACAAATTTTAGGCCAAACCTCGCCATGTGCATATTATATAATCGATCGGGCGCCATTAGGTCTAAAAAGATTAAGGTCCGAAAACTAAGGAGGTTAGGTGATACCGGCCAAAAGTATGTGAGTCCCTCTTGTGACTACTTGTAGCCTGTGTGACAGGCGCTAAAAAATAGCGTATCACAAGCCACATTTGACTGGACTATTTTTAAAAGCAAGAACAGGGAATGAGGAACGGGGAACGGGGAATCTTTAAAAGCGGGAATCTATAAAATTTTGGTCGAAATATTGATCAATCAGCTAGAATATATATAAAGCTTTATTCATGTTTTGAAGTTTAAGTGTATTTTTTTGTGCGTGTGCGTGTGCGTGTGTTTCCACTCATTTAAGTCAATGCAAATATCTTTGGCCTTTCTTATCATAGCAAACTAAAGTGGCTGGCTAAATAGATCAATGCTACCACTCGTTTTCAATGAAACGGGAGACCCAATCCCTTTCGCTTGTCTTACTGCTTGGATTCGAACAAAGCGTTACAGCATCTTTCCTTCCTTCAGTTTTATCAGCTCTAAAAAATTGAGATTCAAGTCTTCGATCTTCGGTCTTCACGTACACCCTCCACTTATATATACAGAAGAATATTCACGATTAATAAACTGCAAAGTATCTCTCCGTTTACATATACGGAGAAATATTTCGCAGTAAATAAATGGTCGCAATGGTGATAAAAACAAGAGTTTCACCGTGTAACACCACCTCGTGAAACTGGTTTCGCTCGGTCTTGTCACGCTACGCTGCGTAAGCCATGGAACTAGTTTTGCGGGAATTTCGAGTCCAGTTTCAACGTTCCCGCACAAGTTTCGACCTTTCATGTTATGTATCAGTCAATTACAAAAGCTCCCATCAACCCCCACCGGGCATACCCCAGGTATTTGATCCGAAATTTGTCCCGCACGGTGGGGCATTTGACTATCGGCTAAGGGTTTCGCGCGTATTTCGCGCACAAATATATCAAATATTCATTCATTCATTCTCTACGGGAGCTGCTTCGCTCTCTTCACTTCAAGATTCCGCGTAGGCTTTCCGTTGTTTACTAAAATAATTTACAGTTGATATGCCTTTATTCAAAGTTTGGAGTGCCGACAAAAGAGATCGGAAAAGAGTTTTGGCGCACAATTTTTAGGATTTGGTTTGAAAAAGGTAAGTGATTTTAGAATAAAATATTCATTATGAGCGGGGAACGTGCCAAAATGCTTCAGTGGGGCATTTGACCGTCTAAACTGAAAACACAGCGGGGCATTTGATCAAAAATTTCAGTCAAAAAAGTCAAATGCCCGGGTGTTTCCTCGGGAGGGGGTAGGGGATGGGTGCTTTTGGAATTGACTGTTACATTACACAGTGCAGTGCCTGCTGAAACTTTCTCATCGCCGTTGCACATAAGTTTCAGCTAAAAGTTTCAACGTGTAACAGCGGCTTAAGACTTGTGTAATTTCAACAGATTCGATTGTTGATTCTCATTTTTGTGACCTCTGCGTTGATTGACCGAAGTTTTCACTTCTGCGCGCTAAAATTGACTTCTTTCTGTTTAGGGAGGCAGGTGGTGAACACCGCCTGGTTTGGAGGCAAAATTTACTAATTTCAAACGGCATGTAAATGAAACAGACAGATTGATCGTGGCACGAGGGTCCGTAGGTCATTCGTCCATTAAATTTTCAATTCAAATTAAAAATTGAAAATCGATGTCGCAATTTTTGATTTCCACTTCTTTTTTTCTCGCGAAATCAATAAACGCGTATTTGTAAACGTTTAACCGTTTTCACGTTTATAAGGAACAAAAATAACACTTAGACTTTTATTTTTGTGTAGTTGCCATTGAATAGAAAATCAAACAAGCTATGGCATTTATTTATCAGCAGGAAAACCATTGTCGTAATCTCGTTTCATCTACGATTACATGAATTTAGGAGAAAGTCCAAAATTGAAAATTGCAATCAATTTTTAACTTTTGTTTTTGTGCGAAGAATTGATCAATCGTGTGCACTCAGAGTGACAAAAGTATCCAAGAGGGGGTGGGGGAGGGAATGCTTTGCCGCCATTTTGAATGCTGGAAAGACCCTAAGAGAACTAGCTTTAGGAAGGGAAGTGGGAAATTTAACAGCTTTGAGCAGTCTTCACCACTATCTCCGGCTAAATATGGACGACGTAAACGGTCGAGTACTTATGCACATGTCATCGGCTTCCCCGTGGGGTCGACCCCCGGGCTAACCAGAGGGATTGTAAAATCAGTCAAGCAAACTTGAGGAATTTCCCCGGGGGTCGGGGAATCTCTCAAGACAAAGTCCCCTGGGTCAGGTGTCTCTCAGCAGAAAATTCCCTTGACATCCTTTTCAAACTTGTGAATTCCCCCACCCCTAATCTTTGATCGTAGAACAATGTCAAGATTTTCCCCTACCCTCGGGCAAAGAATCCCGTCCATCCCTTTGTATTCCCCCACTTATCTCCCTGGAAGGCCCTGGGGTCGACCCCACGGGGAAGCCGATGACATGTGCATTAAAGATCTTTGTTGTGACTCAGCGGAAAACACACTCAGTCAGTTAGTTTTTTTTTAAGCTTTCGTTTCAAATATGGGATACATGTGCAAAATCGCCTGTCAAATGAATAACTGGAAAGGACGTTGTTGCTTGGGTTGGTACGCTTCAACTGTTAGTGTTGGTTGTAAAAAAAAAAAAACCCTTCTGTTATATTTGCTCGTTATTCGTCATCATTTGAGCATAACTTACCGTGCATCCAACTTCTCAATTAGCTCCTTTTTTGATGAGGGAGGAGGAAACACTCGAGAAAGTCTCGATACCGATAAGTCAGACGGTGCGATGCGAAGTGTAAGATTCTCCGTCGGTTTTCTTTTTCTCGAGGGTTTCAGGCAAGTAAATCAGGAAATAATATGCAAAATTTAATTAATAATTTAGGATGTATCCTATGGCTATTGCATCAGTTTGTCAGGTTTGTATGTCAATTTTCCATAAAATACCTTGCTTCTCTTAGCAACAAACTGAATTCAGAGTGTGTTTTCCGCTGAGGTACAGCAAGATCTTTACTTATTATAACAGCAGTACGGCCCCGTGCGCTTTTCATTCCAAACTATTAAGAAAATTCCCGAGAGCCTTGCGCTTTATCGGAAGCAGGCGCGCGTTTCTCAAAACTCCCGAGAACGGTTACAGCCCGAAAAACTATTTTACGTCCATTAGCTTCGCCTACCAAAAATTCGATGTTTTTAATAATCTTTTGAGAAAGCACCCTGTATATAGTTTGCCCAAGACGTTAGTACCAAACGACAGAAAACGCATTTGAAAACTACTTCTCAGGCCCGGAATGTTTTCCGGTGATCTGTAATGTGACAGAGGCAGATGCCTCAATTTCAAGACTCGTTAACCGTTATTGGCTTCCATAGGAGTAAAACGTTGGAACTTAGTCTTTGAAGCATCTGATCTTCTTTGTGAAGTTTTTGTTTTTGTTTTTGTTTCTTTTTTTTTTGTTTTGTTTTGTTTTGTTTTTTTTTGTTTTTGCAATTTTGCTCGGTCACATCACAGTATACCATACAAAGTTTATCTCCTTGGTGTATCAGTTCCTGAAGTTCTATATCCGTGATGAAAACTCGGATACAAAATTGCAGAATTTTCCATCTCCGAAGATCGAACGAGTCTGCTAATGTATTAATAAACGTGCAAGAAGTTTATACTTCGAGATTTCAATAACACGTGCAATTAGCACTACGCGGAACACACAAATTATTGAATAAATATAGAATAAATTCAGAATGTAAAAACGCTTCTCTCGTGCATCTTCGAAATCGAGCATACGATTTAATGTTCTGCGTGGCCTTATAAGGAAAGCAGCTGATTAACTTTTAACGTTTGCGCAGCAAGTATCTTTCGCAACTCTTTTCGAAATTTTGCGTGGCAGTCCCGGTGTCTTGATTTCTTTTCAACGCTGAAAATGCATCAGGCTCGCTGAAAAAATTGCAGTCTTGCTGCCGCCAAATTCATCGAGTTCCTCTGTAGCAAACCCGATGTTTAATGCACGAAAAATGCCCTACGGCTCCGTCAAAAACACGTACGGCCCCGAGTGATATGATTTTAGAGGACTTGGTCGCGTTTAACAAGTTTATTTAACAACCAGAAAGCAAATACAAAGCAAAACAACATATTACATCAATTTTCTGTGCAAATTTGTCGCTTTATCTTCTACATGTTCTACGCCTTTCACAAAGAGTCTAAAGAGGCCATATGATAAAACACTTACTGCGCTTGGTCCGTACGCCATGACCTCGAACCAAATATTTTTCCGTCCCTACAGACCTGACTCACTCAGTAAGTACATAGTACTCGACGCTTACGTCGTCCATATTTAGCCGGAGATAGTGGTGAAGACTGCTCAATGCTGTTTAAATTTCCCACTTCCCTTCCTTCAAGATAGCGGCAAAGCATTCCCCCTCCCCCACCCCCTCTTGGATACTTTTGTCACTCTGAGTGCGCACGATTGATCAATTCTTCGCACAAAAACGAAAATTGAAAATTGATTGCAATTTTCAATTTTGGACTTTCTTCTAAATTCATGTAATCGTAGATGAAACGAGATTGCGACAATGGTTTTCCTGCTAATAAATAAATGCCATAGCTTGTTTGATTTTCTATTCAATGGCCGAACTTGCACAAAAATAAAAGTCTAAGTCATGTGTTATTTTTGTTCCTTATAAACGTGAAAACGGTTAAATGTTTAAAAATACGCGTTTATTGATTTCGCGAGAAAAAAGAAATGAAAATTAAAAATTGACATTGATTTTCAATTTTTAATTTGAATTGAAAATTGAATGGACGAATGACCCACGGACGGTGCACGGAAATTGATTTTGATTGTCAATTTTTAATACTGGATTAAAAACCACACGGACCCCATAAGCCTCATGGTTTCCTTTTGGGCTTTCTAGCCACTTTCATTTGCTTTGTGTAACTCTTTTGTTTTATCGTTATTTGTATTTTGTGGTAAAATAAATAAATACCTCTTACTAACCGAGTTCGAGGTCCGTACTGTAAGTTACGGACCGAGTTTTTTCCCGTTGATTTATGGCCCAAGCGCGAAGCGCGCGGGCCATAAATTAGCGGGAAAAACGAGGATCCGTAACTTACAGTACGGACCGAGAAAACGAGGTTAGTAAGATATTTATTATCTCTGAGGTTAATCCGGCGCGCGGGAAAGACACCTTGTTGAAGTCAAGCGGGCCGTACTGTAGAATACGGCCCGCAAAACTGACCAATCACAGCGCGCGTACTAAGTGAGAGATATAATAAACAAAAGTAAATAAACAAATAAACAAACCCATTGGCTACAAACCTGGGATTAAAGTTCTAAAAATGACTCAGGCTGTCAGGAATGAGGAGATTACAAGTATGACAATTAAGTCAGTGAGATATCAGTACATTTTTCCAATATCCAGTTTTAAATACTTTGCCACTGTGACAATTTCTAAGAGAAGTAAATGGTTGAAAAACAAGGACTCTTATAAGTATAATGAAGAACTTTGACTAACTGCAACTACAAATATAATGTAACTATTTTGTGCCCTAGTTGGTGCATGTCTTACTTGTACCTAATTCTCACAAGGTAAATGCATAGGAAGCCAAAGCCATGTTAATCATACTGTCATAAAGAAAAACTCACTTGTGCTTTGTAATACCTTAATGTTTGAAAATGGCTTTGGCCTCTGAAAGTCATATAATCAATAGATGGTTCCACGGTTATTGGCACCATATTAACTCAGTGGGGGCAAACGCGGCTAAAATTACAGTAAATGTATGGGAATTTGACCGACTTTGAACCGCTGTAACGCCGCGAAAAGGGGCGGATTTCCAACATTTGCCACTACTTTTAACGGTTTTATTGATATCGTTCATTCAACAGAAAATAAGGCCGTTAACGAAGGTACGACGTCCGTAAATTAGAATTATAAATCTTCTCATGTGGCTTCTAACTTCGCGGTAATTTGCATAAGTTTGATTACAGAGGTTTGTATGAAATCTTAAAAATTCGTTTACGGTCAGTGTAGCCTGAATCTGTTCTTTATACTTCATGAAAATAATGTCAGTACAAATGGCTTTTGAAAGACATTTTCGCTGCGGAAATTCGCCTTTTAGTAGCGGTGTTACAGCGGTTTAAAGCCGGTCAAATCCCATACATAATAATTTAGAACTTATATAGCGCATTTTCCATGTGTATATGATCAAATGCGCTTTACAAGCAGATGAAATTGGAATTTGGAAATGTTGGTTTTTGTGGAGGGGGGAAAACCGGAGTACCCGGAGAAAAACCTCTCGGAGCAGAGAAGAGAACCAACAACAAACTCAACCCACATATGACGTCGAGTCCGGGAATTGAACCCGGGCCACATTGGTGGAAGGCGAGTGCTCTCACCACTACGCCATCCCTGCTCCCCACATTTACTGTAATTTTAGCCGCGTTTGCCCCCCAGTTAATATGGCGGCAATAACCATGGAACCATCTATTCTGCATCAGACAACGACAAATGCCAAAATACAGCACAATATAATCTAGGAGTTTTTATTAATATTGTGCTTTTGTTTACAAATACAAATATTATACTAAGAGCATTGTGGTCATTAATTGATTACTTCAAAAATACTGTCACATCTTGCATATTTTTCTAGTGTTTTTCTTTTAATATATTTTCTATTGTCTCAAAGTTTGCCCAAAGGCTGAATTGCGTATTTACAAACTAATTACATGTAATTATATACAATACCATTTAAAATTAGCAAAATGAATAATACATAAAATTTCAATTAAAAACAAAAATAAATATTAAATTACTAGTATTCTGTTTGAAAATTTCAACTAATTATACTTGATACTCGAGGCCATCATATAAGTATAAGCGATTTCTGGTTGCAAAAGTTTCCGTCTCGCTTTCTTGTGGATAAGTAAAACTTCAGAAAACTTTTTGTCCGGGCAACATTGGTGTTTCAAATTCGTCTTGCTGTTGAAGCAAAACATCAAATGTTTCATTTTTTATATTTATATAGTGCTCTATAGTTCACGTAAACAAGGCATTGTACCTTTTTTATGCCTTAAAATTTGAGTTTGGAAAGATTAAACAACTTACCATTAAATACAGTCAAACCAAACCTTGCTGCCATTTTTGTATTTTTCCATCTAATGTTTTTGTTTTTGTAACATTTCTATAAAGTGTTGACAGGGAGGGGTGAAAAAAGGTACTGGGAGAGGTGGTTGATAACGCAGGGGGGAAGGGGCAATATATTATTCAAATGAGGAGATTATTTCAAATATTTCCACCAAAGGGAAGCGATTAGTCGAAGGGGGGCATTATTTATTTATTTGTTGATTCATTCGTTCATTCATTTATTTATTTACTTATTTATTCATTTATTTTAACGAAGGAAGGCTATTATTCGAGGAAATACAATGACTATTAGGAAAAGGAAACATCGAAGAAGTGAAGTCAAGTTTCTGTCTTTGTTGTCACTTATAGCTGCACAAGAATAAAATGCGTTTCTTATAGACCACTTCGTTTATTACATTGCGCTTGCATTGATTTTCGTTTTGGGAATAGATGCTAGAGGGATCTTGAAGAAAAAAGTAAGTTCTTCACTTTGTTCAATTAAATACATTACATTTTTTTTAATTTGTTTGGAGGATGTTTGTGGGGTATATTTTGAATGACTTTAAAAGGGTTGAACAACCCTTATATTCAAATCACGGGACACCTGAAAATATTAATGCAGTTTTTTATTGAGTTCTGGTTATTGGTGTTTTTCTTTCTTCTTGTTTATTTGTTTTGTAATGTTTTGTTTTTTTTTTCTTTTTTTTTTTTAGTTTATTGATTGTCTGTGACACATGCATTCAAATATGAGTTCTTTGCCCCCTAAAGAATGATATATTATATATAATATATAGAACGAAATATGGACTATGGACAACTTTAAAATTTTCAGATTGCTGAGCTGGAAGCGAAGATCGCCAAGTTGAAAGGTTGCGAACAGTTCTCAGCGTACGACTTGGCGCGGCAATCCCTGCACATGGCAGCAGCTGCCGCCTGTAGGGGTAGCACCCCCAGCGGAGGAAGTGGTTGCTGCGGGAACAAGGTGCTGGTAAGGGACACCACAGAGCAGAGAACCTGCAGACAGATTTGTGGCGCTGACGCTTGTGATGCAGAACTTTCCATTTACGGAAGGCCTGGTAAGGCTACGCAAAATGGCCAAAACGTGGGCCATTTTTATAACTACCGCTGCGACTATGCCCTTCACGGAGGAAAGGAAGCGACTGTTGCGGACCAAGAGGTGATGAATCCACCCAATACTTATTTCAGTTTCTGTTGCTGCCGAGTCACAAACTATGATGTCGGAAGCTTTACTGTTTATGGGGTCCGCATAATTGTATTCAATCAGGCATTAAAAGAGGCTTAACTCAAGTTGGTGTATCTATCATTCTATTTTAGACCATTTAAACTTCATCTTTCACGCTCTGACAGAAGCCTAATTGTAAAGAGGCGAATCTGACGCGAAAATCAAAAGCATATGTACGCAACTTAGATGCGAAAACAACATATGTACAAAATACATCATATTCAGGCTGACCCATCAACTAAGAGGAGGAAAGCCAGGAGGAGTTATCAGTACATTAACCCGAAGCGGATAAACAAATAATACCCTGGACAAAATAATTCAGTCACGATTGGCATCATTTCATTCCACAGAATAAATTTTTATATTTCAATAATAAGACTCAAAAATTTCATAAATCCCAAAATGATCTGGCGTTGTTAGCTATCCGCGTTGTTCGCTTACATTCCTCCCCTCGCCAAAAAGGACGATAAGACAAGCTTCCATTAGAAATCCTTCCCCTTCCGACGACAGGAACCAGAGGTGAAACGAAGAGCCAAAGAGCTCTCCATCCGAACAACATGGCCACAGGGCAAATCCAAAATCCTTCCCAGTTTCTCACTCCTCGTTTTCTTTTCCATACCCACATTTTGTTGCCATCAGATACAGATTCATGTACGGGTCCGCAAAGTCGTCCGCAAATCATCCCAGGAGTGCAGGACCGCAGATGATCCCGGACCTCAAATGATTCCCATCTGGGCTCCTGTCCCCATATTGGACCGGAAATGATCCCGAGCAAAAAATTAGGAATAGCATGGATATATAATAAAGGATGACACAAAATCACGTTTTATCATAGTGGAAAATCTGTGACATTGTGTGACGTTCTGTCTTTTTGTTGACTTCGGGACGGTGGCGTAGTACAGTAATAAATGAAGTGCATATAACCCCAAAAGAAAAATTTGGCCGTAAAAAATCTTTATATCGTACTAAGAGAGATTCCGCAAACATTTTTTCATTTGGTTCAAACCTCTTTTTGGGCGACGAAGGTCCTCTACTTTGCTCCGACAGCTTTTTCTCCGGGTACTCCGCTTTCCCCCTCTCTCAAAAACCAACCATGATTTTCAAATTCTGTTTCGATCTGAAATATAGTGTCCCCAATAAGAACTGTGCGTTAACTGAAAAACCGTCAAAAACAGTGGTCAAAAACAGTGTGGTACACAGCGGTAATAGTCACTCATTTGTGAACAAAAGTCAGACTGAGATACCACTAACTTGTTAGCTCAATTAATGAGAGGAGACCGAAGCACTTCAATAAACTCAAAAGATAAATAAATAAATAATGACTGTTTATTAAAACTCATTACAGCAATATAGACAATATAAGACTGAATTATAGAGCTATGTACAATATAATATCATACTAGAATAAAAATACAATGAATACCAAGATAAAATTACTAGACCTAAATTATGAATAAATCAGTACAAGTCACTAGATGTACTTATAAGTGACGAACTCTTGCGTGTGCTTAGTTTTTCAAGAAGGACGCGTGGTACGGCTAACGCCAGATCTGAGATTGTAATTATGTACCAACTCCTCCCGTTTGGGAAGCATAAGGTGCAAGGGGTGGTTCTCATTCCGGAGTCTATCAATATAAACCTGGCACAGATGGGCGCGCCTCTCGCTTAATGTTGTTAGATTGAGTGCATTTAATGCCTCATTGTAATTCATTAACGGAAAAACGATGCGCATAGCCCTTTTCTGAATGCTCTCGATCTTATAGGATAGAGAATCTGGTATTTTTTGCCACACAGGGGCAGCATATTCTAGAACAGGACGTAGAACGGTTGTATAAACCTTTGCTAGAGAAGCTGGAGGTACACCACATTGCTTAAAGACCCGGCCCTTAAAGAGTAAAGTCTCTTGTTTCCCTTTTTCACAATATGTTCAACATGATGGTTACATTTCAGGTCATGACTTAAATAAACACCTAGTAACTTATATGACAAGACTTCCTCAATTGAATTACCACCAATTACAATAGGATTCACAATAAAATTATGATTGCTCATAAAATTAATTAGCATTTCCCTGCACTTAGTAAAATTCAATTTAATTCTATGATCTTCAGAAAAGGCGTGAATATCATTTGTAGCAAAGTTGAGCAAACTGACACTGTTCCTAGGGATTATTTCAAGGGCTGTTGTATCATCAACAAACCTAATTCTATGGTTCCATGAGCGCAATAAATTATTTGTCATGATCGTAAACAAGATGACTCCTAGCTTGGTACCTTGTGGTATATCACCCTTGGGAGTTTTCCACTCAGATATAACGTTCTCAATCCTCACAGCCTGAGACCTGTTACACAGAAATGCTGTTATCCAGTTTACCAGAACAGGGTGCACATGCATCTTCTTTAGCTCCTCAATCAGTACAGTGTGGTCAATCATATCAAAACCCTTAGAGCAGTCAGCAAAAAACAGCCTAGCACCACAGTTCCCTGTATCCACTGCCTCATACACCGCCTGCAGCAAATAGACTAGCGCGTCGGTGGTGGAATGTCCTGCACGTGCAAACTGACGTGGGTTGATCAAATGAGACACTTGTGTGATCAAGCGGTCGCGCGTAAATCCTTCAAGCACCTTAGCAAGAGAACACGTCAGAGCGATAGGTCGCAAATCGGTCTCTATCTGCTGCGGGGGTGAGATTTTGGGGATTGGATTCAACAGTAAGGCCTTCAGGGCGTCAGGGAAGCAACCCTCAGTCAGGGATGCGTTGAGATATCATTGACTACTGGTGCCAGTTCTTAAGCAAAATCTTTTAGTACTCTATTCGGGATGCAATCAGGCCCAATAGCTTTGCCGATCTTCACTGTCGAGAGGGCCGAAAAGCTTCCCACTCGGAATCTAGGAATTCAGGGGGGACTTCCTGAGGGACCAGAGGTGGGGGCTCCAGAGGTGTAAAGTGGTCAGTCAAACTGATAAAAAAATTGCTCATATTATTTGAAAGGGAGAGCATATCTGGACTTATCTGATCCATGAATTGACGGTACCAATCTTGCTTAATGTTAATATGATTCCACCAATTCCTACTAGACGAAGGATCAAGCTCAAGATCAGCAAAAAAAAAATGATTGGGATTCTGTAGCTTACGATTTGAACACGGCTTACTAATTTGGGCAAAGTGCCTCAGAAACGGATAACGTACAACTTGACTTTCGACCAATGTATACACAGAAAGTATAGCCTTATCGTGGCCACAAAAAAGCTATCCACAATGTATATGCTTCGTTCTTAATGCGTAAGTTCGCAACAACGTTACACACAATGTATTAGTTCGAGTATTCCATATGAAATAAATATTTTACGGTTTAAATCAACTTTCGAACATAAGATCAACTGCCTTGTTTTCTTTAAAGGCCCATTTTAACCCTTGATGCATGGCGCGCAGCGACCGTTAATTCTTGAATTTCGTGTCTACGAAATCAGTCTAACTTGGTAGCCCTTTTTAGTTGCCCTTGTTTTATCGCATCGTGAGCATATCTCCAAATCGATGGCCGTAGTGACTATTAGTTCGCGTAAATAGCACGAGGCCTTTCAACACTGCAGACATACTATATTCTTCGTTCTAAAAGCGCGTGTCCACCGAAACGCTACGTTCTCAAAGCTTTACATTTTCACTGCGTATTTAAAACAAACCCTATCAACAGCTGTCAGATCGATGCATGATAAAATACACCGTCATTTCCTTTTTAATCTAAGTATTTTGTCTGATAAACATGCGAAGTAAGAGATTTGTATGTACACATACTTTTCGCTTGTATCAATATTCATTCTGGTTTTTAACTGATATGATTATTAATAGTGCTTTAGAATATTTATAGTTTTAGCGCTTTACAAATGTATTTTTATTATTTATTATTATTATTAAGAAGTGCCTCAGTTCAATTCTTTCTCATGCAATTAACCCACCTATGTGTCTCACCACCCACCGACGACTTCGCCTGCTATCACAACACGGCTTCGGTCTCTCCGTCCCTCACTTTAATTACCGACATTTTTTTTTTTCGTCTTTTCAGATCATTTGCCAAGAGAATCCAGAGAAATCAGAGATTTCCAGGTTGCCTTCTTAATGCTGGAAAAAATGCCAACCAAGCCAGGATCCCATCCAATCCCATCCGCTACTGCCCATCATCTGGGTTATACTTTGCATGTATGCTCATGTTAAAAGAAAGTTATACTGGAAAAGGCACAAAAAATAAACGCAGATTTATAACTCGATGACATCAAACTGTTTCCAAGTTAATTTTGGAGGAGGTCACTAAATTTGTTGGAAATTATAGCTTAAAGGTCAAATGGTTTTGGTTTTCTGCTTTTTCTGGGTACAGGCCTACCCAGTAGCGGTAGGCACGAACGGGACCCCTAGGTCCCATGCAAGGTGCCCTCCCTACCCGTTCCCACAACCCATAAAGGTTGACCATATTACCGGCTACGGTTTTTCGTTCCTTCACTTCGCACGCTTGAAACGAGCGCACGACTCTCGAAAAATCCGCTAGATTTACGTTCTGATTGCTATGTTTAGTTTTTGCTTTTTTAGTAGTAGTAGTGACCTTGTGACCTTTACTACACCGACATCAGTACATGTAGGGGAACAGTTTCTCAAGTCACCTCCAGTTCAGTTTTCTTTCACATAATAAAGTTACAGTTCATTGAAAGAAAAACTTAATAAGCCCTCCCTCGATAAAGCGCCCTCCCTTTTGGCCGAAATTTAAATAAGCGCCCGGGTATATGTCATCGTAACAAAATTTCAGGCCAAATCTCGCCATGTACATATTATATAATCAATCAGGCGCCATTAGGTCTAAAAAGATTAAGGTCAGAAAACTAACGCCTAGTTCAGACGTCGTGCTTCTGCCGTGCCGAACCTAATCACAGTTAGGCTCGACTGTAGCACGGCAGAAGCACGGCTTTGATTCAGACGCCGTGCCAGAGTCGAACTGAACTGAAGCCACGTAGCAATTAATCAGCGGTATTCATTTTAAAGTTGGCGTATTCCACTTATGTCCAGGATTGAGAGGGTTAGCAAAAATTTGCTAGCAAATCTTGATAGCAAAAGTAACAAGGAATTTTCCTGCAACTGCCAAAAAGGTCGTTAACAAAAATCGCAAATATCGCAAGAATAACAAATTTCGAAAACGAACGTAAGGACAAAGTGACAAAGCGAAGGAGTGTCCTGGAAAAGCCACGAATTTCGCAAAAATCGCAAAAGCCACAAGGATTTTATCTGCAACGACAAAATAGATGCTAGCAAGAATCGTAAATATCGCAAGAATAACAAATGTCGCAAGCGAACGTAAGGACAAAGTGACAAAGGCAAGGAGCGTCCTGGAAAAGCCACGAATTTCGCAAAAATCGCAAAAGCAACAAGGATTTTATCTGCAACGACAAAATAGATGCTAGCAAGAATCGCAAATATCGCAAGAATAACAAATTTCGCAAGCGAACGTAAGGACAAAGTGACAAAGGCAAGGAGGGTCCTTGAAAAGCCACGAATTTCGCAAAAATTGCAAAAGTAACAAGGCTTTTGTCTGCAACGACAAAATCCTTGTTAGCAAGAATCGCAAAGATAGTAAGAATAACAAATGTCGCAAGCGAACGTAAGGACAAAGTGACAAAGGCACGGAGGGACCTGGAAAACCCACGAACTTCGCAAAAATAGCAACAGTAACAAGGAATTTATCTGCAAGGCCATAATCCTTGTTAGCAAGAATCGCAAATATCGTAAGATGTCAAATTTGCCAAAGGAATGTAACGACAAAGTGACAAAGCCAAAGTGGGCCCTCGAAACAACACAAAAGTAGAACATTATTTCGGAAAACAGAAAGATTGTGAAGCAATGGGAAGGGAAGTTTGCTGGAAGGCAGTCAAATGAGGTTCGGGAAACTCTGAACTCAGCTGACTGAATAGTCACATTTTATTTAGAGTAACATCGTTTGGTCATAATTGAAAAATGCAACATCAAAATACTATAAAACTGGCAACACTTTAGTAACAAAAAGTAACAAGGATTTTAGCTGAAACGACAAAACGACCGCTAACAAACATTGCATATACAGCAAGAATAATAAATTGCGGAAGTTAGATGGAGGGGAAATGACAACGGCAAATAGCGCCCTAACCCGCAAACCCGCGAATGTATACACAGAAAGTATAGCCTTGCCGTGGCCCCCATAAAAGCTACCCACAATGCATATGCTTCGTTCTTAAAGCGTAAGTGACAACGGCAAACACCACCCTAACCAACCCGCGAATGTATACACAGAAAGTATAGCCTTATCGTGGCCACAAAAAAGCTATCCACAATGTATATGCTTCGTTCTTAATGCGTAAGTTCGCAACAACGTTACACACAATGTATTAGTGCGAGTATTCCATATGAAATAAATATTTTACGGTTTAAATCAACTTTCGAACATAAGATCAACTGCCTTGTTTTCTTTAAAGGCCCATTTTAACCCTTGATGCATGGCGCGCAGCGACCGTTAATTCTTGAATTTCGTGTCTACGAAATCAGTCTAACTTGGTAGCCCTTTTTAGTTGCCCTTGTTTTATCGCATCGTGAGCATATCTCCAAATCGATGGCCGTAGTGACTATTAGTTCGCGTAAATAGCACGAGGCCTTCAACATACTATATTCTTCGTTCTAAAAGCGCGTGTCCACCAAAACGCTACGTTCTCAAAGCGTGCCTGTTGAGCATAAACACGCAAGGCACAAAGTGTATATTATTATAGATAACACGCTAATCAATACTTTTCTGACCTTATTGTCAATAATTGCGGCTTACGTTCGCGACACACATCCCACACTCTTTACTGTTCAGCTAATTTACCTGGTATCAAACGCGGGGGTATTGCTAACGAACGTTTCGCTTTCGAAATCAGTCGTTCGACATGACAGTCCACTTACAAATAAGAATTTATTTTAAATCAAGTGACACCAAAACAATGCTGGTACAAAATTTGGCGAAGCAAGCCGGGTCTACACTGAATCTTTCGCAGAAATTTTTGTTTTAATACAGTTATTTAACTTCGTCCAGTTTTTACAAAGGGCATTAAGTATGCATTTGTCACATCTTAACCGTGCCATCGGTGATTATTCGTCAATTATATTATAGCTTCCCCTTCGCCGTGAAATAATCCTGCAAAATCACAAATTACACGATGGAGAAGAAACATAATTCGTGTCCAATTTTTCCATGGGAGAACAAACCAAGTAGCCACCACAACAAATTCAATTCATAGTCAAGGACGCGCATGAACACAGAAAAAAATATAACACCTTTTCGGTATTTGGTCCTACAGTATGTAAACAATATAATTGCTGTTAAGGGCTTCACACCTAAAACCATTTGCCTTTAACGCTTAGTTTCGGTTAAGATTATGGTGATAAAACACTTACTGCACTTAAATTAAGCGCCGATCACATAAATTACACAATAGAGAGGACACAAATTGGTGTCACAATTTTCACCCTTCCACGACAAATCACACCAAATACCTTTCCCACAGTAAATTCACTTTGCTAAATTCTTATTCTTGCGATATTTGCGATTCTTGATAACAAAGAATTTCTCGTTGCAGACAAAATTCTTGTTACTTTTGCAATTTTTGCGAAATTCGTGGATTTTCGATGGCCCGCTTTGCCTTTGTTACTTTGTCGTTACTTTCTTTTGCAAAATTTGAGATTCTTGCAATATTTGCAATTCTTGCTAACAAATATTTTGTCGTTGCAGACAAAATCCTTGTTACTTTTGCGATTTTGGCGGAATTCGTGGCTTTTCGAGGGCTCCCTTCGCCTTTGTCATTTTCTCGTTACTCTCTTGTGCGATATTTGTTATTCTTCCCATATTTGCGATTTTCTCGTTGCAAATAAAATCCTTGTTACTTTTTCTGCGAAAATCGCGGCTTTTCAAGGGGGCCCCTTTGCCTTTGTCACTTTCTCCTTACTTTCTTTTGCCAAAATTGCGACTTTTTGCGACATTAGAGAACCTTGCTAACAAATTTCGCATGCGAGCGTAACGACAAAGTCACCAAGGCAAAGGGGGCCTTCGAAAACCCGCGAATTTCGCAAAAATCGCAAAAGTATAACAAGAATTTTATCTGCAACGATAAAACGCTTATTAGCAAGAATCGCAAATATTTCAAGATAAACAAACTTCGCAAGCGATTAAATGCCAAAGGCAAAGGGGCCCCCTCTAACACCCACGAATTTCGCAAAAATCGCAAAAGTAACAAGGATTTTATCTGCAAAGACAAAATGCTTGATAGCAAGAATCGCAAATATAGCAAGAATAACAAACTTCGCAAGCGATTGAAGGCCAAAGTTACAAAGGCAAAGGGGGTCCTCGAAAACCCACGGATTTCGCAAAAATCGCAAAAGTAACAAGGATTTTAGTTGCAACGACATAATGCTTGTTAGCAAGAATCGCAACTGATATAGCAAGAATAACAAACTTCGCAAGCGATTTTTTGTATTGAACGCCAAAGTCACAAAGGCAAAGGGGGTCCTCGAACACCCACGAATTTCGCAAACATCGCAAAAAGTAACAAGGATTTTAGTTGCAAAATACATTGCCATAGTATGGCGCGCGTGAGCTCAAAGTGCGAACAGATTTGTGTTTTGAAGCGAAACAAATTCTGTTTGAACCGGAGTTTCGTCACTTAATCTGAAGAGAAAAAGTTTTGCTGCAGATCTTAAATAAGGCTAATTAATATTCATGAAAAACTGGGGCAAGCTAAGTAAGTCCGGATAATCGAAAAATCCGGATAATCGAGGTTTGACTGTAATCTTGCTATATTTGCAATTCTTGCTAACAAGCGTTTGCTCGTTGCAGATAAAATCCTTGGTACTTTTGCGATTTTTGCGAAATTCGTGGCTTGTCGAGGGCTTCCTTTGCCTTTGTCACTTTATCGTTTCTTTCTTTTGCGAAATTTGTAAATCTTGCTATACTTGCGATTCTTACTAGCAAGCATTTTGTCGCTGCAGATAAAATCCTTGTTAAAATTGTTAAAAAGCATTGCTAACAAATTCTTGCTAACGCTCTCAATCCTGGACATATCTCGCGTATTCAGGAGTGAATCGCAAACTTTAGCCTCCTTCGCAGACGCCTTTGGGCTCGTCACGCCCAAGGACGTCTACGTAGGAGGCTACGCAAACTCCTGCTTGCAAAATTTCTACAAGCCTCGCGAAAATGACGGAAGGAACGGCAACAGAAAATTCTGTTTCTTTTGGAAGCTAGGCTAATGTCGTTATTACGAGTTTTTCTGATTACTACACTCCTCGTTTCTTCGGAATACACTGAAGCTGTTCGATCCTGACGACGTCTGCCACGAAACAATGGTTGATTTGATGAAATTCATACAGCGAAACGAGGATGAAGAAGACATTCCGTGTGTCCAAGGCTACCTTCAATTTATTATATTTTTTATTTATTGAATAATATATTTTTCACACTTGCGCCCTACGGTGACCACGTGCTTCCAAGAGTTCCTGTGTAAATCGTTGTTTTTGGAGTTTTTAGAGTTCGTAAACATAATATTTCTTTTGTCATAATCATTGTTGAACACAATATCTACCACATCTGCACATATCTGCAAGTTCTTCTTTCCATGACAGTTGACGACTTTCTTCCAGCTTTCTTCCTCGCCCTATACCGTTTCCGCCGTGAAGACTTTATATTGATTTCCGATTCATCTTCGCTTGCTTCTTGTATGCTCGTCCAAAAGGGACAATCTGATATCAAGATGTATTTATTTACATCAAGGTTTGCATATCTATGTCAAGATTACATTACATATATCAAGATATTTGTATACATCTAATTCAAGATTTGAATATACATATCAAGATTTACGTACACGTATCAAGATCTGCATTCGAGTACATCAAGTCTAATAAATGTTTATCAAGTTCCTCATACACGGATCGACAATTGAATATTATATCAAAGTTCGCATACCTACATCAAGGTTCGTATTTATACATCACGAACCTTACATATTTCAGGGGCACCCAACGAGCCAAATCAACCAAAAGCCGTAGAAAGGCATCTTTAAGTACCTTATGGTGTTTGAAGTCTGTTTAAGGTGATGTTTTGGTTAGTTAGAAAAATTTGATCTGTTCGGATTCCTTAGCTGAAATTATGATTGTCCGAAAATTTTAGGGAACAAATTCTTCCTTTAAGAAAATGCTAGCTGAAATGAACTTTCAACGAACTTTCTAGGCAACTATTTTCAAACCGAAAATACTAGCCGACTTTTTTGACTGTCATGATCAAAAACAGCAATTACGACCTTTCCGAAAACCTCAGGGACTATGATTTCAACATTGCGATTTTTAGTTACGAAAATACAAGTACAGTCTTTAATCGACACCGAAAGCCCAAGGCGAACTACCTTCCACCGAACAGATATCTACCGAAACTTGTCGTTTGGTGCCCCTGATATTTATATCAAGATTTTTACATCGAGATTATGATAGGCATGTATGAAGCACTAAGTCAAATGTTTGCCTGGCTACTTAGCTCAAACGAAGTGAAAAATCTCATGTGATACCGATCTCGGGCGTCATCTCGAGCACTTTTTGAAAGCTAGGTGGGCCTTAGCCAGACCGAAATTGTTACCGAGGCAATGCCGGTAAAAAGAAAAAAACTCTTCTTTAATGTTCAATTCTTATTTTTCAATGTATAGCTTCTTAACACTATCTCAAGAAAATGATTGCACCACTGCATGTGAAACTAGAGGGGTTTACCTACAGGTGTTAAAACCTGGCGAGGTTTCCTTTGTTTGATAAGGTATTGTTTTGCTGTACGCTATTGTTTATGTTTTGTTTTCTTTGTTTACATCATTCGTGAGTTTCACGGGTTTTTACACTGAGGTAGATCCTCGTAAGACACATCACTTGACAATGAGGAACAAAATACCGTAAAGGCAACATTTTTCCGAGGCAAGTGCCTCGGTTCTCCTTATACTGTACTAGCTACGGCACTGTGAGGAATTCCTGACGGAACTTTCCACGAAGCAATTGAAGAGCTGAACGGTTAGCAGTTTGAGCCAAATCGAGCGAACACCCCCCTCTGTCGTCTCCGATCCGTGACTTCGAAATATAAACCTTGGTTTGGTCTCCAATTGTCATTTCAAACTGGTTACGTCGTCGAATTAAAATGTCTTTGAAGAAACTCCAAGAATTTTTGCGGTATCCACCCACTTGAAGGACTCTTTCCATAGCCGTTCTACAAGATCCTTGTTGACAGTGTTCCACGGCCGGTCTGCTGCCTGACCCGGGTATTCTACAGGACAGTCAACTGAAAAAAGGCTTTCTGACACTCTCATGATTTTATCTAGATAAATATCTTGCCTGTAACGATCATATGGTTCTTGTAAGTTCGTCGATGTCTTTAAGGAAACTGATCTGAGGAATCAATTGATGCAAGCCCGCTTGAGATCAAACCACCGCAAGAGTTTATATTTCGAAGTCACGAAGACGACAGAGACGATTTGGCTCACAGCACTGACCGTTCAGCCCTTCAGTTGCTTCGTGCATGGAGGGTTCGCAGAAATTCCTCGAAAAAGTCCTCGAGATCGGTATCACATGAGACATTTCACTTCGTTAGTGCGATTGTCGTGGAGCTAAGTACAGTAGCCAGGCAAACATTTGACTTAGTCCTTCATACAAGCCTATCATAATATCGATGTAAAAATGTGACTGATGTGAGGATACGAACCTTGATGTAGGTATGCGAACTTTGATATAATATTCGATTGTCGATCCGTGCATGAGGAACATGACAAACATTTATTAGACTTGATGTACTCGCATGCAGATCTTGATACGTGTACGTAAATCTTGATATGTATATTCAAATCTTGAATTAGATGTAAACAAATCTTGATATATGTAATGTAATCTTGACATTGATAAGCAAACCTTGATCTAAATAAATACATCTTGTGAATGATATATGGAATAAACTAGAAATACCTGCCGGTAGAGTGCCAACGAGTAAACACTGGCACAGTTGTGTGCGCAGAGAACATTAAGAAGTAACCAGAGTACAGTCGATTTTTTTAAACTGAATTGTTGTCCAAAAAAGCAGTGCAAAACTCACATGTTTTTCTTTATTTTTTAAAATGTCTATAAGAATTAAACTTGTACGGTAGATTAGAGGTGAAATATGAGTCCCTTGCATTACTTGAGAGAGATGAAACCAACATTGTTGTTAGAAATGGGCATGAACTCAAATATGACATGTTTGTGTTTTAACATGTTCTTAGAACGCAAATCCCACATGCTCTTGTTTTAACATGTTTTTAAGAACAAAACTTGTAACGTAGATTACAAATGCACATCTAATATGGTCTTCTGATATCCACGTGAAAAATCGGAATTAGTCACACCACTATGGCCCTTACAATGATTTACGACTAACAACATACAGAATAGAAGAAGCATAATAAACTCTCGTGAGCTATTACTTCGATGCACGTACTTCAGCAAGTGGACTTTGGACCTGAGCTCTTCTGATCGGATAATTTTCAAACGAAGCTACAGCTGCATGCCCCCTGAAATTTTGGAATAAGAAGACTATCCAAATTGATTTGCTAAGTTCCCTCAAGCTTGACAGATAGTGGCTTTCTGGCAAACAGAGCTTAGACTGTTTTTTGTGAACGCTAATGGATGAGCACAAACTAACAGCGACACGTCGTGTGACTCGTGACTCGATTGGAAAGAGGCTTTATATTCCCTCTGATTATGTTTATAGTGAATATATTTGAATATATTCAAGTGTTT